>CP144692.1:28100790-28360790 GCA_036885675.1 Vigna mungo | reverse complement strand
AACATTCAGTGTATACATCATCACACACATCCAATGATTTCATAACAACCAATATTATTCAAATAAGTATACATCGTCTAACACTTACATTTGGACAGTCCCACCAACTCAACCTAACATATATGTTCATTCAAACACTTACGAATGTGCACTCAAATTTACAATCCAATATACATACATGCACCTCTTGCTAGACATACCATTGTTCTCACAAATATAGATATCATGAATGACATGTAAGAGAGAAAGAAGAAAAGGTAGCACCATATGGCCAAAAAGTTTAAAAGAAAACAAGAGTCGAACCACATATAAAAAAAGATAAGATGAAAGGTATATTAATTGGGTAAACTGCATTATATATAAAATAAAACAAAACATGTTGATTGGCATATTAATTGGAAAACTATACTTATACACAACATAACACACCTTTCACTGCATGAATATGATGAATGGCTTGCTAGAAAAAAACAATGTGATAAGCAATTAGCAACTCTAAGAAAAAGTGATGAATGAATTCCAAGAAAAAAAAATAAACCAATGAGATAAAAGGTCGTGCATAGCACTGCTAAAAAAAGTAGGGCATGACAAAACAATATAAAATGCTGAATTTATTCAACAAGAGGTCACCCCATGCAAACTAAGGATAATGCATTAGATAACCATGGGCATATGATATTTGTCTGAAAGGAAAACTAGGCAGCGACATAATTAATCCACAACCAAGAGCATGCATATTAACTATAGAATCGTTGGACAACATGATGGTAGCAATGACAGAAGCTAACATGGATTAAATCAAGCATCGCATGCGGTAAAACCAAACACCTAAATTATAAAAGGATCAACTATAGAATAATCAAATAGAAAGGGACACTAATGTGAACCAAGCAAATCATTGGAACACCAAAAACGATTTTGGAACGTGACGTGCTACACCAATACAATGGCCAATATTTAATCCTTACACACTACAACATGCACACAATGATTTGCCCAACGTGAAACAGTGGAACCACATTAACATCACCATACATAAGCACAACAATTCCATAATACAACACAACACCCATTAACTTAAATAATTAACAAACTCACATAATACAAATGAACAATAAAGATAACTCCCCTTACCTTGATTTCCCATTAAGCCTTTTCTTGTAATAAAAATTGCCCTTCTATAGCACTGCACTGCCAAGCTCTCACAAACTTTTACTCGATCAAACTATCACTCTCACGGCACCCTCAATGTTTCTACCTCTTTCTTTTTTCTTCCTAATGATTAGGGTTTCTATCTTAACATAATACAAATAAGAAGCCTAACTAAGCCTATTAGGTTTATTTCTTGAAATCTTTGTAAAAGCCCATTATTTTCATAATATAATAATAAAATTATCTTGATTATGATAAGTCCTTAAACATTCTATTTTAATTTTTTCCTAAACTACTTTATTTAGATCATTATTTTCAATCTCCCAATATTAATTAATTTTGTCAAACACATTCACAAAAATTATTACAAATATTAATACACACCAAACTTGCACATAAAACAAAAAATAAAAGTAATAAACATATTTATGCACACAACAAGAACCAAATATACGACAACTAACCCAAAACAAGGAGCTCTAACAATTTGTGTTATAATTTACTTTGGTAATAGTTATCTTTTATTATTTCAATTCATGATACTCACGCCCACCACCTGTCTAGATAATTATTTTTCTCATGTCGTACATTCTCCCTGTCAGACCCCGATTCCAGGTGTCACGAAAACATACTGAAATTAAAAAACACCAAAATCAAAGTAAAATTAATTCTCTAATAAATCAAACTAAGAAATAATAAAAATAATAGTCATGAGAAAATCCCGAAATTTAAAGTTAACAATGTCTTAAAATTTTTATTTAAAATAAGAAATACTAAAAATCCTACCTGTTCAACAAAGCTTTATGGTCAAGACAAGTTTTATTGACATTTCAAGCCTTATGAGTAAAAACTTTGCTTGCTTAACTAAGCTTTACGGTCAGAGTACTATACGAAGCTCTAGCCAAACTAAAACAAGGACCAAATCGTATTTACAATTATAGCAATTACATAGTCTCCAATTCAAAATCATGATTCATGCATACACGAAAACCTATTACTTTCCATTCTAAAAACTCAATCACACCCAATTTATAAACTTGAAATAGTCCCTACAGCATATATATTTACCGTTACCAAATACTTAATGTAATTGATTTTATAATCAAAACCAATCACCATAAGACATACTACCATGCGTCAGCTTTAAGGAAAAGAAATTGTACTTAAACACTCCAATTAAACCACTGCACATACTGACTTAGACATTTATTAACCAATCTAATTCTAGTATTGACCCATAAACCCATGTGACCTTATATAATAGGTATAACAATATAAGTAGTGCATAGAGACAATGAATTCATGCAGATAAGCAACAGACAGTAAGGGAGGTTCCAATTCATGGCACATTTTGTCCAAACATTTATCATTTTCTGCCAAAGCATAAATTACAAGTTCTAGGTGGTTTCTGTAATAGCCAACACCTTTCAGTCACACACATCAGGTTGCTCATTAATACATAGGTGTATTAACATTTAAGACTCATACCAAATTAATCCAGCTTCTCCACAATTATACAACCCTTAATAGACAACCTCATTCAAGTAAATATCGACATGCATACAAGAAGACAAATCTCGACAACCCTTAACATGCAATACTTTCCTAACAATGTCAGAAAAATCATAAATTAACGAGACAACCTACACTATAGTTACCACTCCACTTAACAGCATCAACCAAAGATAAAAGGAACCAATAGCATGATAATTATATATATTGCAACAGAATTAACATAAAGTTCTCTATTTTTCATATAAAAGGTATGTCATAGACTTAGTGAATTAAACTAGGTGACCATAATTCTCCCAAGAAAAATCTTTTGATAGTCTAAAACAATTTTAACACTTTCCTAGACAATTCACTTTTTACTAGATCATGAGTTAAGTATTGAGGTGTTCAAGTAGCCAACAAGTTCTTTAAACTACATATCATTCATACAACCACTTAGTTTTATACTCATTGGCAACCAGTCAACGTTATTTATATAGTCAATAGCATAAAGCATGTTATCATCCAACTAAAATCCACTAGGAAGGCACCGAAAAACTAATCTCTAATTCTCTCACAGTTTACCTAATGGAATTTTCAAGGAGCTTGATGAGGATTCCTATAGTAGCTTTGTGGAATACTTGAATTGATGTTGGAAGTACTTGATGAAGAGTGGCTAGGGATGATTTCTTGAAGGAGGTTTGTCCAACCTTGCAAGAGAGAGCTAAGAAGAGTCTTAGAAGAAGAAAACCTACTTGATGTTAGAGAAAGTGAGAAATCAATTTGGTAAAGTTTCACTGTATTCAATTCCAAGATGAGTTTACAATAGGAAGAGCTCTCCTTTTATAGGAGAAATAGAACTCTCTAGAAGGAAAAGAAGTACATGCATCCAAAGGTGGTTCAATGAACTACTAAAGGTCCTAGAAGTTTCCTTTGTCCAAGGGAGTGAATAGAAGCTTTTCCTTTTACCATTTATCCAAAGGGGATACATGAGAGTATCCCCTTTGAAGAACATCCAAGGGAGATGTATCTCCTTTCTTTTAAGGCCAAAAGACGCTTATAAGGCCTAAAGCTAGCCCAAATGTGGCGCAGAAGTGCTCTAAGGCCCTAAAACTAACTTAGTTTGATGTCATTCTGGAAACTCTGACCTTTGTTGACTGTTTGTCTCATAACTTCCTCCATAGAACTTTAGTTGAGCTAATTGTTTTTGTTGGAAAGTAGACTCTAAAGGCTTTCATTTGACTATAAACACATATTTTCTAGACATCTGAGCTTGATGTAGTGAAATCTTCAAAATTGCCTATGGTTACTAATCTCCCTAAATGGGTAGGTCGTTGGCCCAAAATAGAAGGTATGAAGAAAGACATATGTACATATTTACGAGGCTTAAGAAGAGGGAAAAACAAGCTTGAACACCATCTCCATTAGAGTAGATTCATTCTTCTTCTTCCATCTTCCTAGCCACAACTCAAGTTGTAACTCCTTGGATGAATCTCCATCAAGCTCCCTGGACGGTTTCCATCAATACTGCTTTAAAGAGGGTAAGTTGTGTGCATCTCATGGTTCCCATAGCAAATTCCTAATATTTTGGAGTTGATAAAACTCAAAACATTCTTCAAGACAAGTTATATTGGCCACATATGTGAAAAATAGTCTAAAGACATTTTCATAAGTGCATTGCATGCTTACAAGCTAAGTTTAAGACTATGCCACATGGTTTATACACCTCTCTCCATATTGCTTCATCCCCTTGGGAAGACATTAGCTTGGATTTTATCTTAGGTCTACCCAAGACCCAGAGAGGATTTAACTTTATCTTTGTGGTTGTGGATTCTATCTTTGTGGATGCGGATAGGCTTAGCAAGATGGCTCATTTCATACCATGTCGCAAGACCCAAGACCCATTCCCCACATTGAGTTTGCATATATAGGGTGATTAACAAAACTACAAAAGTCTCTCATTTTGAGGTTGTGTATGAGTTTAATCCTCTCACTCCTTTAGACCTAATACCTCTCCCTGATCCTAGTGATTTCATTCATAAGGGAAGTGTCTATAGGTCCAAATTTGTGAACAAAATTCATGAGGGTGAAACTTCACTTACAACAACAAATTGAGAGATACATCAAACATTATAATAAAAGAAAGAGGGAAGTGATATTTGAAAGGAAATTGGGTTTGGCTCCATTTGAGCAAAGACAGATTTCCAAAATAATGGAAGTCCAAACTCAATTCTCGTGGTGATGGTCCTTTTAAAGTGCTAGAAAGAATTAACAATAATGCATATTGGCTACAGTTGACAAGTGGATATGATGTGAATTCTACATTTAATGTGTGTGATCTAACTCCTTTTGTAGGAGGCATGGATGAAGATGAAGACTCTCAAGATTTGAGGAGAAATTCTCTCTAAGAGGAAGGGGATGATCGCAAACCCCTAGCCAAATGACTAATCACAAGAATCATGTCCAAGTATATTCAATAAAAGTTAGAGTCATCGATGGAAGGTGGGCCTAAGTTCTTATTCCCTTGAACCACAATGGGGTGTAAATAGTAGAGTAGGTCTATTTTGGACCTTATATAATGGGATGAGCTGATAACATTGTCGTTGACACGATCAAATTAATACTAGTAAACTATAACAACTTCAGTATTGCTAAGATAGTAATCAACAAAATAGAAAGGATAAATTCAAGTAATTATTATTCAAGTAATTATTGTCTTAGATTTTTTTCAAAATAGGATTCATCATTGATTATCTAAAGATTATTATTCAAGTAATTATTGTCTTAGATTTTCAAATTAATCAATGTAAATTCTCAATTAATATGTTGGTATTCTCACTCTTAATGAAAGTACATTCTCAATTACAAGCAAGAATTTTGTAGATTAATCATAGTAAATTTAACCAAAGTACATTCTCAATTAAATATTATTGTGCCTAATCATGTCGATTCTTTTACCTCTTATATCAAGTAAAAGGCTAATTACTAGAGTGTATTCTTGATTAATTCTTATTAAATTTTTTACATCAATCAAAGTACATTCTCAATTACTGGTAAAAACTCATTCAATCACATGAAAGTTTCTAACTTTAATCAAAGTAAATTCTCAATTAAAAATAAAAACCCTTGAATTCATATGATTGATATGTTATGTAGATTTAACCCATGCTAACTTGCTATAATGTAAAAATCGTTACTTTTACTTGATTAAGAAGCAAAATACATAGATAAAAATAAACCACAACAAGAACAAAAATGAACAAATAAATTTATTCATCTAACCTCATAATCCAATTAAGAAATTATAGCATAATCAACCCTAGAGGCTTAACACTCAGTGGAATGTAGAAATAACATGAAAATAGAAGAAGAGAGGATGGCGAACACGAGAAAATAGAGAGATAGGACGAAATTTGAACCCCCAAAGGGTTCCTCAGCTCCCTCAGTGTGTTTTCCTAAATCTCTTTATATAAAAATTGGATTGGGCTTTGTTTCAAGCTTTTTTGTTGTTGTAATCTTCTTTATGATAATATAATATGCTCCAATTATCTTCTAAATAATCAAATATCTTCAAGATATATTTGATTGTTGTGGAGATCTAAAAATATTTGAGAAGATAAAAAATATTTGGTATATTATCTTTTGATATTTACTGATATAGTTAAATAAAGTAATTATTTAACAATATCAAATAAAATATCTTAAGATATATTTTCCCAAAATTATCTTTAATCATAAACATTTATCAAATATCAAAGCTCTTTTAGTAGAAAAAATAGAAAAAACTGTAAGATCCATTTTTTGTTGCTTGTTCCATCTTCTTGGCTTAGCCAAATTTCTTCTCTTTTTCATGTTATGCTTGGATTGACTTCTTATGGTCTTGATTATTTGTCATTCTTGGATTTATCTTTAAGGTGTCATGAAACTTTAACCAATTTATTTCTACACTTCAATGAGCTCAACTTAGCTACAACAGCACTAACACACCTCAAAATATCCAAAGAACATTTATGTAACTAAAAAGTTACTTTTAACATGTTTTTCTATCTCATGCTCAATAAACCAAATTATAACAAATCCTAATTACAATATTGTATTAAAGTACAAAAACCAATTAATAACTCAATATTAAAGGCTAAATGAGGGCATAAATATGCACTCATCATGGGCAAAGAAGTGTAGGATTTCCTTTTTGTACCTTGTATCATGGACAAAATAGTGTAGGGTTTTAGCTTAGGAGATAACCTAACAATGGCATCTTTTTGGAGGGTTGACTTAGGCCAAGATGCACCTATATCTCACCTTGGAGAGAGGGAGGGCTTCTTTGTTATTTCTCTTTTGGAGAGGCATGGGACGCACCATGTGAAGTGTCTCTCCCTCATTGGAGAGATTTTTTCCTTATTCTCCAAGTTAGCCAAATTAGAGTTTTTCCTACTTCTTTTTGGAGACACCTTTAGGGTTCCCTAGCTTATAAAAAAGATGTCTCCCCCTTGTAAAAACTACCTTTGCATTGAGTACGGTTATCCTATCAAATTTGTGTCATACTATTCTCTTAGGTCACCAAAGATTAGAGCATCCTTTCCAAGTTTTCTTTTCTTATCTTTTCTCTTCTCTCTTGAGAACACCCAAACACCACCTTTATGCGCACATACATCCACCAACCATCAAGCTTCTAGAACCCATCTAAGAGTGTCCACCTTGCTTGAGTCATATAGCTTGGAGTAGTCTCTTATCACTTTATTTTAATTGAGTTAATGTGACCTATTCTATTAAATTGGTCCCAATATTTTTTGGATTTATTTATTGTGATGACTCAATTTTTTATTCTCAATTCAACACTCATTTTATTTAAAAGAAGGTAATTATATGTTATGTTATATTCATGTTATAACAACATTGAGAGGACGTCCACATGAAATTGTAAACAACAACAGGTCATATGTGTTCATAAAAAAACCACTTTGTCGGTCTATCAAAGAGTGATGAATTCTCCAGCAACGTTTGTGGTTCCAACCTTCAGTGACGTATATTCACGTCAAATTGCTTGAGCCACCAAAAACCCCTTTAAGATTATCCTAAGGAATCAAAGAATCCCCCAATTGATGTCCGTATAGTAACGTTATCTTTTAATTTATATTTTATTGAGGAGGAAAAATAATTTAGTTAGGAGAAGGATAGAAGGTTTTTTGGCAATCCCATTTGATTTGCATCACGGAAATGGTTTAGATTAAAAAAACATAAATTTTATAGCAACCGTAGCAAATTCTCTTGTGTTTCTGTGTGTTCTATTTTTTTTTTTTTTTTTACTTTTTGTTGATAAATTAAATTCCTTATTCCCTTTAACAATGCTAAGAGACAATCCTTTCAAGCAAAAGCGACAGATTCCTATATTTTGGCTTGCTTTTACATCACATTTAGTTCCAAACACAGATTAAATAACAATACAAAGTGAGAAAACATGTTGAACCGACGGTAACTTGCAGCTACTTCCAAGTCATTAATTAGTTTTAAGAATACCAACAACAAATTCAATTGACTTTTAAAGTTGTAATTAAAGCAACCATATTCATGTTTACATTCTATTCTTCTATTTGGTTGTAACTAGGTATGTTCTGAATTTAAGTTCACAAGGCATGGTAGGTTAAGATTCCTCATGAGTTAAAAAATTTGGTAGTCCCTATTATAAAATCATGGTATACACCACTTGCACACATATGTGTGAATGTGGCTAGTTATAATTTCATTGATTTTCAATTAAATATTATATAACCAGCAAGAAACTTACAAGAAGTGACGAGAGACACAAGACAAGGACAAGGACAAGAAAATGAAAGACAATAACACAAGTGTCATGGATTTTCCTACCAAATTTCCCTCTCTGGTTTTAATCCATTTTTGTTTGCTTGGCGTTGTTAATTAGCCAAAAAGGAGGTTAAGTAGGGATTGGGATGCTATGTTCCTCAATCTTTGTATTATATATATTTCTTCAATTGCATAATTAATTGTGCTACAGCAATAATATGATTGTGCCAACAAATTCTACAGTTATAATGAACTTACCATAATGTCTTTTCCTTTTGGCTCTAACAAGTAAATGATGTTTCATAGGTCACCATTTTTTTAAGCCCTAAACAAGATCTAAAATAGATTGGTCATGGTCAGCAGTCAATACCCGACTGGCTTCAACGTGCAATATTGAACCAATCAACCCAGCATTTATTTATATTTGTTCACTGTGTAGAAGAAAGACGAAAACAAATCTAAAAGGACAACATTAAAAAACAACGTGAGAATGTCGAGAGTGGTCCCACAACTGTTTATTTAGTTTCAAGCATAGATACACGTACTGAAAGGAATTCTTGATGTATAAATTCTTGTCGATAGATGGGGATAGATATTCCTTGTTCCTATTTAATAAAGTCCAGGTCTGTACAAAAATTAATGTTTACTTTGAAATATCTTACTATATATTATCATTTAAATAATAACAAGTTTACGAGCTTCGTATGTAAAATTACATTTTTATTTCTGATTATTAGAAAAAGAGTACCAGGTCTGGATATGAGCCAAAAGGATTTACAGAAAAATGAAAATCACTACAGTATAACTCAGTATAAACATCCAGTAACATTTCGACAGGTCCAGCTACAATCAAATTGCTCTATCCTTGACCTTTTGTTGCAGCTGTCAATCATCTGTTACACAATTAGCTTCTCCAGTAAACTTCTCCAATCTAAGCATCTATATAAAAATTCTTCTCAAGCATAACACAATGTTTGAAAAAAGGGAAGATTTGTGAAGAATAAATAAAAAAACTCTAGAAGGAAGCTTAGAAAGAAAATTAGAAAACAAAAATTATTTGTAAATTTTTACAAGTTCATATATGTTACAGGAATTTATCAAAATTTAGAGAAGGTAAGTTGAAATGTATATATTAACTCATTTAACTAACTTGTTGATACTGTTATGAGTAGTATTTCAATGGCTTATAAACCGGTAAGCAATTAGAAAGCTGGATCTGTAACTTTATATCTATGGGTGGTATTCAAGAAAGAGACTTTAAGACTTGGGTTAGGTGAAGCTGGCTTTGTAATTTTTTTATAGATGAAAGGGGTTTGAACTTAAGAGAAGAAAACCAAACTTATTTGATTGGTGTGGGACTTCCTCAGCAAAGAGACTCAGCTTTAAAAGAAAAATAGTTAGGAATTCAAGTAATCTAAATTATATACTGAATAGAAAGGAAATTGAACACTATATAAAAAATTAAGACTCCTAAATTTATTATATTAAAATTTTGAGTTGAAAGTGATGTTAATCTCTTGCATGGATTAAACTCATATCAAATTTTTATAATATCTTTCTAACGAATCTTTTATAAAAAAAAAAGAAAAAAAAAAACTATCAGCTCGATATATAATTTTATATGGATGGGTGATATTCATGAAAGAGAGTTTAAGACTTGGGGTTAAGTGAAACTCAAAGTGTAATCCTAAAGATGAAAGGGGTCTTGGGGTTTTGAACTTCAGAGAAGAAAACGAAACTTATTTGGTTCAATTGGTATGGGACTTCTTTACCCATGTATAAGAGACTTACTCTTAGAGAGCAAGATTGTTGACAGTCATACATAGTCATACATTGGGGATAAAGAAATTGAGTGTCTTAAGATTTTCAGTTAAAAGATATTAATCTCTTATGTGGGTTGGACTCAAATCATATTTACGTAATCTCTCCTTAATAATTCTCCTTCAAAAACAAAAAAAGAGAGAGACCCATAAGCCAGATATGTAATTTTATACGGATTGTGATATTCAAGAAAGAGAGTTTAAAACATGGGTTAGGTGAATATGGATTTGTAATCCTAAAGATGAAAGATGTTTTGGGGTTTTGAACTTAGCATAACAAAATCAAACTTATTTTATTCAACTAGTTTGGTATGAGACTTCCTTTTTAGTATATTCAATGGGTTGAAGTTGTGTGTATTAGATTCATCACATCTCAAGCTTAATCATGAGGTTTTAGTCATCTTATTAAAAGGTTTAAAGAATAATTCTGATGTATTATTTTAAAGAATAGAGTACTGTTAACGGGATGACAAGTGTATCATATCGTATCAAGTAATACAAATGGTAAAACCCATTATCGTTCTTCCCATGAGACTCGAAAGGTCTTATCGTTCGTATGAATCAAAATCGTAAGACTTGTGAAAGAAAAATTAATTGTTGTGGTGAATGCAAAGACAGAAAATAAACATGCAATGAGTGATTCATTTGACGAGAAAAGAGTATGAATAAATGGAGTTGTTGGGGGTTTACAATTTCATCTAATCCTCTCTCTTATCTACTCCTCTTGTTTAAATTGCTTTATCATCTAATTGTATGCAAACTTTCTTGGCCTCCCCTTAACCCGATCCCTCGACGAAAAGAGCCTATTACTAATTATCGGCTTGCTATCCCTAGCCTCCCCTAGCAACTAGCAACGCATTACAAGCAAAAGCAAATACAATTGGTCGTCCTACCCCACTATCCCTAGGTGGTATTGCTTAACCAAGGAAATTCTCACCAGTTCGTGACATTACTGTACGTCCCCGTATCAATAAAGGCAAATATCAGTTACCGAATGAGTTAAACGATAAAAGCTTTAAGCACAGTATGAGAATCCAACAATTGATAATAAACGCATATGAAAATCATATAATTTAAACAAGAGTTTCAATAAAAGAGAGTATCAAAAGATTACATTGTTCCCCCAACAACAAAAGGGTTTAGTTCACCATTGTCATGGTGAACCAAGATGAAAATAATGGAAGATATGGAAAGCAAACCATTAAAAAGATGAAAAGGAGCCTAAGCATCCAAGAGATCCTCTCCAGAGAGTGAAAGTAGGTCTGGCCGCCCTTCTCTGTCAAAAGAATGAGAATGAAATCGCACTAGGGCTATTTATAGCTGAAGAGCGCAACAGAAAATAGGCCCGAGCCCAACAGGCAACCGCCCGGCGTCACACTTATGCTGCCTGGCGGTTTGCCTCTTATCGCGCTACCGCCCGGCGTCAGGGGTCCATCGCCCGACGGTTTGCCTCTTATCGCAAAACCGCCAGGCGTCGCTGCCTTGGTGCCAACTCCTCGCATTTGGCCGCCCAGCAGTGCAATTATCCCGCTGGGCGGTTTCTAGACTCTTCTTTTCTTGATTTTCTTCCTCTATCTTGAGTCTAAGGCCTTTTTTTTTCACCTTCATTCTTCACTTCCATCAAAATTGCTGCAAAATAAGCATAATATCGCTAAAAACAGCTTTTTACTCTCGACTGACTCATTTATTGAGTTTTGTTTGATTTCAAGCTCATTCTAAGCAGTAAAGGGAGTAATTTGGTCTAAAATAGCACATGAAAATAACGGTTTTTCAACCGTGATCAAGTACCATATATATACATACAAAGGATCCTATAATTCTTCATCTAGTAAAGGAATGACATGTGCGCAAATCTGCACAAATTATAATAATATCTAAAATATAACTAACACAATATTTGATTGCCTAATATCCGTTAATAAAATATTTGACATATCTTAACACCCCCACTCAAGTTTGTGCATGGATTTCACACATTCCCAACTTGAATAGAGACTTATCAAACAATCTTTTTGACACTCCTTTGGTGAAAACATCAGTCAACCGCAATTCTGATCTTACCAAAGGAAATGAAATTATTCCAGCTTCAATTTTCTCTTTGATGAAATGTCTATCAATCTCCACATGCTTTGTTCTATCATGTTGCATAGGATTGTGAGCAATTGCTATAGCAGAAGTATTGTCACAGTACAAACTCATAGCTTCATTTGGTTTAAAGTCCAAATCTGATAACACATTTTTAATCCACAAAAGTTCACATACACTTAGTGTCATGCCACTAAATTCTTCTTCAACACTCGATGTTGCTACTATAGGTTGTTTTTTACTCCTTCAAGTTACAAGATTCCCTCCTACAAAAGTAAAGTATCCAAAGGTAGATCTTCAATCATCTTTTGAACCTGCCCAATCTGCATCAATACATCCTTCTACCTTTAAGTTTCCATGATTTGAGAACAAAATTCCTTTTCCAGGAGCAGACTTGAAATATCTCAAAATCCTCTCAACAACATCCATATGAAGTTTTCGTGGGTCATGCATAAATTGACTAACTGTTAGGAAACAGGTAGGCTTCGTTTTACACCAAGAGGGGGGGTAAATTGGTGTTAGTTCAAAAACAAAATCTTTTCGCAATCTTTATATAAAACTGCAAAGCTTTTTGATCTTTCTTGAAATACAAGTAATGAAAATTCAATGTAGCGGAAAAACGCAGTTGACTGCTAAATAGATAAAGTCGACTAGAAATAAAGACTGCAAGGATAGAGAAAATCAAACACTGGTTTTTATACTGGTTTGGCCAACAATGCCTACATCCAGTGTCCTTCCAACCCAGGAAGCAAATGCACTATAATGGTTGCGGTTTTTAATACAAGGAATTTATAAAAGCACAAAGCAAAAATATAAATCTCCTCTCTAACCCAAAACCAAAATATAGCTGCACACAAAAACCAGAATTGCAGCAAGAATCCCCTTTTCTGCAATCTGAACCCACGTTGAACAATCCTCAACGTGTAACCAGCACTCTTCACAGGATGCCAACCCTATCACAACAGACTTCACAGGTTGCCAAGCCTTCAATCAAACGCTACAGTCTTCACAAGATGCCAAGCCTTCAAGATCAAACAAGAAGCACCTTCTTTATGCAGATTATGATCAAGCAGTCAGCGCAATTGACTCCTCCCTTTGAATCTCTCTCGAGAAATATCACCACCATCTTCTTGGAGAATTCTTGGAACTTCTAAAACAGAGAATTCAATTTGAAACAGGAAAATGAAAATGTCAGATCATCAAAAGTCTCAGAACAATTCGCGTTCTGTCTATTTATAGTTTTCTATTAGATCATATTGCTTCTCATTCGAATAGCCTACTAATTCAGTCGACAATATTAAAATAGTTATAACAGACAGTCAACACAGAGGCTCCTCAGTCAACAAAAAATCAACACACATTTATTACAGTTGACCAAGTCACACAAGCTTAACTAACTTTTGAAAAATATAGCTATTGGAGCGTGTAGGCATAACAGAATTCCAAATAGATCAGTGACACAATCGAATATGCAATATACAATGTCGACTGACACATATAAAAACACTTTGAAATTCTTTTCAACTCAAAATCTCACATAGCACAGGTTCACAAAATCTGTACAAAGATTTTAGCATAGTCGAATCCATTATGAGTGTATTCAACTGGACTAGAACTTTGTCACAACAAATATAAGTTCATAAAGGTGCTTGTGATCTTTTTCTTCCAGAATTGTGTTGTGATAAAAAAAACATTTTATTTCACATTTCACTACAAGCATGTTCCACAAATATAACACACAATCAATCATAGGAACATACGTTGCAGTTCAACAAAACATGTTCAACAGATATGACAAACAATTCAAAACAAGAACATGTAATACTGTAACATGTGTGCTGTTATTAAGCATTGTGTTGTCATCATCAAAAACTAGTTTGATATAGAGTTTGTATGGTCAACAATCTCAACAATCTCCCCCTTTTTTGATGATGCACAACCATGATTAATAACTCAACCATGTTTGTACAGTTCCACATATGACAGAGTAAAAGCATATATCAGAAACAATTAAAACAGTTCAGTTACTCTACATATATAGCAAAAATATCAAGCAGATAAAGTATGAAACAGCAATTCTCCCCATATAGACTTGCTCTCATACACTCATGTATATCTCTCCCCCTTTGTGCATTAACAAAAAATGAATGCTTCAGATATTTATGCAGTTTTGAAAAACAGAGATGCATCATAAAGATATGCGGTTTGTAAAATACAATGATGCACTCAAAATCACAAGTTCATCATAAAACAATATAAACTCCCATTGAAATGTAGGTGTGTGATGAAACAATGTGTAAAACAGTGATACTCTCCCTGTCATTATGCATGAGTTTCAAAATCAATTTAAGTGCACAATGCAGAATATCACAGATTTATCAACAGTTTAAGCACAAATTTGTATCATAGTCAAAATATCAAACCACATATATATGCAATGATACAAACATCAACAATCTCACAATATTATCTCAATTCAGATATTGAAACATGTAAAGAGTGAAGATAATAGCATATTATAAATTATTTAAGCAGCAGTAAGGATAGAATCAAATTCCAAAATTGGAATTGTTAACCCATTTAGACGCAGTTGAATGCTTTAAATCATCAGTATAATGCATTGCTTTTGCAAATGTTGAATTCCAATTGTAGATGTCCAAAGCAATGTCCTTCCTGCAAAACCTTTCAACAACCTTTTCTAGATCAAGCATAGTGGTTAAGCAAGAATTAAATCATATCATAACAGAAATCAATATGTAAAGATGCATGACAGATTAAGCATAGTTGACTTCAAACAGAGCAAAGTCAAATCAATCATTCAGTATATCAGATATCATTCAAACAATTTAAGCAATTAGATTGATTCAAAAGACTAATTTCATTTCCTTGAATTAAAAGATATTACATTGATGGAGTAGAAACAAGGAAATCAAAACAACAAAACAATGAAAGATGGATTTATATGCCATTATACAAAATTGAATCATATTAATTGTGCATTAATCATTCCTCTCCTTCATCGACTATTCTCATGGATATATTCTCTTTTTGGTTTTTATCTTTCAGGAGTTGTGAAATGAGGTTTATCCTATCGCCAACCACTTGAATTAGATCACCAAAATACTTCTCATATGGATTGTTTGACACATAGTCAGATTTAGAGACCCTAGTGAAGAAACTCCTTCAAACAGATTTGTCTGGTAATTATCTTCATTATACTGACAGCCTTTTTCACTCCAGACAAATCCAAGTGATCCAAGAGTGTTGAAGTTTATTGCATTTTTATTCTCGCTTGAGTATATCCTTTCACCAGAGACATCTACTCCATGAAGTATAAGTATGTTGCTAACAAGGATACCATAAGGTAGAATTCGAGCGCATACTTGAGTAGCTTTGATCATGTGGTCTTTGAATACTTCAATCCAGTTTGTAGGAATATTGTTCTTTATGGCATGTAAGAGATAAACATCTTCAGTAGTCATTTCGTCCAACAACAGTCTCCCTGGAAGAATTACTTGAGCTAAGATATGTGCTAGTAACATTTTCTCAATTCTGAGATCTTTGTGGAGAAACATATTTTCTCTTCCTTCACTAACAGGGACCCTGAGCCAGCTTCTAAACATGTCCTTTTTGTTTCGGCAGCAATTTATTTGAGAATCAGGTTCATGTGAAAGGAAACCACTTGGTTTGAGACCAGTTGTTTGTCTCCAAATGTCATTGTTGACGATGATTTCAACACCTTTTACTCTTGAAGTAATCACACCATCAATAACTCTCAGATGATGATAGAAAACCCTGACAAGATCAGGAAACCATTTTCCTTTCATTTGCACAAGTGTAGTCAAATTTTGTTTCTCAATCCACTCGGGAAACAAGAAGCTTTCTTTCTTAAAGAGCCTTAGCTCTAGGTGTCTTGGTAGAGACACTTCTTTTACAAACCCCATGTATATTTTCTCTTCAGAGATATCACCACCGATTAAGTCTTCAGAAACGGTTTCCATACACAGTACAGTGAATTTTCCTTTCGCGCCCTCTGAGGAAAAAGTTTTAAGGCCATTTTTCAGTTTGATCCAAGCATTCAGAGTTCAGTCAAGGATCATTGGAAATGCACAAGTAAGGTGTGTGCTAGTGTCAGAAAAGAGGGCGGTAATGACATCATGGATAAAAATGGCGCAAAAATTTAAATGGGATACATGACTCAAAATAAAAGATCGTAGTTGACTGGTTTAAAATGGAAGTCGATTAAGAATAAAAAATCATTTTCAACCAATTTAACCAATCAAACAGTTAAGCACAAAACACAAACAATCATACAACAACAATCAATCAGTATATGCATGATGCAACAGATAGATACAGATTTACCAGTTGTAGACACTCAAGGTTTTTGATATGTTCCATAATTGATTCATCCTTGAGAGCAGTTCTGCATCAGCTGTATATCCTACAAAACAATTAAGTTTTGGTTGTTGCTACCCATTTGACTTTGGGTCCTTGATTGTTAGTTCTTGTTACATGTTCCTTTGGTATCCATACACATAATCCTTGAGGAACAACAACATTTCTATAATAACAATTTCTAACAGTATGACCAACACAATTGCAGTAAAAACATGCATTTCTAGCAGGTTTTCTTAACTCAGTAAATTTCCTAGCATTGGTTCTGTTAGAGTGAGCTTTGTATCAATTCCTTGCCTATTTGTAATTCTACTAGATGAATTTAATACAGCATATAAGTTGTCTCTACCTTGAGTAAACTTAGCTAGCGTGCTAGTCAAGTAATTTATCTTTTCAATGTGAGTAGGACAATATTCACAATCTTTTTCTACTGTAACAGTTTTAATTTCAACATTCCTAGCAAATAACAAAGTTTATCCAATTCTTTCTATAATTTTTCATTTTCTGCAACAAGGTCCTTAATTCTATTTTCAAAGTCTCTTCTTTCAGAGCACGGTCGATTTACCTTGTATTGCAGTCGCATGGCTTCAGCATGTAATTCTTTGAAAGCATCTTGAAGCAGATCATATTTGACTTCCACTAGTTCATTTGATATGTCTGCATCATTGTCATAGTGGTCCCATGTTACACCTGTCATATAGCACAAAATTGATTCCTCTTCTCGATCAGAATCTTCATCACTTGATTTCTCATAATTTGAGTTTTCCCAAGCAATGTAAGCTCCTTTTCTTCTCATATTTCTGCTTTGAGCGAATCTTTTCTTTCCTTTCTGCTTTGGCTGTAATTTAGGACGGTCAGGCTTGATGTGACCTTCTTTTCCACATTCATAGCACTGGACAACATTTGTGTTGAAGCTCTTCTTTTTACTTTGACCTGCATGGTTAGACAGTTGACTATCATTTTGCATAAGTCGACTAAACTTTCTTACCATCAGGGTCATCAGCTCTTTATCGTCCATCTCTGTTTTTGTGATGTTCTTACTTGCAACCTTCAGAGCAATGGACTTCTTTTCTTCAATCTCCTCTCCATCCTTCAGTCTACCAAGTTCTAACTTATGTTCCCGTAGCTTGCCAAACAAGTAGTCATATTCATAGTTGTAAGATCTTTGGATTCAGAGATTGTAGTGACTTTTGGTTGCCAATTCCTGTTCAGGCTTTTTAGAATCTTGATGTTGATTTCTTCTTTGTCAAAGACTTTGCCAAAAGCCATTAGGTGATTTACAATATGAGTGAATCGTTTCTGGACATCATAGATGTTTTTACCAGCTTTCATTCTGAACAATTCATACTCATGTATCAACGAATTCTTCCTGGCTCTCTTGACTTCATCTGTGCCTTCATGTGTTACCTCTAGACCATCCCACATTTCCTTTGCAGATTTACATTGAGATATCCTGAAAAATTCATCAATTGTTAGTGCAAAGGCAATAATGTTTCTAGCTTTAACATCATACTGAGCTTTTCTAATTTCATCAGCAGTCCACTCAGTAAAAGGTTTTAAAACAGTTCACTATCAACATTTTTTGTAGGCACATATGGACCATTCAAAGTGGCATCCAAAATTCCTTTATCTTGCAATTCAAGAAAGATTTGCAAGCGAATTTTCCAAAAAGGGTATTTTCACCAGCAAACAGAGGTGGTCTGTTTGTTGAAGCACCTTCACCAAAAGTTTGAAAATTCGAAGCCATCCCTAGGTTTTACAGTCAAATACAATAAAAACAGAGTCGACTGAATTTTCAAGTATCTTATGAAAACCAGCTCTGGTGCCAATTGTTAGGAAACAGGTAGGCTTTGTTTTACACCAAAAGGGGGGTGAATTAGTGTTAGTTCAAAAACAAAATCTTTTTGCAATCTTTATATAAAAGTGCAAAGCTTTTTTATCTTTCTTGAAATGCAAGTAATGAAAATTCAATGCAGCACAAAAACACAGTTGACTGCTAAATAGATAAAGTCGACTAGAAATAAAGACTGCAAGGATAGAGAAAATCAAACACTGGTTTTTATACTGGTTCGGCCAACAATGCCTACAACCAGTGTCCTTCCAACCCAGAAAGCAAATGCACTATAATAGTTGTGGTTTTTACAACAAGGAATTTATAAAAGCACCACGCAAAATATAAATTTCCTCTCTAACCCAAAACCAAAATATAGTTGCACACAAAAACCAGAATTGCAGCAAGAATCCCCTCTTCTGTAAACTGAACCCACGTCGAACAATCCTCAACGTGTAACCAACACTCTTCATAGGCTGCCAAGCCTATCACAGCAGACTTCACAGGTTGCCAAGCCTTCAATCAAACGCAGCAGTCTTCACAGGATGCCAAGCCTTCAAGATCAAACAAGAAGCACCTTCTTTGTGCAGATTATGATCAAGCAGTCAGCGCAATTGATTCCTCCCTTTTGAATCTCTCTCAAGAAATATCATCACCGTCTTCTTGGAGAATTCTTGGAGCTTCTAAAACAGAGAATTCAATCTGAAACACGAAAATGAAAATGTCAGATCATCAAAAGTCTCAGAACAATCCGCGTTCTGTCTATTTATAGTTTTTTGTTAGATCAGATTGCTTCTCAGTTGAATAGCCTACTAATTCAGTCGACTGTATTAAAACAGTTATAATAGACAGTCAACACAGAGGCTCCTCAGTCAACAAAAATCAACACACATTTATTACAGTTAACCAAGTCACACAAGCTCAACTAACTTTTGAAAAAGCGTATAGGCATAATAGAATTCCAAATAGATCACTAACACAATCGAATATGCAATATACAATATCGACTGACACATGTAAAAACAATTTGAAATTCTTTTCAACTCAAAATCTCACATAGCGCAGGTTCACAAAATTTGTACAAAGATTTTAGCATAGCCGAATCCATTATGAGTGTATTCGATTGGACTAGAACTTTGTCACAACAAATATAATTTCATAAAGGTGTTTGTGATCTTTTTCTTCCAGAAATGTGTTGTGATAAAAAAACATTTTATTTCATATTTCAATAGAAGCATATTCCACAAATATAACACACAATCAATCATAGGAACATACGTTGCAGTTCAACATATTCAGCAAATATGACAAACAATTCAGAACAAGAACATGTAATATTGTAACATGTGTGTTGTTATTAAGTATTGTGTTGTCATCATCAAAAACTAGTTTGATATAGAGTTTGTATGGTCAACAATCTCAACACTAACAACATTCACTGCATAGGTGATATTTGTACGTGTATGGCACAAATAAATTAATTTCCCTACTAGCCTTTGGTATCTTCCTTTATCTGTGCTTGTTGAATTTGAGCATTGAAAGAGTTTATGATTTTGTTCAATTGGTGTATCACCTGGTTTACTCCCAAGCAACCAAGTTTCTGATAGTAAGTCAATAGTATATTTCCTTTGGCATAAGAAAATACCATGTTTTGATCTTTCTACTTCAATACCCAAAAAGTATTTGAGGTTTCTAAGTTGTTTCATCTCAAATTCAAATACAAGGTATTGTGGTAAACTAGAAATCTCATCTTGGTCATTTTCGGTAACAATCATGTCATCTACATATATAATCAAAGCTATAATTTTTCCTTTTCCTCTCTCCAAAAATAAGGTGTGATCAGAGTTACTTGCTCTATAGCCAAAAGCCTTCATAGACTTGGTAAACCTTCCAAACCATGCTCTTTCGGATTGTTTTAATCCATATAGAGCCTTCTTTAATTTACAAACCTTCATTCCAATTCAATCTATCATGCCTGGTGAGAATCCATATAAATTTCTTCTGACCATGTAGGAAAGCATTTTTCACATCAAATTGTAGAGAGGTCAATCTTGGTTTGGAGCTAGCGACAGAAGTATTCTCACAGTGTTCAGCTTGGTTACCAGT
Organism: Vigna mungo; assembly: GCA_036885675.1. NCBI lineage: Eukaryota > Viridiplantae > Streptophyta > Magnoliopsida > Fabales > Fabaceae > Vigna > Vigna mungo. The sequence continues at coordinate 28,340,105 of CP144692.1, read as the reverse complement.
GTGAATGTCTCTTGGTAATTTACACCATAAGACTGAGTGTAACCTTTAGCCACAAGTCGTGCTTCATACCTTTCAATAGTTCCATCAGATTTATGCTTAATTATAAATATCCATTTACAGCCCACGATTTTCTTCCCTTTTGGTAAGGACACAAGATCTCAAGTGTTGTTTTTTTTCTAAAGTTGTCATCTCCTCAACCATTGCTTTGGTACATCTAGGATCTGCCAAAGCTTCCTATATATTTCTAGGAATAGAAATTAAAGATAATTGAGATACAAATTATGCATATGACTCGGATAATCTATGAGATGACACGTATTTACTAATGGGATATTTAACTTTGGCTTGGAGGTCTAGTTCATATTTAGCTAGAGGTTGACCACGGTTAGAACAAGGTGGAACAATATATTGAACAGTAATAGACTTAGTGTTTAGGTGTGTTGGTGGTCTCATGCAGACAAGGTACCTCTGAAGAGTCAAGCTGAACCTGTGGAGAAGATTGAGCCAATTGGTTATGATCAGAAGACATCGTATTATCCAGAAAAGAAGTGTCCATATTTAGGATTGACTCACTTCCTGCAGAATAATCCTCATACGATAATTTTTCTTCACAATTATTTTTCAAACATACTAACATCATGATTATGCACTTTACTTTCATTGTCTCCCTGAAGTGGAGAATCAACATAAAAAAGTTCATGCTTATTAAATGTCACATCCATAGAGATATAAAATTTCTTTGATGGTGGATGGTAAGCACGATAACCTTTTTTAGTTGATCCATACCCAACAAAAACACATTTGATTGCTTGTTCTTGAAGCTTTGTACGTTGATGTGGGTGTAAGTGAACATATATAACACATCCAAAAATATAAGGTGGTAAATAAACTATGGGAGGAAGGATACAATGGTCAAACAACACATCGAAAGGCCTTCGAAAGTTAAGCACACAAGTAAGGGTTCGATTAATTAAATAAACGGCAGTGCTCACAGCCTCACCCCATAAAATGAGATGGGACATTACCATCTATCAAAAGTGATCTTGTCACCTCTAATATATGTCTATTTTTCCTCTCAGCCACTCCATTTTGTTGTGGTGAATAAGGACATGTAGTTTGATGCAAGATGCCTTTAGAGTTCATAAACTCTATTAATTCAGTCTTAAAATATTTCCCTCCATTGTCTGATCGAATAATCTTAATAGATGTGTTAAATCGTGTAACGATCAGATGATAGAAAGAACGAACCACATCACGCATATCACTTTTATGTTTAATTAAATATACCCAGGTTACCCAAGTACAATCATCAACAAAATTTATAAACCATTTCTTTCCATTATGTGTAGATTGCGGGGCAAGGCCCCAAACATCTGTGTGAATTAATGAAAAAGGAAAATCAGTTTTGTTATTGCATAAAGGAAGCACAACACGATGATTTTTTTCCATAACACAAGTTTCACAAAAAAAAAATCAGAAATATTGCATTTATGAAATAGTGATGGAAATCATTTTTTTAAATAACCAAAAGAGGGATGTCCCAACTGTCTATGCCATAACCAAATTTCCTTTTTGTTTTTCTCTCGTATGTGATCATTCGCAAGACAAGCCAACTAGGGATGTCAATGAGTCAGGTCGGGCACGAATAATGTTTACCCTTCACCCGACCCGCATGTAAAAAATGTACTTGCTACCCACCCCGCTACCCACATAAATAATGTTTACTTGTATTTTTTTCAATCCGCGAATACCAGTTCGATACCCGATTTCAACCCGCAAATATTTTAAACAATTAATATTTTATGGTTTTTGTAAAAAAAAGTTCAAATTAAATTGTAAAAAAACATATAAAATTTAAAACATACATCTGAGTACAATTTAATGGACAATTAAATAAAAGTATATACATAAATTCCAATTAATAGTACCTACAACATATATATAAATACAAGTAATTTAAGAAAAAAAATCTCAAAATGACACTCTAATATTTGTTTCATCTCCAATGTCTTCATTCTAACAATTTAATTCCTGAAATAAATAAAAGACAATTAAAATCACCAAGGGGCATCCGCTGATTTGCCTTGCCATAGTGCTTCACCACACGATATACAGTCTCAGGTACATAATCAAGTACCAAATTGAGATAGAGTTCATCTTTATCTATGGTAGAAAAGAAGCAATGTTTTAGTGATACAACATTGGGATGATCAAGAAGGCACATTGTTTGCAATTCGCGATTCTTTTATCCTGTAAAACTTCCTTGGTTGTTATAGTTTCTCCAATTTCAAGACATTTAGCCTGCAAAACAAATATGTTGAAATCAACTTTATATTAGTTATCTTAGAGCAATTAATCTAAACTGTAACTTATCAATTAAATGTCACCTGAAACAAAATACCAAATGAGCCTTATCCAACAATACGTTCTGCCATGTAATTTATAGTCTGTTTAGGTTGACCTTGTCGACCACCAATAGTGGTCACAATAATATGCTAATTTCAGTTCCATTTCCATCCACCATTTTAGTATCCATTTCCTTTTCATCCTTGATCTTCATTTCATTAATCTCCTCCGGGAGCTTTTCAACAATCATGGAATCATCACCCAGTAAGAGTAATCAAAACAACATTGTTTTAGGGCAGAAAATAACTAAAAAACAACATTGTTTTAGTGCAGAAAATGCAAATGATGAAAAAAAATATAAGAGCAAAGCATATATATGTGCAGTGCGAAAAAATGAAAATCAAACAAAGGGAAAAATAGCATACACGTAGAACATAGGGGAAAAAACGAAAAAATAACAAAGACATTGACATAAAGCAACTGAATGAGCAGTGGAGAAGAAGTACTACATTTGCAATCATATATAGAAGCATAAGAGAAGCAAGAAAAAGGAAATAGGTCCCTCAAAATTACACATCATAAAAAGAATAAATTGAAAAGGTAACAAGAAAGCATACCTCAAATCCTTTTTCCAGTGACTGAATACTTGGATTAGTTGGCTAAAATCAGAAACTAAAAAGTTGTAAACAAGTTAGGTTTTGTTATTTCTTTTCCAAGAACTTGACGACAAAGGCAGAGAGAATACGAAACATAGAGTGAAAAGTAAGAAACCAACTTTAAGTAAGAAAACCTAGCTCGGTAAAATTGTAATTTCATTTTTCAAACGGGTAACGGGTACTTGCGGGTACGGATAGTGTGATACCTGAACCCGGCCCGTTAATAAACGGATATTAAAATACTCGCTATCCTCTACTCGCGGGTACCTCCTACCTGCGGGTACTAAATACCCATAGCAGATTTCATCTGCAGATACCCGCGGGTACAGGTTTTTTTGCCAACCCTCTTTTATGGGTTTGTTGTGAGACAATTTCAAGATAATACAGTCATTCACTCTCTCTACCACTGGCAATCTTCTCCTTGGAATGGATGTTTTGAAAAAGACAATGGGTTGGGTAAAACAAGGCAACATAAGAATGTGATTTGGTTAACTTGCTGACAGAGATAAGATTACAGTTTAATGTAAGAACAAATAAAACATCAGGAATCGATAAAAGGGTGAGAGGGATATAATACTTATACCTTCAATAGGAGATGAGACCACATTGTCATTAATAATAATAGTTTTAGAACAATTAAAAGAAAAATTAGTAAATATATGAGGATCACAAGTCATATAATCAGTAGCAACTGAATCAATTATTCAATCACTACCCTTAGTAACAACAAAAAGATTAAGGGCAGAGTTAGATATACCAAACTGTTGAGATTGTTGACAACACAAACTCTATATCAATCTAGTTTTTGATGATGACAACACAATGCTTAATAGCAGTACACAGTTGTTGTATTACATGTTCTTATTCTGAACTGATTGTCATATCTCCTGAACATGTTTTGATGTACTGTGATGTATGTTCCTATGTTGATTGTGTGATATATTTGTGGAACATGCTTATATGATTATGTGCAATATGAACTGGTTTCTCAAAAACATTTTATGGCACATTTTTAGAAGTGAAAAATCACAAGCACCTTTATGAACTTATAATTGTGTGACAAAGTTCTAGTCCAGTCGAATACACCTATAATGGATTCGACTATTCTAAAACCTTTGTACAGATTTTGAGAATCAGTGCTCTGTGATGTTTTGAATTGAAAAGAATTTTAAAGTGTTTTTAAATGTGTCAGCCGACATTGTCCAGTGCACATTCGATTGTGTTATTGATCTGTTTTGGAATTTTGTTATGCTTACACGCTCCAACGGCTATATTTTTGAAAGTTAGTTAAGCATTGATGACTTGGTCAACTATATTGAATGTGTATTGATTTTTGTTGACTGTCTGTTATAACTGTATTAATACAGTCGACTGAATTAGTAGGCTATTCGACTGAGAAACAATCTGATTGATAGAAAACTATAAATTGACTGAACATGAGTTGTTTAGAGACTTTTGATGATCTGACATTTTCATTTCTTATTTCAGATTGAATTCTGTATTTTAAAAACTCCAAGAATTCTCCAAGAAGACGGTGGTGATCTATCTTGAGAGAGATTCAAAGGGAGAAGTCTTATGCGCTGACTGTGTGATCATTATCTACACGAAGAAGGTGCTTCTTGATTGATCTTTGAAGGCTTGGCATCCTGTGAAGACTATTGCGTTGATTGAAGGCTTGGCATCCTGTGAAGACTGCTGTGTTAAGGCTTGACATCCTGTGAAGAGTGTTGGTTACATGTTGAGGATTGTTCGACGTGGGTTCAGATTGCAGAAGAGGGGATTCTTGCTGCAAGTCTAGTTTTTGGTTTCTGTAGCTATATTTTGGTTTTGGGTTAGAGAGGAGATTTATATTTTTCACGTGAGGTCTTCTATAAATTCCTTGTTGTAAAAACTGCAACCATTATAGTGCATTTGCTTCCTAGGTTGGAAGGACACTGGATGTAAGCATTGTTGGCCGAACCAGTATAAAAACCAATGTTTGATTTTCTCTATCCCTGCACTCTTTATTTCTAGTCGACTTTATTTGTTTCGCAGTCAACTACGTTTTTCCGCTGCATAGAAATTTTCATTACTTTCATTTCAAGAAAGATAAAAAAACTTTATACTTTTGTTTAAAGATTGCGAAAAGATTTTGTTTTTGAACTAACACCAATTAACCCCCCTCCCTCTTGGTGTAAAACGAAGCCTACCTGTTTCCTAACACAAACTTAGTCACAAATCCGACAACAGTAGAAATATAACTCTTGAAAGCCATGGAAGTTCGAGACTCATGTTTCTCTGATTGATTTTTATCGGAAGAATCCATTAAAAATATTCAATAAAAAAAGAAGCATTAATTCCTATATTGTAGAGGGATATTAGTGTTTGGCTCTTGATACCATATTAAAAGGTTTAAAGAATAATTCTGATATATTATTTCAAAGAGTAGAATATCATATATATACATACAAGAATCCTATAATTCTTCATCTATTAAAGGAATGTCAGGTGCACAAATCTGCACAAATTATAATAATATCTAAATTATAACTAACACAATATTTGATTGCCTAATATTCGTTAATAGAATATTTGGCATATCTTAACACATCTTCCTCATCCCTCTATGTGTTTATTCTTAGGCCAAGTTGATAACATGATGTTTTGCCCCCAACATAGTGTTGACCGAATTCTTTTAGTCTGCAACATCCCGATTTAGGAATGTCTCTTGTAGGAAAATAAATTTGTTTGATTATGACAAATACAACTCTAGTACCATCATAATATAGTGAAATATTTAAAAACCTTATTACGTCGTCGTAAAATAATTAAAACTAATGAAAATATCTTACCATTGTGGATATTTATGTGTGTGTTGCATCCCCTTATAATTGGTATTAGAACCGACAGTTTAGGTCTAATGATCGGGCTTAGACGAGTACGTCCCTCCATGGTAAGGTGAAGCCTTGATAGGTGGTCGGTGGCAAATAGCTAGATGAATCATGGCAGGTGGAGAGCAAGAAATGATCAATGGTGTGACCATGGGCCGACAAACCATGGTATACTCGTCGATAAAAAAGACTTCCACTGTAGAGGACATGGAGAACCATAGTCTTTTGTTTGAGGGGAGGATTGTTAGAATACAAACAAAAGTCTCATATCAAATAAAGTAAGAGATGGACATGAGTTTATATACACATAAGATACCTCCATTGGTAAGAGCCCTTTTGGAGTGGTAGCAAAACAAAATCCATGAGGGTCTGGCCCAAAGCGGACAATATCTTACCATTGTGGAGATCTATGTATGTGTTGTCCCTCCCTACAACTATAACACCCTATTCAAGATGTCACGAGTTGAGAGAAAGTTCAAAATTATTAAAAACTTTACTCATACAAACAAACCGTATTAATAAAAACTTTATTAATTAAACTTGCAGAATTAAAATAGAAACATAAATTGTTCAAATAAAGTATCCATTTACACTGTTTTCAAAGTTTATGAAATAAAAGACTTTAATAAAGCACAAGTCACCCGCATCTCTATACTACATTAAGGACATCTACAATGTCATATAACCAAAGAGTAATACTGATGTGATCATATATAGGGTAAGGATGAAGAGATTGAAATAGTAGTAAGAAGCATAAAAAGAAATAACATAGATTTTTTAGCTTGTATTTTGGCCTTTAGTAGCATAGCTTGTTCATAGGCTTGTATTTTGTCTTTCTAGTTTCTTTCTCTTAGTTTGGTTGAATAAGAGCTTATATATTCTTCTTTTCTTTAAGGTGCAAACAATGTGGGACTTCACATAGTTTGGACTTAAAAGAAAGAAGAATAAATAAGTCTTTTCTCCTTTTAGTTGCTTGTAATGCAATTTATCTCATGTATATTTTTTGTTTTGATCTTTAGACTAGTTAGGTAGCTTATATACCCTTATGAGGTTATAGAATTAAGAGATGTGAGACTTAAAACAACCTTGAGAGTTGTTGTCCAGACTTGTAGGCCTTCAAGTCCCACATCCTTTAGTTTTCTCCACCTACTTCATCTCCAGTGCTATATAAGCAACCTGAGATCTCCTTTGTACATAGACCTTGAACACCTTCAAATTTAAATATAAAGAGTGTTTTGCATTCAATTGCATTACTTCTTTGAGATAAAATTTTGTCTCTTAGTCTAAATTTGGATCTTATCTTGTAAAGAACAAGTGACGATCCTTCTTAGCATCCATCTTGGATCCTTTCAAGTGGCATGTCTTCCAATTCATTAGTTTTCTCTCATTCTTTCTTACATTTTTAGTCTTTTTTAATTCCATTTCTTAGTTGTTTTTAGTTTAGTTCTTAGCTTATTTTTATCTAGGTATGTTGTTCCATATCATGTCACATGATATGAACCAACATGCCTAGATAGAAATAAAGCTAAGAACTAAACAATAACAATTAAGAAATGGAATTAAAAGACTAAAAAAGTAAGAGAGAAGGGAGAGGAAACTTATGAATTGGAAGACATGCTACTTAAAAGGATCTAAGATAAATGCCAAGGAGGATTACCACTTTTTCTTCACAAGATAAGACCCAAATTTAAACTAATAGATAGAATTTTATCTCAAAGAAGTAATGCAATTGAATGTAAACCACTTTTTATATTCAAATTTGAAGGTGTTCAAGGTGTATGTACAAAGAAGACCTTAGGTTGCTTATATAGCACCGAGAGATGAAGTAGGTGGAGAAAACTTAAGGATGTGGGACTTAGAGGCCTACAAGTCTGGACAACAGCTCTCAAGGATGTTTTAAGTCCCACATCTCTTAATTCTACAACCTCTTAAGGGTATATAAGCTACCTAACTAGTCTAAAGATCAAAACTAACTATACATGAGATAACTTGTAATATAAGCAACTAAAAGGAGAAGAGACTTATTTATTATTTTTTCTTTTAAGTCCAAGCTATGTAAAGTCCCACACTGCTTGCACCTTAAAGAAAAGAAGAATATATAAGCTTCTTTACAACCAAACTAAGAGAAAGAAACTAAAAACTAGAATATGCAAAATACAAGCCTAAGAAAAATCTATGTTATTCTTTTTATGCTTCTTGTCACTCTTTAAACTCTTCATTCTTGCCTTATCTATGATCATATCAACTATCAACTACCGAAGCAGAATATATATTTTTTATTCAATACTACTCACAACTGCTCTGGATAAAAAATCAACTAGAAGACTACAACTACTTCGAGTGTAAAATCCCTATATACTATGACAATAATGTTGTTGTTAGTTTATCTAAAAATCCTACATTGAATTCATGCGCAAAGCATATTGAAGTCAAGCATCACTTCATATGTGATCATGTTAACAAGGGTACTATAGATCTACAATACGTAAACATAGAAGATCAACTAGCTGACATCTTCACTAAACCATTAGTGGAAGATAGACTTCATTATCTCGTCACCCTTCTTGGCATGAGAACCGTTGAATGAATATAACTCAATGTGTCTAGTGTAATCATATAGCGTCTAGATCCAAACGTCAAAGACTCATTGTCTCAGTGACGTCATTAATATATAACATCGTCTAAGACAAATCGCTTACAAGAGAACTGCATACATGCATAAGTTGTTCTAATGTTGAGCCCATCTCTAGCAAAATGTCTAGATTTCCAAAAGACTCTAAATGACATATCAACAAATTTAAAATCTGAGTCTTTGCATTAAATTGTCCCATCATCCATTATGTGTCAACCAAGTCGTTAAATTCCTTCCTTCTCAAGAAGATAAATCTTTTAACTCTGCAACCATATCAAAACTTATCTACTACACGAGCGCTTATTTTCCAAAATATCTTAGTTCCCAAGAAATAGAAAATTTCTTCTCGAATCTAAGTTGTACAATGTGCATTGAATAGATATGACAAATCAAAATCGGCTATGACTAATGTTCCTTCCTATTTAAATCAAGTTGATCCTTCTCCTCTCCAACACTTCTACTTTTTCGAAAATTCACCCATCTCTCTCTCTTGAATGATCTCTCCAATACTCATTGACTCCTCAAGCTCTCTACCATCCAAACCAATGAAACCACATTCTGAACCTTCATATCAACAACATCATCTTATCCTAGCTCTAGATCAAGATGCATATGACAATCAAACAGTCCTTCTTATTTGCCTATTTAAATCAAGTTGATCCTTCTCCTCTCCAACACTTCTACTTTTTCGAAAATTCACCCATCTCTCTCTCTTGAATGATCTCTCCAATACTCACTGACTCCTCAAGCTCTCTACTATCCAAACCAATGAAACCACATTCTGAACCTTCATATCAACAACATCATCTTATCCTAGCTCTAGATCAAGATGCATATGACAATCAAACAGTCCTTCTTATTTGCCTATTTAAAACTTACCTTCCTTACCCGAGTAGTTCTCCTACCTAACCTACATCCTTCACAATTAGACCTTTCCTTACCTTGCTCCCACCACCGTCATTATAATAGCCATATTCTTTTCTTAACCCTTTCCTCAAAGACTTCTTCTTCCCTAAATTTACCTACCAAATTTTTTCCACTCTCCTTTTTCTCTTCACCTTGGTTGGGTCCTGAAGCTCTCTTTCCGCTCTCACCTTTTTTATATTCATCAAATAAGGGGGAGAAAAGAGATAGACACATCAACATCTAGGAGCATGTACTCAGGGGGAGTACACTACATGATAAGATAACACAAAATCAGAGGAAGTTTGCAGATTCTTAAAAGTCCCCATGCATAACACTGTACACATTCATGTTAATGAACTTTATTAATACATCTATGTTTATGTGTTTAAATATATGTCCTTCACATAAATTAATATATGCTCTGACTAACAAACATGCATGTAAGACAACCTAATAATAAAAATGAACTAGTAAAATATTTGAATGACTAAGAACTCAAAGTCTATAAATGCACTTATACACTGACTGAAAATCATATCGTTTAGATGTGTATTTGTTAAACATAAGAAAGGAGGACACTGTTAAGACAAGATCATCTATAAGAAGATTGTACTGTCAAAATGTCCTCATATGTTTTGAAGTTTAACAAATAACAATAAACGAAATGAGCATATAACAGTGTTATCATTAGAAAAGCAATACAACTAAAATATAAGTGGTTTGTGAAATGCTTTATGAAATCTAAAAACCTTAAGAAAAGCAGTAGTAAAAACACCAATGTATGAAATAACGCACCATTAAACGGTTTCCCTATTAAATGCGTCAATGAGAGTCTTGCTGAATGAATTAGTACTATACATTGCTAAGCGATGATCAAATGAACTCTCAATATATCTTGATAAATGAAAGTGTCAAAAGATGTTTTTGGAAAGCAAGCCAAAAGTCCTAAATGATGATCCAAAAAATTCGGTTGAAAGACACCTTGCTAAAAGCACTATTGAATGAAACAAAAATAACTCAAAGAAGTGTTCACATAGCCTAGACGATACCATGTGTCAAATTATCTACTTCATCCAACGATGAATCTTCATCAACTACTTGGTATCTAAATGAAAAGCTCAAACAATCAAATCCTACCTGAACGGTAGAAAATGTGAAAATCACTTTGTTGTTTTGAACCTATATTAAATGTCATTAAATGCACAACGTTTAAAAACAAAAAAAAAAAAAAGTGATAAGAAAAAGGATATATCTGCCTGCATGTATATCTACTTTAGTATGTGCAGATTACCTATGTCAAGTATCCATTTGCTCCATCCTAAACAAATCAAAAGTGGACACTAGAAACAAACAAGACATTCACAGAGTGTTCTCTCTATCAAAAGTTTCGCCAAAAAATTCGTACAACCTACTTTTCATAAAAAAATTGAAAAAACACGTCTGCTCTAATAAGTTGACTTTAACCAACGACTACTACCTATAACAAGGCTAAGAAGATCTGAAGATCAAAGCAAAGTACTCTATATATTGAAGAATGTTAAAGAAAATAGCAGGAGAATAAGCACACAAATACGAAAGAAAAATCTGTAAAAGAAAAGAAAAAGCTCAAAAGAAAAACGAAATACCCTCAAGCTTCATCGAATCATAAGCTTACATTAATAAGAAGAGAGAAAAATCTAAGAGTCTATTAGATTGAATTGTATTATATACACATCCTCCATGCGAGAGTAACGGTCTAAGGACATGTATCAAAACTGGTTGATTGTAAATTTGAAGAGAATTCAAACATTTAACGTTTAACTCAGTGGAGTTAAATGGTAGCTAGACGAGTTTGTCTATTGGAAACCAAGAGTGGGTGAAACTCAACTAGACAGCATATCAAGAAGATATTTGGATTGTCTAGAGATACCAAGAGTGGTGAAGAATACTGCACAACTAGGAGTAGGTGAAACTCGGTTATAGTCAGAGTAACAGAAGTTACTTGGAGTGACTAGGTGATACCAAGAGTGGTGAACGTACTCGGTGGAACGAACTAGTATGAAAACAACTGTCTAGTTCTTGCTTTAATCTTGTTAAATGCTCCTTTTATAAATCTTGCAGTCACACGCTTTCCTAACCATCATAACAACTTTTATCATCAAATGTTATTTTTATTAAGAGCTAGTCTTATCAAAATGCTACAGCTAACCACTTAAACAACTTAAATATATTTGTCTAAGAACTTATAGTTTGAAAAGAACTTTCAAGTCAAGTGTTTAACGACTTATATAAAATCTTTTAATCCTTGACAAGTCTGTTAAACAATCTCCTTTGCGAGAAGTTTTCCTATAACACTACTCAACCCCTTTTCCTGTATTTTCCAAGTATTTCACTTTCATACTCTTCAAAATTATCTAATACGTACAAACTATTACAAAAATAAAGCAAGGAGCTTTTAGAATAAAACAATACTTTGAAAGAAGAAGTAACATCATTCTAGGTGCTTTGATGAATAAAGGAAATCATTCTTTTAAAGAACTAGATCTTCCACCTTCGCTGTTTGTCATTGACACATCATTATTTCCGTTATTCGCCGTGATGGAGAGTCTGTTTCTTTATGGTCCAATCTAGTCCCTACAGTCTATCATTGTAAGCCATTGTAGGCTACCATCTATTCTTGGTGGCAATCTAGTCCTCAACAATTACTAATGGCAATCTATTTTCTACAGTTTATCGTTGTCTGTCACTGTTGGTTATCGTCTACTATTGATGGTAATCTTCTTTATCAAATTCATCATAGTTGAAATTTCGCGACAGTCACTATTTTCCAATATTATTCTCTACAGCTACGATTAGTTGTTCGTCGACCCTTTTTTGCACTCTTTATGAACTGTATGTAAATAATGCATTTTTCAAGAGCAATTTGCAAGAAGAAATTTATATGAAACAACCTCTCAAATTTGTTGTTCAAAAGAGTCTTCTGAATTAGTATTTTGTCTTTATAAACCATTAACAATTTAATATTATTCTAGTACAAAAATAGATATCTTTCCTAAATCTTTATTAATTATATTAATAACAAACTTAATTGGTATGATTTAGATACACTAGCTTAAACGACAATATTGACTATATTACTTTTATCTTATTTTTATGTTTTATTTTTAATTATATTTTAAAATTAACTCATTTTTTATTATAAATAAAATATCTTATGTCTATATTTAAAAAAAATTTAATCATATATATATATATTTTAATGCAAGTAATTTAACGTGCTAGTTTTTTTTTATTATTATTTTGAGAAAAAGGGACGTGTGCGTGATAGACTAGACAGAAGACTACAGTATACATTACCCAATTTTTAGCTTCTCTATTGGTGACTCCCAGTGAACCCTCGTTGTGGTGTGTGTACGCTTTCTTCATCTTTTGAATTTTGGAATCCATGGGTCAGGGAACTCCGGGCGGAATGAACCGGCAGGGCGACCGGAAGCCGGATGGCGGCGACAAGAAGGAGAAGAAGTTTGAGCCTGCGGCGCCGCCGACCCGCGTCGGGCGTAAACAGCGGAAGCAAAAGGGTCCGGAGGCGGCGGCGCGTCTGCCTACGGTGACTCCGGTGACGAAGTGCAAGCTGAGGCTACTGAAGCTGGAGCGAATCAAAGACTACCTGTTGATGGAGGAGGAGTTCGTGGCGAATCAGGAGCGCCTCAAACCTCAGGAGGAGAAGGCGGAGGAAGACAGATCCAAGGTCGACGATCTTCGAGGCTCTCCCATGAGCGTCGGTAATCTCGAAGAACTCATCGACGAGAACCACGCCATTGTTTCCTCCTCCGTTGGTCCGGAGTACTACGTCGGAATCTTGTCTTTCGTCGATAAGGATCAGTTGGAGCCTGGTTGTGCTATTTTGATGCATAATAAGGTTTTATTTTACTCGCTTTACGCTTTTTCGGTTTCATTGTGGAAATGAAATGGGTGAAATTATTGGAAGCTCGTTGCCTAGGGTTTGACTTTGTGATCGATAAGAATCTCTAGTTCGTCTGCGTGCGTGAAGCTTTTATTTCCAGGCTAGGTTTTGTTGTTTTTTCATGGTATTGTTGGTAATTGCCGACAAAAGGGGCTTATGTGGCCACGATTGCGGTCACTGAGATCCCAAAAGCCTCAATTTTGTAGCCAATCGCGGACCTATTTTTTAAATCTTATATCTATGTTATTTCAATGGACTTAAATAGGAAGTCATGGAATATGTGTCCTTAGATTGTTGAAGTTTTCGTATGTGTGTGTATGCGGCTGTGACAGTAGGATGTTGGAGTAGATAGTTTGTGAATAGGAGTCATTGTAAATTGTTTGATATTTACACAACGTATAAGTAAAGAGCAGTCCTATCTTTCCTGAAGTAATGAGTTTAATTTGTGTGATTTGGGAGCATCCGAAGCTGATATGAGAGTAGGAGAAGTTGTGGTTTAAATATTCTTTTGAAGCATAACGTGATATTTGATTTTGACATGATTATTGTTTCGTTATTTGAATCGATCAAGTATCTTGGTGTGGTTCAGATGGTTAGATGCTGGTGGTTTAATGATTTTGTTTGTGTTTTTTTATCAGGTTCTCTCTGTTGTTGGTCTTCTTCAAGATGAAGTTGATCCTATGGTCTCTGTAATGAAGGTTGAGAAGGCTCCTCTGGAATCTTATGCTGACATTGGTGGTTTAGATGCCCAGATACAGGAAATTAAGGAAGCAGTTGAGCTACCCCTGACGCATCCTGAACTATATGAAGACATTGGTATTAAACCTCCTAAGGGAGTCATATTATACGGAGAACCTGGAACTGGGAAGACCTTACTTGCGAAGGTTTGCATTAACCTTTGCTTCTTGTAGGGATTTTCTAATGGAGTTTTTGCATTTTCTTTTCTCTCTTATTTTCTCCTTTTCACTACCTTTGTATTGAGGTGGTGTTTTGATTTAAGGAATATTTTAACACTCTTGGGAAAGTGACATGCAAATAAAAGTTTACCATGTTTGTTAGAAGAGAATAAAAATATTTGCAAGACATAAAAGATTATTGGGCACCTTAATTTGTCGATAAATGGGAATAAAACTTTCCTGTGATAGTTGACTAAAAAGTAACTTTCTCATAGTAATTGGTAATAAACATACTATTCCCAGAAAAGTTCAATAATAATAAAATATTTTATAAAATTTCCTGGGAATTCATTTCCAGGAAACTGATTTTGTGGTGAATAAAAGATTCAGAGTACCAAATGCCTCCTTAAGCTGAAGTTGCTGAGAATGCTCCGTGATAAGTTAATGCTATGTAGTTTTGAATACTTTGTTCTAATGTATATGGACATAAAGGGATTGTGTCATTCTTTTGTTTATACTGCGTGAAAATTATAGTCTGTGTCTGCCTTGTTTAAATGGTACTTTCAGGAATTCTCTAGTTGTTTGCTAGAGATTGTTTGTGGCTTTGATGATCATCAGTAGGAAAAAGAGAATGCAAACACAGATAACTGATATTCATTGTATTATTGTGATAGGATATAAAGTAGGGGTGTAATGATAGGGGTTGGAAAGTGTATGAGAGGAAAAGAAAGGCAGGGGGAAGTAGGCGAATGGTATTAACCGTTAAAGTGTGAACGGTATTAACAGTTAAAGTTTGAACGGTATTAACAGTTAAAGGTCGAACGGTATTAACAGTTAAAGGTCGAACAGTATTAACCGTTAAAGGCCGAACGGTAGTCAAATGGTATTAAGGTTAAAGGCCGAACGGTATTAACGAGGAAGTGAGTTAGAGGCCGACTGTTTTACCAGTTAGGAAGGGGAGGGGAATGAGATACTATAAATAGTTTTCCTGTAACTCTGTTCAGGGGGATATATGGCAGTCTTTGTGTAAAGACAGGACTTTGGCCTGTGGAGGGAGGTTGGGCTCTCGATTAGCTTACCATACATGTACATTTGTTCTTTGGTTAATACAGAAACTATATTCTTTCTATCTTGTTTCTTGCTGTTGAGTTCTTGTGAGGGAGATAGATAGGTTTCATTTTCCAGAAATCTATCATATTGGAATTCAGAAAACCAGACAGTTGTAAGTCTCCTACCAGAGCAAGTCTCCTGTTACAGACTTTTCACTGCCACTAAAACCTAATGCTTCACACCTGCCTTCCGCACTCCCCTTTGCTTCCCTAGAATGATGGCTAGCTTAGCTGAATATACCTTCCGTAGGGTGACTTTGTTTTGTACCTAGGCCTGACAATTTGTCTTCCTTTAAATCCTTTATGTCCAGGCCAAGATTACTGTCATGCTTTGCAGGAGTTACTGAATGGCATAAGGAAATGAAAATTTCTCTGTTGGATTTGAAATACCTGCATGCACAACTGACACTAATTATGACCAGTCTACTGTATTGATATTGAAGACTTATGCTACAAGGTGTTTTCATCCCGTGTTCACTCTTATGTGTTAGCTTTTAAATTCTTCCATTCCATGTGTTTTTCACTGCCATGCAATTGAGTGTATTGATTACTATAAGATTTTAAAGTTGTATGCAAAATCCCATGTAATCTTTCTGGTTGGTAGAAAATACTGTAATATTGAATTAGAAATATATAGACTCTTAGGAGTGAATGGAACTATTTGAATGGAAAGAAGCAACTGACAAGTTACTTTTATTCAATAATCCTAGAGTGTATATATTCTTTGATTTCTTAAAACAAAACTTGACCTGGGCACTTATAGGCATTAGTGACCTGCGTCTACTAATGCATGATTGCCTGTAATGCTATTTCTTTTAATAAAACAATGCCTTTTGTGTATTCAGGCTGTGGCAAACTCAACATCAGCTACATTCTTACGTGTTGTTGGTAGTGAATTGATACAAAAATATTTGGGAGATGGCCCAAAACTTGTGAGGGAACTTTTCAGAGTTGCTGATGATCTTTCTCCTTCTATTGTATTCATCGATGAAATTGATGCTGTTGGTACAAAAAGGTAATTTAAACCCCAACTTCAACAGCCATGATAGGGTGGAGGTGGAAGAGTGATGTATTGAATCACTCCATGAGCTCCTAGGATTCTTTTCCTATATTCATTAGCTTACCAGTACACATGTTTTTACAGGTATGATGCTCACTCAGGTGGAGAACGTGAAATCCAAAGGACCATGTTAGAGTTGTTGAACCAGTTAGATGGTTTTGATTCAAGAGGAGATGTAAAAGTGATTCTGGCAACCAATAGAATTGAAAGTCTTGATCCAGCTTTGCTGCGACCTGGTCGAATTGACAGGAAGATAGAATTTCCTCTTCCTGATATCAAAACTAGGAGACGTATTTTTCAGGTAGGCATGATTAATTTTGTGAGGCAATACGCACACTATATTTTTGGTAATGCTTTATCCTGGTCCATCTGTGCTGTTTGTGTTTTGTTTTTTAATTACAACATGTGTTCAAAAAGTCATAATAATTGTGTTATTTTTTTGAAAAGGTAAAATATTAAAGAAATGCTGTATTATTCCTTTTCTGCATGAACTAAATATGTAATATGTTTCGGTACAAATAAATTACGAAAAGCAATCACTGTTCTAATAAAACATTCAGTAGTTGCAAAATGATCTGAAAAGCTATATGTTGCAGAATTACCTTTTTAAAGCTTAGATAAATGGTCAATATATTTTTTCCTGAAATGTCTCTTAGGAAGTTATTTAAAAAAACAATTATTTTCCTAAATAAACTAACCCAAATTCACACAATGTTCTTTGGAATCTGTATGATATCTTAATATGCATGCTATGTTCAACCATACCTAAAGTTTTCATACTTTTAAATTAAGATACACACATCGAGGATGACATTAGCTGATGATGTCAACTTGGAAGAATTTGTTATGACTAAAGATGAATTCTCTGGAGCTGATATAAAAGCAATATGTACTGAAGCTGGTTTACTTGCTCTGCGAGAACGCCGTATGAAGGTAAGAAATCTCATCGTGGCTCTATTGTTTGTGATATAAAAATAGTCTTCAATGTTTGGAGGTTGCTAGTTTTTACAAGCTCATTATGTTAAGCCAAGTAGAACTGACAATTGCTTTGGTGGACTTTTCCAAAAGTTGCAATTCTAGAAATCTTTCCTAGGGATTGGGTAGGTGTGAAAAGAGGAGGGCAGGGGTTTATAATACAAAAATCTAAAATTCTTTCCGAGGAAATGTAAAAGAATATTCCTCAACTCTATCTCGATGAATGTGCAGGATTGAGAATAATGTTGTTCCTGTGTAGAGAGTTGATCGTGTGTATTTTTGCTGCAGCTTTATTTATTAAATTTTTTCTTTATATATAGGAAATGTAGGAATGAGCATGGCATCCTTTAATGCTGTAGTACGAAAAGAAAACGAAATTAGAAATAAGTTAGAAAAATAAGAGAAAAGAACTCGTAACCATCCTAAACTATATTTTTTGCAAATTTAGATTCCTTGAACTTTGTTTTAGTTTTAACCAGCCAGCAGACTTTTACTCTTTTTATATAATGAACCCTTCTATTAACATGGGATTAAGTAACTAATGATAAAAAAACTAGTTTTATTTTATAAGGGAAAATAGTATGCTATGATCCTAAATTTTGTGCCTTGCATAGACTTGAGATTTCGCAGTTTATCTCGAATAGAGTTTTTTGAATCAACAGTTTTTAAATTATTTTTAAGTTAATGATAGTAAGAGTTT
Source organism: Vigna mungo (assembly GCA_036885675.1). Classification (NCBI taxonomy): domain Eukaryota; kingdom Viridiplantae; phylum Streptophyta; class Magnoliopsida; order Fabales; family Fabaceae; genus Vigna; species Vigna mungo. The sequence goes on along the minus strand of CP144692.1, from coordinate 28,322,012 downwards.
AAGGATTAATTGGGATGAAGTGAAATTTGAGTATACTTTCTGTAAAAGGCAGAGGTTTTCCCACCTCTTGTTTTTAATCTATTTGTTTGTATTCTTTTTGTTTCGTATTGTATATCTATAATCTATATCTATAAATCATATGAAGTTTTCTCTCCCTAATTCATGATATATAATTGCTAATACTTGTTCTGTTGTGTCGTTTAGGTGACTCATGCCGACTTTAAGAAGGCCAAGGATAAAGTGATGTTTAAGAAGAAAGAAGGGGTGCCTGAAGGGCTGTATATGTGAAATAGTTCCGTATATTATCCCCAGTCCTCTCGTTCTTTTTTTAATGTACTAGTCACGGGAACAAATGTCAATTCATTTGTATTATGCGACCAAATGTCATTTGTATTTGGGGGCTTTGAATCTCAAACTATGATTGATTTTAATTCAATATATAGTTTTCTACCAATTTCGTTGATTTTGGAAATCGATCCATATTCTGTTTAGTCATGTTAACGATGAGCATCCTTATTGAGAAACTACTCACTGCTGTTGAATTATAAAACTCAATTTTCAAGAACCTGGTGAATTTATAAAACTCTTGGAGGGATAGTCTGATTGTAAATATCAGAAATTTACATCCTTCGACTATTGCTTGAGGAACGATGCTTTTAGTTCACTCCGCTTGGTCTCTGCGCAAAAGAAAAGGAAGAAAACTACATAACCATAATAATAAGTTATTGAGAGAGAGAGTTTTTCCCTGTTTGATAACATATGGAGAAATTGTTGTCTACAGAGGACGACGTGTTCGTGCCGGCTAATGACCGACTCGAATAAATAAGATTTCTCCTTGTCTTTCACCTTATCCTCTTTTTTCTGTCAATTGCCCCTATATCATTCAGTTGCTTTGGCCTCTACTGTTTTCCGTGGGAAGTTTCCCTTTCTTTTTCTCGGCCAAACCTTCCTTTGGTTTTTTATGGTTGTAGTAGATGTTTTCGTTTCGGGTTAACATGTTTTTATCTCAGACTAAATAAATTTAATTATAATAAATCATAATTAAAATATTTTATTAAAGTACAAAAATTAATTAGGAATTTAATATTAAAATTAAATGATGGTATAAACATGCATTCTCTATCCTCCTCTCGACAAGAACCTTGAAAGGGTGATCATCCTCTCGTTAGATATTGTACATTCTTCATATTTATTTCCCATGTTGATGATGATGATACATTTGTCTAAATTCTCCTTGATTCCTCATTATGTTAACAAGAAATTGAGGAACTTTCTCGCCTATATCCCAAACACACATTTTTTATTGGGCTATTGTATGGAACTGCTCCTCTGGGTTGGTTCCATGTAACCACCATATTGTTGACATATGTTTCGATGTTCCTTCCGATCATCATCTTTGAAATCCTATCCATTAATTGTTAGTAGGTAACTTGTCTAATAATTGTTCGATCCAACTATAAATGTGCGTTCCACTTTTTAAGACAAAATCGAAGATTTATACATGTTAACGTTCTTATATATTTTGAAGTTTAACTAAATAACATTAAACGAAATGAGAAATCTGAAGATACTATAACTAGAATAGAATGAAAGAAATATAATTGTTAAGTTCAAAATCTCTAATCATCTAGCAACATAGGCAAGTTTTAGGAAAAAACTTAGGCAAAGTTAAAACATCTAGACTATTAAACTTTCAATGGATAAAGATATTGAAGTGTCGAGATAAAGTTTTGGTAAAAGTTTTAAATGTCTCAAGTAAAAATTAAAAAACATGTAGAAACCAAAACTTACTAAAAGCTCTAGCCAAAGAAAGGAAAATCTCAAAAAGCTTTTAGAAACAGACTAGATGATATCATGAGCTAAATCTTTCACTTCATCCAACGATGAAGTTTGCAGAAAGGACCAGTGTTCGATCCTTATGCATAACCGTCTCCCTAACTTTTATTTTTTTGTTAAGTTGGAGTTGAGTTGTGAAGTCCAGAGTTAAATGTGAGAAAGGCCGAAAAAGGGGAGGTCTCTTTTGTTCATGGAAGCTCCTGTGATTCTTTTATATATTTTAAGGGAAAGAGGGAATGTAAAGGGAGGAAGAGAGGGTCACAGATAAAAGAGAAGCTCTGGATTGTGTAGCAGTGGGGGAAAAGACAAGAATGAGGAAACTGCTTTTATTCCTTGTACTGTGTGGTTAGTGAATGGAAGTTGAGTTTATTTTTGAAACTTTGGGGTTTCATTGATACTTATTAATATTCTAATGAAATGTATGAATATGGAGAATTCACCTTTCTTTATAATTGTATGAAGATTGAATTGTTTTGTGTACTTTCGATGATTTCTGACACTTGGAGGTTGATGCAATAAGATATGTTAATGATAATATGTTCTAAGTCTGTTTGAGCTAGTTGGAACTTGGTGGTTTAAACGTTGTGAGTCTAGGAAATTTATGATAATCTGATTTGGTTTATGATCTGTGCACATGATTTGGATATATAAATTTATGCAATTGATAAAGAAAATATGGCATACTGTAATTTAAGTGAGTCTCGACACTTATGGAATTGATATAAATTTGGTGTATTGGTTCTGGATATTATAAAGAAGAAGAAGCAATTCTTTCAAATTTGAATCATTGCTAGATGCTAAGTTATTTATATACTCAAGACTATAATACAATATGATGAAGTATGAACCAAATTGCATGACCAATGAATTATAATGAAGTTTTATATGGATAGTTAGTATAACTGAAAATGAATGCTCTGATTAGTTGAATCCTAGCTAATTGTGAGTGTGACGTGTGATATAATGTCGTCTAGATGGCTAAGTTTTAGGTTTTGAGGATATGTACTTATAAAACTGGTCAAAATCTATATGAAATTGGTTAAGACTGTGAGCATTCTTATGTAGATTGACCGCTATATTGTATGGTCTAATTACTTTACTCAGACCGGTGAATCACTTATATGGGTATGGGATTCTGTTAAAAAGTGTATAGACTAGTAAACATAGGGTTTTGGGATAATATTAATGTTAGAGATGTATGAATGCTTTAGATGTCTGCTTAGCTATATTGATGGATAGTATGTTTCTACTTTATGATCATAATCTATTAATAGGATGATCTAATACCGTGAAATAGTGGATATGTTGTGTCTTATAATTAAATAGAATCTGATGGGGACCTGGTTATGCTAAATTCAAAGTGAATTATTTCCTGTTATGGATCAAAGAGCTTTAATCCATAGTTCATAGTTCAAACGGTGTATTGTATTGTAATGTACAAAGTAGCCAAAGTAATTAATTGTTCCAAGGATGTCTGTTTACGTTAGTATAATATGGTCAAACTTGGTTTATGATTGAATTGATTGAGTAATTGTTAGGATGATTCAAAAAGGAGTAATATGGAACTTATCTATGTGCCAACAACTGTTTATTACGCATAGTTGCTATACACTTTATGGCTGGTTCGTTCAATTATATTTTGGGGTTGATTTAAGCTACTTAAGGTTTATTGGTTAGTGGTAGCTAATGGAATGAATTTCTAATGGATAAAGTTATCGAAAAAAAAGAATAACTTGAATTAAGTTTTGGGAATAATCTCTAATGGATATGTATGTGTAGAGACAGTTACAACTAATTCTTGATGGTAAAGAGTTATTAGTTTCAATGATTTAAGCCGGCATTAAGATGTTGTTTTAGCACTATATGAGAAACTGATTATAATTGGGAAAATCAATTATTTAAATATTAGAAAGTTTTCTATCGTCTTTTCGTGGTTGGTTTACGATAGTGGAGCTTGTGGATAATATCTAAATGCTTTCAATTATATGCTATGAGAGTCCATCAGAGTATATAATTAAGATGAGATTCTTGCTATATTGATGGGCTATGCTTGTTTAATTAAGTTGTGTTCCCATAATCATCATTAGGATAAGTAGTTTTAAAGACTAATTATTAGTTAATGATAACTGTGTAATTGATATTGTTAAATATGAGGAAACTATTCTCCATTAATTATAATGCTTTAAATTATTATATTTTAAAATGATATATGTTTTTGTATTATTTTAATAGTTCACCTATATTTGTTTATTTGCTTATCTGTGTATATATTGGTACAATGATCTTAAGAGTAGATGCAAACATTTCAGGAGTTGTGTATAGGTTTAAGAGATGAGAAATCTGTACTGGATTATTTATAAAGTTGTATTTCGTTTCATATTTTTTTAGAAATTTTTCAAGAATGATGTAATTGTATTTAAGTACATTTTGATTTTGACTTTGATTTTTGTATTGTGCATAAATAATCGTATTCAATTCATTTAAAGAAAAATGATATTTAATGGAGAAAAATATTAATTTTTACACGTTTTCATAAAATTCAAATTAAGGGTATTACACTCATAGAGTCTATAAACTCATATATCCTAATCCTAAGGTTAACTTTTCACATAAACTCCAATTCCTATTTAGTGTGTTTAGTTATAACTAGGAGTATGTCATTACTACGTGTATTGGATACACACTATATAATACATATTAAAAAAATGTATAATAATTTTGAAAACATGATTCTAAAATTATCTACCATTAAAAATTATACATATATTTTTTATTTTATATATTACATATTTTATTAATAGATATTAATAAAGTATTATGAGATAAATATAAATTACTGAAATTAAAAGAATGACCCAAATTGAAAAAGGTATCCATCGAGTCATTCCTCCCACCAATGTGTACTTCCTTGCTGACAGTTAAACCCTTACTCACAGGTAGGTATGTCCATTTTTCCTTTTCCTTTGATTTTCCATTTTCACTATTTCAAGCTCCTAATCAGAACATTCTCCCAGCAATAAGGGACTAGGTTTTCCAAGGTTGAAGGCGAAAGAAGCTTATAAGGTATTTTAAGTTTTAGGTTTTCAATAATAAAACTGTTTTAGGGTCCCTTTCACTGTCGCCGCCCTCAAGGTGCGCTGCTGATGGACCGGTCAGTTAAAGGAGAGCGGCTATGCGGCGGCTTGGGTTTCTTTTCCCCCATTCCTCCTCTACCAAATTACAATTAAAAATTGGACCATTAATTAAGAAAATTAGTTTTTGTTCTCTTATATCTTCCTGATTTTTAATTGTCTGTGCTGTGTTGGGGTATCCTGTTGTGTGTGTTGCGAATGGGAGAAGAAGCTAATTGATGAGGATGAGGATAGATAGGTGGTGTGTGACGGTTGATGAAGGTGAAGCTTCACTGGGTTGGTGAAGCAGTGAGAAATAGGTGTTGATGGACTTGAGTTGCTACTTTAGAATTATATGCAGAGTGCAAATAGACTTGGCCTAGAAGCAATTAGGGCTAAACCACAATAAATTTCCCCAGTGACACCATCCCAAAATGTGTAAATATCCTAATCATTCACTCAGCATATTGCTGTTCATGAAGGAAGAAAAAATGTTGCACATGTGATTATGAGTTTAACTGGAACCTTCTTTCGTGTTCGAAACATGGGTGTTGCTTTGGTACCCTTTTAAACGGGTTTGGGTACCCTTTCACATGGAGCCAATGAAGAGATACCATAAGTGAATTGCTCGTCCACGTAGGTGGGGACCCTCTCGTTGTATGTGCCTCAACGATTCTCTCATTAATACCCTTTGTCGCATAGCATCATTAACTGTTTTTCATTTTTTTTTCTATTTCAATCTTCTTCTCTGGATAGTTTTTTCATTGTGGCATAGTTTAGTTTGAAGGGACCCTTTTATTTTCCTTCACAAATGCTTCTTTTTCAGTTTCAGGGATCCTTTTATTTTCCTTCACAAATGCTTCTTTTTCAGTTTCAGGGATCCTTTTATTTTCCTTCACAATGGGTCCTCGACAGTGCCAAGTCTGCATCGAAGCTTTGTCCAAGTACAAGTGCCCTTCATGCTACTTACCTTAGTAAGCAAAAACCCAACCTTTACTTTCTTCCTTCAAGCTTATTGTTGTTAATTTTGTTTTTGAAAATTGTTGTTTGCAGTTGTTCTCTGGTCTGTTACAAGAAACACAAAGGTATGGACTTTAATTTATGGGCTCCTTATGTTGGTTGCATGCATGTTTCATGTTTGATGTAAAGCGGAAAGTTCCCAAGTCAATGGAACAGTGAATATCTTATTTTATCTTCTTGTATTGCTTGAGTACTAAATCTGACTTCCATGGTTCTTTACTATTGACTTTTACCAATTGAAATTGAGGCCTATTTTGTGTTAGTTTGTTCATGTGGTAAGGCCAAAGACAAACCAGTAAGCAGAATTTATTTAAGTGCAGTATTATTTTATTTGGTTGATATAAGAGATATAGATTAAGTAGTTTTTTTATTTTGAGTCAGTTGAGATTTTGTTTCTTGTTTTTATTTTTGTACTTGGTCGAAGATCCTATTTACACCTATTTAAAGGCGGTCAAGATTAAATGAAAATCACCATAGTTGAGTCTATCATAGTGTGTGCATTACTTTTTTTCTACAATTCTCACCGTAACCATTAATCTTTATTGGCATTTGCTACTCGATTCTGGAATTGATCAAACATACATCAATGTTGCAGAATTGCCATGTGTCAAGCCGCAACCTTTGGAGGTCATAGCAAGTAAGTTTTATTCACCTCCCTATCTAATTTGGTGAGGTAGTCTCTAGACGCTAGTTCCATGAAAAACTTACCTTTCATGCAAATGTTTTCAGTTTGACGTTCGGCAGAAACTTAAGTGGCGTGTAGTGTATATTCCTTTAGACATGTTCCCTATAGTTTCCTGAAAATTTGTTATTCTTGGAACTGCACTGCACTTAGACGTCAAAATAAAGCAATCAGCAATGTTTAAGTATGGAATAAACTTCTTGTTTTCGGAAACTAGTCTCCATGTAATAATTCATTTTCAGTGTTGGTAAGCAATTTGGTGATTTGATACTAACGTTTCCTACTGTTCATCGGATTTCAGTGTTGGTAAGCATGTTGGTGATCTGATACTAACGTTTCCTATTGTTTATCAGCCGCTGTTTCAGAATCACTTGTAGAAAAGACATTAGTAGTTGATGAAAGAAGTGAGGTGTTGCAAAAATTCCAACTGGAGGCAATAGGTATGTAAGAATGCTCAACATGCAATATCAAAGTACCAAAATCAGTGATGGAACCTTCATATTGGTTAAATATTTATAATGATTATGATTGTATTTTTGATGCAGCCTCTTCTAGCGAGATTCGTGATTCTTTGAATGATAAAGCCCTTCAAGATTTAATTTGTCGTATTGATTCTTCCTCAAATGCAAAGGATGTAAGAACTTTCTTTTTTCCCATCTCAATATATTTTCTTAAAATTTTCAGCCGTGTTGAATGTGTTAGTTTTAATACTCACCGAGAAGTTATAGAGAGATTTCATTTAAATTGTGTTTCTCTGTTAGGAACTTGATAAGGCTATGGCAGAGGAGGCATTTCGCTTGTTCACTGACAAGGTAGTGTTTTATGTTGCTTCTGCACAACCTTTATAGTGTTGAGTCATATTGGATAAATTCTAGTTGTCATGTACCTTAAGCCTTACGTTTCCTTTTGTTCCTCTGGTTTCCAGATTTTATCAACCATCAATTCCTAACTGCCAACACTGGTTGCTGAAAGGAGAAGTTGTGAAATATGAAAGGAGCAGCAGATAGACCCTCCAAATTTTGCTGGTTTTGGTTAATATTGCTTTTTCATTTGTACAGTTTTTCGTTGTGATTCAGCCTTTAATATATGAAAAATTTTGAATCTTCATTGTGGTATTGTATTGATAAAAAAGAGTGATTTTCCTTTGATCACGCGTAATGTTTTCATTTAACTGCATTTGAAGTCCTGGTGACTTGGTGTTTGTATTGATAATGACACCAAGTTGGCTATGGAGATGGAGATAATTATACGAGTACTACTAAATGCAATTTAATATAACACAAGAATAAAATTTAATTGTAATTTTTAAAGCTTTAGTTAATTTTGTTAATCAATAGTGTAATGATCATATGATTGATACCATCTGAGATGTACGTTAGCCTTTTCCAAAAAAGAAAATTAAGTAGTTCACTCTATTTCCTGTTAGGGCTTTCTAAAACATTTCTCGCCGTTAAGTACTCTTAGAGTAGGGATAATAAATATGCGGGTTTGATTATTCCTATCTCCACTATTTTGAATATCTTTATCCCACGCAGATCTTATTGATATTAATTAAATAATTTAAAAAAATAAAAATTAGAATAGAAAAAAATGATATTATTAAGTTTTTTATGTTGAAAAATAGCTTCTTTTTTCTAATATTGAAGATCAAGAAAGAGAGTATAATTATATAAATATCAAATAATTATTAAATAGAGTAAAAGTAAGTTATGAAATCAAGGATCAAATAAAATTTAATATAATTTTGATAAATTATCTAATAAACTAAAGGTGTTGTAGCGAGTTACAATGGAGATACGAGTGAAGACAAGTATTAAAATGGAGACCGAAAGATATGTATATATTAGTTATTTATATTCATGGAGATTTATTTGTTAAAAATTAGAACGATTTCGAATTATATTCATTAGGTTCATTATTTGTCATCTTACTTATGACTAAGAATATGCTGGAGGGACACAAAAATACTTTCATGTATATATCTCTATAAGTAAAGTCTACAAAAGATATGTTGTGTTGATATATGTTTTAATTATTATGGTATAAATATTCTTGAATATTTATTATATGGTGTTATTAAAATGCCATATGTATATAAGTTATGTTTTCTTGTCAGCTTATAATTTATTTTAAAATTCAATGATAATATTTTTAAATTATTAGTTAGTTTTAATGGAATAATGTTTTAGAATCAACTAATCAAAATAAAATGGTTTAGAATTGAATAATTTTTTAAAATTTGAGTAGAATTATGTTTTTTTTATTGAGATTTATGAAATTAAAATTGTTTTTAAAGGGATTCATTTCATTTAGACTTAAATTTTGGTGGGAAATTTATTTAAAAATATGTGTTTAGAAATATTAATTATATGTTTTTTAATAATTTATGATGAAAATTTTATTTGAATTATATTTAAAGATAAATGTTTTATTTTATTATATATTTGCGTTAATAACTTTCAAATAATTTTAAAAAAAGTATAAATGATACCATTCATATTGATTGAGATAAAAAATAAAATAATTCACGATTTTTTTATACCAAATGACAAGTTGTTCAACGTATCCATCCCACCAATGTGTAACTTTTATTTTGGGGGTATTTGAATGAGTTCAAAACTATGAACTATCATCTATTTGAGTGGGAGTGAGTTGGATTTTTTATTTTTTTTTATATAGGTCAAATTGTGATGAGCTCCTAACCTTTATCAAGGATGAAATCACATATTTAAGGAAAACAAACTTAATTAGGAGAGAAATTTTTCACTTTCTTTTAGAACAAATTCTAGACTTGAGTTTCTTTTTGTATTTATTTTGTAGGTTGCTAATCACACCTCTTATTTTGAGTTGTCACCTTAAAAAGAAAAATAGCTTAAGAAATTATACTCACCACACCCATCTTTTGCTAAGAAGACCTTATAAAAGTGTAAATGAGAGTATATAGAAGGAAGGGACCACAAGAGGGGGCCACATGGACACTTGGTGGAGAAAAATGACATTTTTGATGATTTTGCATTGATTGAGAGCATATTCTCCACACATGTGCAACCCATTATTAGCTTCTAAAAGGATTCTTTTGTAATTGCTAGATAGTCCCTTATCTTTTGCTAGGTTACCTTTTCTCCTCTTTAGTATTTGTTAGGAGGACCTTTCCATTGCCTATTTAAAAAGACTTTTCTACCACTTATAAATAGATGTTTAATAAAGTTATTATGCTTAATCTTTGAGTGAAAGATCTCGAGAGTATTTTTGAAACTCCATTGTTTTATCTTGAACATAAGTTCAATGGTGACACCACTACTACTTCTCCCATCTCATCTTTTGTCTTCTTCATCCTTGAAAATAAGAATTATTTAGATTAAGAGAAAGAAGATAAAAAAAGTAAAGAAAAAGTCTGTGGAAGATTTAATTGATATAATAAATTTTTAAAAACATTATAAAATGATATATTTAATAAATTGACCAAATTGTCCTTATTATAAATTAATTTTACTTAATTATTAAATTATAATTGTACTACTATTATTACTATTATTTTATTATAATTATTTTATTATGTTATATGACAACCATATGATGTAAGTAAAACTTTCTTCGACCTTAAGATTATTGTTGCAAAACATTTGAGTATCATAATATATCATTATGCCAACGAAAAGCAACAAACATCATTATGTATAATCACATAATCGATAACTCTTGCACCCGAAATCAATTATGTGCTTGAAAAAATTGCACTTATGTCACTAACTAGCAAAAACAACAATAAGACTTAAGCAACAAATAAAAGGCTTTGCGAAACAAACTTCAGATGAGTTTCTCATCAAACCAAAATAAGCAAAAATAATAAATCATAAAATACAGATGAAGAAGATAATAATAATTAAGACCAAACAAGAATATTATTACATGTTTATATAGCTGTGCAGCAAAAAAACAGAGGATAAAGATGTTAATTGCTAATATTCCACGTGTATTTCTCTTTCTTTCTTCTCATGTCATTGAGAGACCAATCTAAGATTTTTTTTATTGATTATATTTATAATTACGAGAATAGTAAATGTAGGTTATATTTATCAAATTAGCACGTTTTTTTAATTTAGAATTTGATTTTCAGGTAATCGAATTCTAACCTGTTTTTTTTTTTTTATAATCTTGGAATTCGGTTTTTAAATTTTAAAAAATCGAATTCTGAGTTGTGTTAATATTTTTTTTTATAATCTTAAATTTATTTTTTATAAAGATTTATTTTTTAAATACTTATGTTTTAAGTTTTTTTTTCATAATGTAGGTTAGAATTTTATATTTTAATATTATTTTTTATAAAGACTTTTATTTTTAAGTATTTATATTTTAATTTTATTTTATAATCTTAGGTTAGAATATATATTTTAATATTGTTTTATAAAAACTTTTATTCTTTAAACATTTATAGGAAAAAGTATATTGGAATTGGGTTTCCAACCAACTGAATTTTGACTTATATTTTGAACTCTTTACTACGTCTTCATAAAGGAAACAATGGTCTTGTACATCAACTCAATTGGAGCAAACCACCTTGTAAATGGACATTTTTTTTTTATGAAATCAATGTCCTAATGTGTTCATTAGTGCACTAAACACCACCCGTGACCATTAAACTCACCCACCCATCTAAAATAAGAAACATGAAACAAGAACTTGAAAGTAAACTCATTTAGGAAGCTTAGAAAAACGTTTTATTTTTTGGAAAATTAATTGCATCGTGTACAACGGTCTAAAAATTATGAGTTAGAAGTCATTTGAAAGCTCTTTTGAGTGTAGATTCCAAAAAAATAAGACTCAAGTCCTTTGGAGTTCGGTAGAGAAAGTTAAGAGCAAAACAACCAGCAAAGGTCAAAAAAACAAACATCGAGAGTGTTGTTCATCCAACCGGGGAGTATAGTTGAAGTTTTTGTATAAATTACCCTTTTTCCTCTGGTAATCGATTACAAGACCCCTGTAATCGATTACTAGGGCAAAAAATTACCAACAAAGCTTATGGAGCTCATCTAACTTACAAGAAAGCACCTAAATGATCTTTTTACTCAACAATTCAATGGCGTAATGTGTTCATTGGTGCCCTAAACACCACCCATGACCATTAAACTCACCCACCCATCTAAAATAAGAAACATGAACTTGAACTATACTCCCAACCTGGATGAACAACGCTTCCCAACTTTGTTTTTCTGACCTTTGTTGCTTGTTTTGTTCTTAACTTTCTCCTCCGAACTCCAAATGAGTTGATTCTTGTTTTATTGGAATCTAGACTTAAAGAGCTTTCAAATGACTACTAACTCATAATTTTTTACCGCAGTACTCGATGCAGTAATTTCCAAAAAAAAAACTTTTTTCTAAGCTTCCTAAATGAGTTTACTTTGAAGTTATTCTTTCATGTTTCTAATTTTAGATGGGTGGGTGATTTTAATGCTCATGGGTGGGGTTTAGTGCACCAATGAACACATTAGGCCACTGAGTAAAAAGATCATTTAGGTGCTTTCATGTAAGTTAGATGAGATCCATAAGCATTGCTGGTCATTTTCTGCCATGGTAATCGATTACAGTGGTCTTATAATTGATCACCAGAAGAAAAATGGTCATTTGTACAAAAATGAATTATACTCCCCACCTAGATGAACAACGCTCCCCAACTTTGTTATTCTGACCTTTATTGCTTGTTTTGTTCTTAACTTTCTCCGCTGAACTCCAAATGAGTTGATTCTTGTTTTGTTGGAATCTAGACTCAAAGAGCTTTCAAATGACTACCAACTCATAATTTTTAGACCATTGTACTCGATGCAGTAATTTCCAAAATAAAAACGTTTTTCTAAGCTTCGTAAACGAGTTTACTTTGAAGTTATTGTTTCATGTTTCTTATTTTAGATGGGTGGGTGAGTTTAATGGTCATGGGTGGTGTTTAGTGCACCAATGAACACATTACGCCATTGAATTCTTGAGTAAAAAGATCATTTATATGCTTTCATGTAAGTTAGATGAGCTCCATAAACTTTGCTGGCAATTTTCTGCCCTCGTAATCGATTACAGGCGTCTTGTAATCGATTACTAGAGGAAAAAGGGTAATTTGTACAAAAACTTCAACTATACTTCCCGATTGGGTGAACAAAACTCCCATATGTTTGTAAAAAAAATCTTTGCTGGTTGTTTTGCTCTTAACTTTCTCCACTGAACTCCAAATGACTTGATTCTTGTTTTGTTGGAATCTAAATTCAAAAAGCTTTCAAATGACTACGAACTCATAATTTTTAGACCATTGTACACGATGCAGTTAATTTAAAAAAAACGTTTTTCTAAGCTTCTTAAATTAGTTTACTTTCAAGTTCTTGTTTCATGTTTCTTATTTTATATGGGTGGGTGAGTTTAATGGTCACCATATTTAGTGCACCAATGAACACATTAGGACATTGATTTCGTCAAAAAAAGTCCATTTACAAAGTGGTTTGTTCCAATTAAGGTGATACACATGATCATTGTTTCCTTGTTGAAGGCCTAATAAAGAGTTCAAAATATAAGTCAAAATTCGGTTTGTTAGAAACCTAATTTCAATATACTTTTTCTTATAAATATTTAAAATATAAAAGTTTTTATAAAAAACATATTAAAATATATATTCTAATCTAAGATTATAAAATAAAATTAAAATATAAATAATTAAAAAACAAAAGTCTTTATAAAAAATAATATTAAAATATAAAATTCTAACCTAACATTATAAAAAAACTTAAAACATAAGTATTTAAAAAATAAGTCTTTATAAAAAGAATATTAAAATATAAAAAACAAATTTAAGATTATAAAAATAATAATAAAACAACTCAGAAGTCGGTTTTTTAAAACCAAATTCTAAACTAAGATTATAAAAAAAAACGAAAAACAAGTTAGAATTCGGTTACCTCGTAATTATAAATATAATCAGTGCTATGTCAGGAAAAAAAAATCACCAAACTAAACTGAAACATGTGCATAATTGCATTTATGCTCAACATTATTCTCACATTTCCATATATGTGGAGAGTATTTCTCCTTACTATCATTTCACATTTTTTTTTCTGTATTTTTAAATTCTAAAACTATTCCTACATTTTAAAAAATTCTACACCTTACTTTTTTTTAACAGATTTTAAAATTCATTAAAAAAATCTTTCAAAAAATTTTAAAATCCATTAAATTTTTTTTTAATTTTTAAAAGATATCAAAATTGGTTAAAATTTAAAGGAAAAATTTAACAAATTCTGAAATCTATTAAAAAATATTTTTAACAAAGAAATATGTTGAAAACTTTTTTCAATGAATTTTAGAATTTATTGAAAGATTTCTTAAAATTTCCAAAAATTTTGAAATTTATTAAAGAAAATTATTTTTAGAATACGAAAATATATAAAGAAATGTAAGAAAGTGGTGAGAGAAACACTCCTTTGTGAATCTGTTAATAGAAACAAATAAATATGAATATAAAGTGTACTATTTTTCAAGCTACTTCTTACATACTTCTCTATTCAATATTTAATTTTTGTAGCAATACAAATAAAATATAATAACTAAAAAAATGTTAAATTTCATTATAGTTATAGTAAATTTCGATGTGTAAAAAGAGTAAGTATTCTATGCCAATATTTATTTTAATTTTATATTATAGCTCACGTTATAAATTTTAGAATTTTCTGTAAATTAATAATACTATATATATATTTTTATATTCATTTAACATATTTAACATATAATATAAGAGTGAAATGGTTATAAAATAATAAAATTTTATATTTTTTTTATAAAAAAATAAAAAATAAGAAAAAATAATGTTAAATAAATATAAAAATTTATGTGCATCAAAATTTTTCTGTATTCAATGTTATTGTATATTCATTAGTGTTGTATTCTTTTCTAAGAAGGCAAGAGGCATGAAAATGAGAGCTATTTTCAACCATTTAGGAAAAGAAAAATATATTTTGGCATATATTTTTTGACGGCATTCTATTGATTTATTATTTATTTATTACCATGCTAACATATTCTAAACTCAATGAAAAATATTGATTTATTATTTATTTGTTTCTATGATAATGTATTATGAACAATGAAAAGATGACATATGTACTGTGTCAAAATATTATAACAGAAATCCATGTTAATAAATCATTAACCTTTGATTTATTTTTCCTTATAAATAATCACCGTTCATGTGCTTATGAATGTCTAGCGGTAGAAAAAGAAAATAGGGAGCAGAAGAGAGGACCTTCTACTTTGTATAAAGAACTAGACTTCCCGTAACATATAATTTCTAAAATAGTATGAACGTTTAAGTGCAGAGGGTGAAAATAATTTACATGTTAGCCATTTGATTAGCTTGTTACTGAGAACTGCTAAAAAGTTAGCTCTCTCTAAAACACCACTTGGCTGCTTTTGTATGCAATGCATGTGCACAAGTTGGTTTCAATCATAGTTATTCTTCTCTTGTGCACTATCTCTCTAAAGAGACTTACAATCCCCTGACGTGAGAGTTACTTGTGCCAGCTATCCAACAGTGAGCAGCACAATTGAATTGTCAACTCTAGATTGTAAATATCAACCAATCATGTTTCTTCTGAATATCAAGAAAAAACAACGGACCCTAGACATTAGTCGTTAGTTTATAATGTCCATCAAAAGTTAGATAACAAATATAGTAAATTACATTTCTCTCAAAGATACCTACATTTTTTCCCCTCTCTTAACAGATGAATACTTGTTTCCTTTGTGTCTATTTAAAGAGTCCATTTTAACCTAGATAAGTTTTTTTTTTCTTGCTGTGATTTTTATTTATGATCAATAACTTGTTTGAAATACTCACAGTCAATTTTATAGTCAATAGTAGAACAAGTTAAATTTTTTCACCAAAGTATTAAAATTAGTAATGACAACGAAAATTGAAGGAAAAGACCGAATATTGTTGGGACACAATCATAATTATTTATCATTGTTTCATAGTTTTCTTTATAAATTAAAGTGTAATTCATATTTATTTCTATCTACTAAGAAGAGAATTGATTTTTTTTAAATTAAAAAGAAGTATAATTTAAATATATGTTAAAGGAAAGAGGGTGATTTATTGACAAATAGTGTTATGACTTGTCTGAAATATGTAGTAGGAAAAGAGGTCTGTTCGTATATACTTAGAATCGCCCTACCACATTGATCTAAAGCCAAGAGCGGTCCAATTGGATTTCAAAAAATAGCATGTATCTTTCATAAATATATTAAGAACAAATTAAATTGAGAATACTAGAATGACAATTTACCTGACTGATGTTTTTCTGGATTCTCTTGACCCCTACTGGTAGTAGGCTTGCTCACATTTGGTTGGTTCATTGCCTGATTCAACGTATGCAAAAAGTTAACATAAACGTTCGCTTTTTTGTGCAAATTAGAAAAGAAAAAAAAACAAAAAGACTTCACCCAAATATAAAGAAAGAGGTATACTATCAACCCTATTGACTTTTTCTTTTTTCAACCTTCCAGTTAGGGTACTAAGAACAAAATCCGGAGTAGATGACAGAAATATAAAAAAAAAAGTCATTTTTATGACAAAGTGTATAATAAGTAGTTTGGCCTATTTGTGATGTGCACGAAACAACATATTTTTCCCAGCTACTTAACTCACCTCAAGAAGGGCATTACGATCATGACTAGTATACATATAAGTTTATATATTCAAAAATAGTATCGATATCATGATCGACAAGCCAAAACCTGAACACTAACTACTAATGTTAGATTTGTTGAAGCCTTTAAAATGTTACATGTAAAGTCCGAGAGTGGTGTAATGTATGTGACTGAGTACTCTCGGCAATACTAATATAAATCTCGTGCTTGAATGAGTAAATGTTGGACTACTAAGTGAATATGTATTCGGTTCATCTCCCTTCCGTCAGTATAACATCGTATAGGACACTTAATCACCATAACTCATGATTAACTTAGAAACCAACAAGTATTTAGATCAATGGACCTAAACTCATCTAAGTAAAAATAAATTATAAATATAAATAACACATTTTACAAGATATATTAATGACATTTCATTAATTACACATTTATTATTTGCTCACATGATAGTTAACTAGAGAATATCTTTTGGAAACATAATCTCTTTCCATCTTAAGGAGAACAAACACTTAGGAGAATGATGAGTACTCTTGGAAGCGTTTGGAGTTTTTAAAAGTCTTTACAAGATACATTCTCGTTTCTCTAATAACAACTTGGAATATTTGGGATGGAGCCATGGGAACAAGCCCCAATTAATGTGTTGTGTTAGGACGATGCATCAAAGAAGATGATGTAACGCTGGCTGGGATATGATGCCCCTCAGGTAGCTTTAAACCCCGCCCACCCCAAAATAAAAAAAACCGAAAAAATCAACATAGCATTAAGGACAACTTTACCTGCATTAATTGTAACTGCACCTGTTGGAGGCCGACGTATTGCTGATAAGGATCAGTGTAGTTTGGGATACGTGATTGATCTGGACCTTGCGTACCAAGTGCGTTAAGCATACTATTATCTGACAGATTTGGTGCTGGCATTCTGGATGAATCAGGGGCAGGAACATGGGGAATATGGAAAGGAGGCACAGGGGGAAACCTCGGTCCCAAATGAGCAGCTGCAGTTGCTGCTGGCAAAGTTGAACTAGTTAACATATTGGGAAATGGCATTACCGGTCTGTTCATTCCCATTTCCATGCCCATACCCATGCCAATTCCCATTCCCATTGGCGGCAAATACTGCTGGATTCCAGGAAACATCATGGGTACCATGCCGCATCCCATGGACATCATCTGCATAAATAAATTGCATTCAGTTTTCGTTACAAATGATAGTATATTATCATGCAGAGCTAATACGTGAATGGTATATAATGTAACCAATAGATATATAGTATATGGGTGATAAATAGAGAGACACAATTGTAAAACAAGCGTACACTTTCAATCAATAGAACTAAAATCTTCATCCAAGTAAAATAATTCCAAATACATCCTCTTTGGCTCTGTGAATCACCATGCCTCTTTCACTTAAAACACGTGAAGTTTTCTCTAAACTTTTCAGTAAGAACGAAACAGTCTATTACTTTGCTTTTCCATCCTAATTTTTCTTGCCTTTCTTCCTTAATCCTTTTATATGCTTGAAGAGATTTTATAAATTATGGGTACAGGAAAATTAACCATCTCCAATTAGAATGCTCATTCAATATTTCACTGTATATATAAGAGTTACCTGCACTTGTAATTGCAGTGACTTCAAATATTCAATTGCTTCATCCAACATTGAAGCTTTGTCAGACTATCAAATTCAGAAAAGGAATAAAAAATTGAAAGAGCTATTAGAAAGCAAGTAAAACCATAAAATGTCATGCAAAAAAAAAGGAAAAAGAAGTACTCGGAAATTTAATAATTCTGTTGACCTTGTTACATCGAGGTATAAGTTCTTGCAAAGCTTTCATTTTTTCATTAATTCTATCTCGACGCCTCTGCATGAAAATACAATATGATGCTCAGAAAATGAGAAAAACAGAATGAAGTTTACGGAAAGTTATGTATGTAGATACCCTCTCTGAGAGATTGTGGACTTCTGCAGCACGGGATCTCTTAGTAGATGTAGAACCACGACCTTGTTTTTTAGCTTCCGGAGATTCAAAATCGACATCCTTTTGCAGTGAAACCAATGGAGATAAGAATATAGAAGCAACATATACCATAAATTTATACAGATGACAAAATGTAAAATAGAGTCAACAAGTATGCCATTTTCGTAAATAATAAACCACTGATCCGTCTCATCTGTTCCAAAGTTGCTTCCATGGGAAGCCACCAACTTGTAAATCTTACGGACAAAGTCTCAATCCCCCTTGTTTATAGTAAAAATTGGAAAGTACCACAACTTAAACCCAAGCTTTCTACCTATTTCGCTGCCCCCATCAAACTTCACAACCATGTCCAAGTCATCTTTTAGTCCTAGGCACTTTACCTCGGAATATACTCTGGAAAAATCATAATTATGAGTCTCCTCGTGAGAGAGATTAGAAAGACAATTCTGTTTAATAAGACTAATTGAAATATAAGATTTATAGTTTTCCAAAACGGAGGTAATATGCAAGTCCATGATGGGGAATTAGTTAACCATCGTACCATCATCAATATCCAAAAGTTCATGTTTAAGTAACACCTGATATGTAAATAACGTAGCTTATAACTGCATCCCCATTACATTCCATTACTTTAGTCTACATATACCTATCACAACTCAAACAAACAATGTCAACAAATAATAACTAAAGCACGACGCCATCAAAAGTCTGTTCAAGGGGTGTTGAACATTGGTTTGGTGATATCTACTCGTGTTGTTCGTTTTACATCAGCGTCAATTGATAGTTTTCATTTCAGTGTGGAAAATGCCTCATGCCTTCACTAGATCAATTAATGTCCACACGTTTTTCCCTTGTCTAGTTTTTCTACCTACTTTCCCACGTAACTGCTATGCAAGCAGAGATATTTTGACCAAACTCACAAGTTCAGTCAGCATTATGACAGCTTAATTCCTATGTATTTTGACCTCCGTACCTTACTATAGATATTTCCTTTGGCTGAGTTTTTTAAAATATCAAAGGAATATAGTATATAGTAATATTGTAAAAATATGCACACGAGCCACTCCGTTCACCAAATATACCCTGCTCCTCGGTTATGAAGTTTTGAATCTTCCACTATACACGTGGCATCACGATGTGAAACCGCGTCGCGTTTAAGGGTTTCGTTGGGGAACGACACCAAAGTCATGTCCACACACGGAAAGTTTGATGATTAGTAATGAGATAGACGTTGAATAGAATGCAGGGGAGCGTGCTAACGTAAACCCACGTCATTCCCCCGGTGCACGATAGCCAGGACTAAAGCATATGGAACGTGTGAGAGTTCGAGAAGAAATAAAACAAACGAGTTGACTCACTCACCTCGCTCTGAAACTCTGATTCCTCCACTTCTCTCCCCTTCCTCTTTCGGTCAAGTTCCCTCTGAACTGGTTCCGCGCTCCCGCTTGAACCACCAGGAGACGACGTCACCGTCACATCGCACGTCGCCGTCTCCCTTCCTCCAGACTCCGCCGCCTTACCTGCATCGGCGACAGTCACGCTCGCGCGACCGGTTTCAGCGTGCTCCGCCGTCTGCACCGGCGTCTCGCACGAATCCACCACCGTCGGTTGCGCCGCCGTGGCCTTCGAACTGGACGACGCATTGCCGTGATTCGAGAAGTGTGAGAAATTCTGCATCCTGTTTGCCGCCTGCACCGGCCGCCGAGAAGGAGGAATCGGCGGACGAGGAGCAGGATGTCGAAGCTCCGTCGTGCGAACGGAGGATTGTATGGCGGCGCTATTGTGAGTCACGCTCCCGATTACGTTTGTCGGCGGGTTCAGCATGTCGGCGCTGAAATCGTGGTGATCAAAGGGAGGAGGATCTTCGTGGATTGGATAGTGAAGCCACGAAGCCATTTCGTCTTCTTGCATGAACAAGTGTTGGTTACCGTAGTTCTCTGCTTCAGAGGATCGAATCTCCCTAGCCGGAGAGACTCCGCCGGCAACCAACGTATGCGGCGGTTTTCTGAGTGGTCGATGGTTTTGGCTCTGCATCACAACCTGGCCGTTTTGCCACAACAGTTCCATGATCTCGTCGTTTTGCCTGTTTTAATTGTCGTCGCATTCACTTACTCGGCGCAAAAAAAAAAAAAAAAGAATTGAAAATAAGAGTGAAGAGAAGAGAGTTACATTGAGGGTTTCTTTGAGACGGGAATTGGGAATTCTTCGTCATCGTCCATTTGGATTTCGAAATCTGGAACACAGTGATTCATTTTGCTTCTGTTCCGTTCAAGCATAAAAAAAAATTTAGAAAATTCCCGAAAAATATAAAAATTAAAAATCGTGAGGAATATGAAGAAGGTGTTGTTAATGGAAACTGAAGAAGCAAAAGAGAACTTACTGTTGAAGCAGTCCAGCATAATACGTGAAGATTTCTTTCTTTAGAACTTAATTTTTGTTGCCTTTATTTTTGTGGGGAATGAATTGTTATATTTTCTTCTTTTTAATTTTGAATAATAATAATAATAATAATAATAATGTTTAAGATTATTGTAGGGAAGAGTATGCGGTGTGTTTGGGTTGGAACTGGGCTTGTTGCTGTTGTTGTTTGTTTGCCTTTGTGCAAAGATAAGGCGTTTCCCGAATAATGAGAAGAAGCTAAACGACGAAAGCCATTTTTGACGGTTTACATTAATTCACTTTTTCTGAAAACAAACAATAAAAAGTCATTTTTGTTTAAAAGTTAATATATTTTAAAATCTGGCTTAAAGATACGGAGTGTAGTACCATTCACTAATCCAACAAATTAAGAGAATCGATTGTTTAAACCTAAGCATTGTTTAAGAAGAATTTTGTATGTTTGGATACGAGAATTGAGAATTGATTCTAGAGTGCGTTTTGTGGGGACACGAGTTGGTACATATGGCCCATACTTATTTATTTCTATAGAATATTATTACATTCTTAGTTTTTTATTATTCTTCCCACAACTTTATATATATTTGTTAATGCGTAACGGTTTACTCATAATATCATATAGACTACTAATATATGTTTAAACGGTATCTCAGTTTTGCGTTTGCTTTTTCACTTATTAAGGTAATATCGAGATTAGTGACTGACATAAGTGAAAAACCATTTTTGTTCAGATTCATAAATATTAATTTCAATTCAACCTAGTGGCAGACATTAATGGGATACTTCTGCCTTGTATTGTGTTAACCTATTTCTGATTTAAAATTTATTCAAGGATCCCCGTGAAACACTTTCGTTATTATTATTTGATAATAATTAGTTTATTACAATATCATTTCATTATTTTATCTTTAATTTTACCATAGGTAATCGTAACATGTCCTTTTATTATTTAAATTTATAACTTTTATCCTTCTCAAACAATATTGTGGTTCTAAATTTTGTGATGGAAAAATATGGACTTAAGTTAAAGTTTAATTGACTTTCATAGAATTAGTGTGTGAAAAGAAAAAGAAAAGAACTTCGTGTAAATCTTTGTTATTATTTTATTGTTTCTTTCATTACTTTTACATTAAAAATAGCTTAGTTATCTTTTCTAATATTTGAATTTATGAGAATGAGTAAAATCATACATTTTAAATAATAAAATATAAAGTTATAATATTTAACTAATATTTTTTTATAATTAATTATATTCGTATTGAGTCAAGTTTACATGTAAGACTTGCATATCTATTAATCAATTCTTGGGTCATTCTTTCTTATACTAGTTTGAAATTCTTTAGGTATATGGAGTTACAGTATTTACAAAGACTTCTAAAGCTCAAGTAAGATATGTATGTGAGATAATAAATGCAAAAATAATTAATTAATTAATAATGATCTTATAGATTGTGCTCCTTTTATACTATTTTAACGGGTAACTTTTGCATAGCCTAGATCAAACCTAATCTTGGTTATCTTAGGATATTTTAATCTCTAGTACGTCTCATAATCATTAATTAACTAATTCTGATCTCATTTTACTGTTGATCAAGCTTATGCAGGAGTTTCAAGATGATGTCATTTTGTGTTGACAACATCATCTACGCTTGAGATTTTAGTTTATAAGAAAATTTTCATTTCTTTAGTTCTTAGATGACATTGGTATAGTAGCCCCTAAGTCTCGAAGACAAAAGGGATGAAGGGACTTACACAAGATTTATAGATAGGGAATGTTGGGTGAAAACTGTAAGTGAGGTGATAATTACTTTTATTGTTTAGTGAACTCCTTGTGAATGAGTTTCTATTGTTTATTAAATTCATTGTGATTGAGTTTATGTTGTTTATTAAATACCTTGTTAATGAGTTTTTCTTATTCATTGTGAATGATTTTTTGTTTTTTATTGAATACATTTTTAATAAGTTTCTGTTGTTTATTAAATTCATTTTTTATTGTAACTAAAAATCTATGTTTAACACATTTTTATATTTCAAACTCATTTAACTATTTTAGAATAATCCTAGTTAAAAAAATATTTTAAGCACAAAAACCAATTAAAGAATCAAGATTGAAGGTTAAATGAGGACATAAATATGTACTCATCACACCCTCACACTTATCCTTTTTGTATTCTTGGATAAAACTTAGTAATTTTAAAACTTTATTCTGGGTTAATTTTCATATCAATATTAAACCAAAAGAAAAAATCTTCACAAAAACTAATCAACCTTCTATTGAAAATCAAGTTGTCATAAATCACGATAATGAAAAAAAAATTATTTTAAGCACTTTGAATTAATCTTTTTAATTTATAAAAAAATATAATAAGAAAGAAATCACTCAAGTTAAAATCTATATTTTGTTACCAATATTCTCTAATGTGTTTAGACTTGTATTTCACTCAAAATTTTTAAGTAAATACTCGTGATATTTAACGAGGCTCTAATATTCATAAACTTTTGAAAAACATACATTCAAATATCATAAACAATTTTCAAAGAATGTAATGTTGCAAAGAAAAAAAATAAAGAAAATGTAAGATTCAATGGTTTAAAAATTGGAAAAGAAAGAATAAAGGAGAATGTTTTTAAAATAACAAGCATATTATTTCTTTGTATTCATTACGAAGAATCACTTATTTCTTTCCTTTTCTACATTTTATTTTTCACTTTCTTTTCCTTTTTTTTTATTTTCCTTTCTATTTTTATATTTTCCATGACTTTTTCATTGCTCTTTTCTTTCTTTTCTATTTTTCACACTTTATTCCTTTATTCTTCTTAACACAATGTATTAACTCCATTGTAAAATTTGGTTTCTTTTTTTTTTTCTGTTTGAAAATTTTCGACAGACTTATTTGGGTAAGTTTCTAAAAACAATAAATGTCTCACTCATATCAAATTATACATATCTATTTAAGTCAGAAAACAAAATAATCAAGCTAATATTAAAGTATGAACAAAACATGAATCAATCACACTGTGACAAGAAACTCACAAAAAGATTTACAATATTTAATGAAATTCTTTTAAAGTTAATTAAATTTATAAAATTATAAAATGCACAATTACAAATTAAAATATAAAATTTAAAAATTTTAAAAAATATATAAAATTATCAAATACAAAATTAAGAAATTAAAAAAATTACAAAAATATAAAATATAAAATTAAAAAATTAGAAAATAAAAACTATAAAATTATAAATATATTATATTTTTATAATTTGATATTTTTATGTTTTATAATTTTATATATTTTTTTAATTTGTAATTTTATATTTTATAATTTAATAATTTGTTTAAAAATATTATATTTTATATTTATTGTAATTTTAATTAACTTTAAAATAATTATGTTAAATATTATAAATAATAGAGAGAGATTCACGTTATCATTGATCTATTATAGAAAAATATTATGTGTTAATACGATGAAACAATAAGATAATTGTCACCTCACATAGTTAATAAACATATATATATATATATATATGGGGTTTGTTAATTTGCATACGTCTCTTTTTCAATTGGTACATTTTAGCAATGTGTATCAGATTTTAATAGACAAAAATAACGTAATATACCATGGATTCTAAGTTTTAAGGTTAAGGGTATTTAATAATTTCATTTTCAAAACAAAAAAAAAAACCCTCAAACTCTTGCTCACTTCCCTCATTCCTCTTAACCTTCTCTCTTTCATCTATTTCACTTCAACATTTTCTCTATCGTCGCTACTGTAACTACGATTGAAAAAATTAAAAACACTCGCTGTTAAACATAATGAGTTTTCATTTCATAATTTTTGTCTTATCTAATTTTCACAAGCATAATGTCATCCGAAGGAATTAGTAATTGGCTTGAAAAAAAATCAGAAACACTTGCTCTTAAACAATTTCTTACAAAAAAAAATATATTTTATAATGAGTTTTCATTTCATAATTTTTGTCTTATCTAATTTTATCTAATTTTCACAAGCATAATCACATCCAAAGGAATTGGTAATTGGCTTCCAAAAAATCAGAAACACTCACGGTTAAACAATTTTTTACAAAAAATGATTTTATAATGAGTTTTCATTTTATAATTTTTGTCTTAACTAATTTTATCTAATTTTCACAAGCATAATAACATTTGAAGAAATTGATAATTGGCCTGAAAGTTTTTTTAGAGATGATGATTCAACATCTGCATATGATGAAATTAGAGAGGCTAGTGAAATGATGAAATTGAAGAGATCTTGAATGAACCTTTTCGTGAAGGCAAATATGTCAATGACTCAACTCTTTACAAAAGTAAATTGTTTAATAACGAGTGTTTTTTCAGTTGGGATTAACGTATGGATGACAGAGAAAATGTTGAAATGACGAGAAAGGGTTTTGGGGTTTCTTTTTTTTAGTTTTGAAAATGAAAATTATTAAAATATCCTTAACTTTCAAACTTAAAATCTATGATCTATTAGGATATTTTTGTCTACTAAAACCCGGTACACATTACTAAAATGTACCAACTGAAAAACAGGCGTACGCAAGTTAGCAAATCCATATATATATATATATATATAAACAATTGAAAATTTTTAAAATTTTGAAAATTCAATATATCACAAAATTTTAATAGGATTAAATATAAAATAATAATTAAGAAACATGCCTAATAAATTATGTTTTATTTTATCTATAAAATGTTAATTGTTAATATTATTATTTTATGTGAGTTCTTGAACCCACATCCTTTCTCCTTTTTTTTCCAAAAGCTAACCTCATTCCTAAATGTTGGAATGAAGAGTTAAACTTAAAACCTTTCTCTCACATTATTTTCCAATTTTATTATTGAATCAATCTTATAATTTTACTTAATGATTTGTGGTAGTACACAGCTTATTTAATACTTAATAATTATAATTTAACCAATGTTTTTAAAATTATTTTAATTTAATTAATAATTATAAAATTGAGGTTTTAAGGAGATAACTTTGTTTCTTGTTGGAGTGGTGTGTATGAATAGAAGAATTGACAAAAGGTAATAAAAGAAAGTGATGACATGTGGTGTGAGGACATGATTTGATGGCACAAATAATTTTATAGTTTCAAGATTTAGTATCATTAACTACAATTTTGTTAGGTTTAATTATTGTTGCATCTTGGATTTGTTTTTGATTACTTAGTACCGTATTATTAATTATAATTAAATTTTTCACAAAAATCAAATCACCTATCTTGTGATTACTGAACACTTGACATATAGGCCCAGTAAGGTACAGTCAACTCAATGTTTTGTTTGATAGTGATAAAATAAAATAGGAAGAAAAAAATTGAAAGAGATCTTATAAGTTTGAAATTATTTTTCTTTTCAAACAAATGTTTGTGTGATATTTTTTATATAAAATTTTCATTTTTATAATTTCTCTCTCTCAAAAGTACTTAAAATAACACTTTAAATAATAAAATAAAGTATCTTAAATAACATTTATATTAAAAATAAAATTAGGAATGGAATTTTTAAAAAATTATTAATCAAAAATAATTTTTTATAATTCAACAGATAAAAAATGAATTTAAGTAAAATTTTAAATACAAGATAAATTAGAAAAACATAATTTTTTATAATATATAAATAAAAAAAACATATTTAAGCAAACATTTTACAACTTCATGAATTTTCCCATCTTACCTTCCTTCCTTTTCGTGCGAGGATTAGTTCTTTATTAACTTCAAAGAAAAACAAATAATGAATTTTCCTCTTCCTAACTAAGAATTAATGACATGTTGATTTAACAACATACCTTGCATATAAAGTAAGAAAATTGACACTTACATGTTAACAATAATGAATTACTTATCTTTAATGTAGGCTTTTTGTTGTTTTTTAAACCATAACATACATAAAATCCAATCATGACAACAAGAGAAAACAAGAAACTAGAGTGAAAACCTACAACAACATAAAGGAGAGCCAAAATAGAAAGCAGAGAACAAAGAAAAGAGCAAGGAAAACAATCAATTTTATTCTATATTAAAGAATGTAACAGATATATACGAGAGAAGAGGTAAACATATATATATATATATATATATATATATATAAAGGCAAAAAAGGGAGAAAAACAAAAAAACTTGCTTGAGCACAAGGTAAGCACGTTTGAGCTAAAAGAATAAGAAATTGTAGTTATTGTGTTAAGTGAGATATTTTTTCCGAGCAACTTGGATTTTTCTGTAGCAAATTGGTTTTCTACTAGCCCCTCAAGCTAGGAATGTATATTAAGTTGTAGACTATCAATTAGATATTTTATTTTTTATTTTGATTTTGAAACCGTTAATTATGGATTGGAAATATTTGTTTCTTATAGGTTTTGGTTTCGTGCCAAAAAAAATAATTTTAGAAAATATATTTAAATTCATTATATTTTTATTTAGAAATCTATAAATATTTAAGTTTGTTGGTTAACAATAAATTTAAAATTCAACTTTGTTGGTTCATAACAAATTTAAAATTTATGTTGGTATCTGAATCTAAGTCTAAAATAGATTTAAAAAGCCTAAAATAATATATATAAAATGCTTGTTTTGTAATAGTATAAAATAGAAAAAACGATTTAGCTGATGTCTACAAAATAATTAGAATTGTAATATATAGCAAAAGGAAAGTTCTAATAACACTTGAAGTACCACTAGCTAAAGCTTTGTGATTAAAAGTTGAGATTAACATGCTAGAAAATAAAATGGAATTAAGGAAGTTAAACACAACATCATGCCAAGTTGAAAGGTGAAAAAGTTGAAGCTACTAAACTAGAAAAAAAGGAAAACAATCAAACACTATGAGGAGAACAAATTGTTTGTGCGTAGATGTTTTTGAAAACCTTAAGAATATCTAATGCCTACTCAACTCACACACTATGAGGAAGAAAGTAGGATTTCCAATCATTATTATCAACCTCCTCTACATAGAATGGTAAGAAAGGAGCATGAAAAAGAGAGACTGAGGGTGAGAACATCGTCTCACACTCACATTAGTAAAGCTCACATAAAGCTCACATATACTTGATCAAAGGGTTTACTTAGACATTATTGTTTTATAAAGCTCAAATAAAGGTATGTTAAATAAAATTGTGTAGTAAGCACAAGGAATGTCCATTGAGTGTTGAGTTGACTTCTTGTGGATTAGGTTGATAGCCTTTTTAGCTTCTAAGTCAAACTCAAGTCTATTATGCAATTGTATAGTGCTTTATCAGATTTTTCATTGAGGCATAGCTTGTACGACTTGTCAGATCATAAGTTCTCAATAGAAACATTCTTAGAATGTTCTCTTCTTCTCTCAACATCTTTATCCAACATGTGCATTTGGTTCTGATTAATCCATTGTATATTTCTGACTTACACATTAATCGAGAACAAAATATACAAGCAAAATAACACTTTGCAGTACATGCATTAATGAACATTTAATATTTTGAACGTTTATATACATTAAATGTAATTTCTCATTCAAAAACATTTTATCATATGTCATGTCAATAATAAATGTATTTGATTTAGTTCAACATTTAAATATTGAAAGACGATACAAAGTGTTTAGACGCTTGTGAATGAAAAGTATTCTTAAGATTTGTTTTTTTGGCGCGCATTTCATTAGAGCGGTTCTTTTATAAGACATTTCTATTAATAACATGTTTAAGACCACATCTCATTGTTTAGAGCTTATATTCATTAGACGATATCTTTGCTTAGCTTTTTTTCTCTCATGAACACTGATTGAATATACAATGTTTAAGCTTTCAATGTTTTGTTCTTATCAAGGATAAATATGTTAGTTTCAACACATGAGAACTTATCATGATATTTCTACATGTCTTCCTTAGATGATGCTTGTTGAAACTTATCTTTGTAAAACATATTTGTGACTGATATCTTCTCATGCTTATTGTTTTACAAGATTCTCTTAGACACTTTTTCACTCATCACTTTGTGAATGTGTTTATATTTTAAGCACAGTGTCTCACAATTTTATGTAGGCTTTTCCTACTAATCAAACACTTCTATTTAAGAATGTGTCATATCGTTTTAACTAATTTCTTTCTCTAAACCAATACCTTTGCAAAACGCTTTTCTTCTTGATCATTTAAGCCTATTGTTTCACAAGGTGTTATTATGAACTCTTCTCATGTTGATAAGAAGTTTTCACTTGATAAGATTGAGAAAATGTTGTTTGCTTATCATAAGATCCCTTATGATAAGACTTTCTAGATAAGCGCTTACACACTTTTAAGCTTAAGTCTTCTTAGACTTTCAGTGTTTTTGCTAGCCCTTTCTTGATGATTTGAGCATAATTATTTTGGTTTCTTTCTCTTGGTCGAACAATCATTTGGATGGTTCTGTTTGATAGATGTTCTTGATGATTCTAAGATATTGTTTGTTTCCTAATGTTCAAACACTCTCTTCTTGTGATCACACAGGGATATATCTATGTTTTCTGTTTTATGCATCTATGTTCTCTTTTCTCAAACACTTGTTTCTTACAAGGTTCTTTAGTAGTTTATTTTCTAAGTCTGGTTTCTTAGGGTTACGTCTATGTTCATTATCTTTAGATGCTCTTTTCTCTAAGATGATATTTCACTTAATGTTATTCGTTAAACTTCAAAAATAGAGATTCTAGATGATTCAATCTCTCTAAACGATCTTGTCTCAACAATCTCTCCCTTTTATGTTTAACAAATACTCATGCTAAACAACATAATTTTGAATTTATTTTACAGAACATGTGTATCAGAACATTCTTAGCGTATTTCTTGATGATATTATCAATATATTATTGTATCAAAGTGTGATATGAGTTTTCTAGCTTTTATTCTGATAGAAGAATTTTTTTCATTTTAGACAATATTTGTGTTTGTTGTGTTAGATTTTAACTTAACCTGTTTTATCTAATCATAATTTTAGCACATACCAAAATAAACATTTCATGTTTGCATTAAAGTAAATTAACCATTCAATAAGTATATTTCACATACCATTTATGTATGTATCATAACAATATTTAATTGAGAACACTTTAGTAGTAGAACACTTTAGCACTAGTAATATCACAACAGTTTTAGAGCGTTTAGTCAAATTATCTAACAATTTCATTTTATCAACGTTCATTTTAATATATTAGATCAAGAAATATATTAAAGCAACATATACATAATGTATCAAAACATGTAAGGTAAGCTTACTTGAAACGAAAATAATAATAAAAAATATTATCACCATGTTAAATGTAAGATATTTTGAACAACCAACATTTCAGACATTTAATTTTTTGATATTTCATTGCAATAACATATACTCTGATAAATAAATAGATATAACAAATTATATTTTTTATTTTAACAACATATAGCATGAGAAATAATAATATAGGGTAGATTATACATAAACTATACTATAATAAATAACAAGCATATGGCGTAAATCATATGCATAATCATAAATAATATTCAAAATGATTAATTTGTTTGATTGAAAAATAAAGAACAATTGGATATTAATATCTCAGGTTTGTTAGTTTATAATGTGGTGCTTAATTTCTTTACTTTAACCTAACATATCAATATATTACTAAAATTTTCCATATTTCCTAAATTTTTCTTGCAAATTTGTAACAATTATTTTAAAAAAAATACATTTTTTTTAAAATTTTTCTAAGAATTTTAATTAGCACATAATTTTTTATGGATAATTATTTTTATAAAATTATAAAATTCACAAGTATTTTCTACACAACTACAAAATTTTCTGTGAAAAATGTTTTGTGCAAAAAATATATATATTTTTAAAATGGTTGTTATTTCTTACAAATTATTTTTCGTAACAAAATTTGTTAGTATTTCCTTTGAAAAAAAATTAAAACCAAAATTGACAGGAAATATATGTGTTTCTTTTAATAGTGATATAAATAAATTTTTCTTAAAATTTGTCAATAAAAAGGAACCTATGTATAAGGAAAAATACCACATGTATAAAAAATTTAAATAAAAAAAATATCGGTATTCTTCTTCAACAATATATTGTCTAAACATATTCTTCAATGAAAAATGGCATTCTATAAGATAGAAAGAGAGAGAGAAAAACTATGTATGTTAGAAAACACATATTTAATGCCAATAACTTTTCAGTAAGAGTAACGACTGTCCTGTTTTGAATATTTTTCTTAATTAGTAAAAAAAAACTAAAATGAATCATAAAATAAGATTAATGCCTAAATTATTTAAAAAAGTTCTCTCATTAAAGTATTATTTTAAATGTTGAAGAAAGCAATCTTATTTTATAAAGAATATTTGTATTTTTAAAGAATTTCGACAATCATATAAAAGATGTGGATGTGCAAGTTGTACATATCATGATTCATACAATTATTGGTGAACAGGTAAAATGATTTGAACATTAAAGAAAAGACATTATGTTTATTTTATTTATATTTATAAAGGCTTGAAAAGATTGAAAAAGAAAAATATAGTGAATTTGAATTGATTGACATTTGTGATGAAAAGTATTATGATTATGCAATGATAGGTGGCTTTCTGACATTACTTAACAATAGCAAAGTGCTTTCATCTTAACCTGGAATGAAGTGGACATCATGCCCATTTATTTCACTCTCTCAACCAACCCTTTCACATCTATCATTCATTTCCTTCGTAACATTCAAAATACGAGAAAAAATAAAATATATTTTTAGACGTTGTTCACTTGAGTGAATTTAAGAGAGAATAATTAGATAAATTTAAAAATAATTTTTTTTGTTTATTTGAGTGAATTTGGAGATAATTGAAAATAAATTTATAAATAATTTTTTTTAATCTGTCACAGGAATTAAATCATACACTAATTCTTAAAAATTTTACTTTCAAATCCACTTTCGTTTATTTTTAAATTCATTTATATAAACAAAAAAAAATTATTTTTAAATACTCTTAAATCCAATAAATTACTCCTCCTCAAATCTACTTAAGTGAATAAAGTTTTAGGATTTTTAAACAAGAGACTTACAAATGTTTTGTTTAAAAGAAAGTAAAAATAGGTGAAAATTGGATTTTGTTATTTTATACTTTTAAACATTATTATAAAAGGTTTAAATGATGGATAATTTTCGGTTATTTGCATGAAAAGTGTATTTATTATGCAAAGCTAACGAATTGTTATTAATTAGTGGTAAACACAATTATGAATGCAAGGTGATTGTCGTCTACAGAAGGGAAATCCTAATGATTCGAATGAATTCAGGGGCTGTAGGTAGGTTCTCTCAGCCACAGTTATTTACACTAATTTCAATTCTTTAATAATTTTTTGTTTTACAAAATATTCTCTCTATTTATTGTGTCAAAAAGTATTAAGTGTGTTCAATTTCTAAGGTTATGCTTATTATTTATATTTTTATTTCATATATACTCTCGTATTAGAAAATTTAGAAGAAAAAAATGTAATTATTATAATATTTTTTGTGATTTAATTCAACTATGACAACCTCTTCTGAG
Source organism: Vigna mungo (assembly GCA_036885675.1). Lineage (NCBI taxonomy): Eukaryota > Viridiplantae > Streptophyta > Magnoliopsida > Fabales > Fabaceae > Vigna > Vigna mungo. The sequence continues at coordinate 28,289,758 of CP144692.1, read as the reverse complement.
AGTGTTATATATAAAAAGAAAAACGTCATACTTGAAATCATATGCAAATTAACAATGTCACTTGTAGTGATAGAAAAAAAGTTGGAACTATAGTAAAATCGTGTGATTACAAGCTTTTTTTTTACAGACTTTTGCTTTCAATTAAAGAAGCCAAAAGGGAAACTATACAAACTTTTTTTATCAGAAAATTTTACTTTGTTGATAAATTAAAGGTTAAATAGATTCACTAGTCTCTATTTTTGTTGTTTTTCTTCAAGTAGGTTCCCGTATTTTGAAAACACTCAACCTATTTATGAAAAATCGAATGATTAAAGTCCTTATCGTTAAATTTTATAAACGGCGTTAAAAATTTTACGTGATGACTAGATGAAGTGGCATTTTAATCCGTCGTTGCATGTGCTGATGTTAATAGGGGGAATTAATATTTTTTTGTAAAAGAAAAAAATGCTTATGAAAATCTGAAAAAGTAGGAGGCACCTCCACCTTCTCCATCACCGTCGCATCTCTTTTCCAGCATTCGTGCTTGGTTTCTTTTTCTCTTTCTGCTTCCTTGATAACTTATTAGAAGGGTAACTTCAAGACACACTTGGTCCACTTTCGCTTCCTAGAAGAACATCCTGTATGGCACCAGAAAGAATCATCCCTGGGCTCTGGCCTTTTGACTGAAATTGGTGCCAGATCTCCATCATCCAATTTCACTACTACCGGCCTGGGCTTTGTTTGGTGCCAGATCTCCATCATCCAATCTCACTTTTCTACGAAGGAAGATAATATAACCCATGCCTCTTACGATGTTCAATCAAGGATGTGGATTCATTCAAAGGCCCAAACTCTTCATTTTGCAGAAGAGTAGATGAAGAAGCATCGAAAAACTCTAAATCACGGCGGTCACAACCAGAGGATCGGAACTCTCGAGATTCTCAACCAAGCGCTTAAAGCAAACCCTAACGGCGTCGGGGTACTTATCGAAAACCCTCAAAACGACGGCGATAGCCTTCTTCCTGACGAAAACCTTACTGGTGAAGAGCAGTTTGAAAACCTCGGGCGTCAAATCGCGAGCGAGGTCGAGAGTGGCAATTTGCGACAACAAATCGAGAGCCAGGCTTACCTCAAATTCGTTGGTGGAGGAGAGGTCCTTGCGGAGCTGGTTGGTGATGAGTAGGAGCACCTGCGTGTCGTCGTTAAAGGATTGGGAAGCGGTGTGGTAACCGGTCGTTGTTAAAGACCAAACCTTTGTGTTGTCCTTATATTTTAATTTTAATTTGGGCTGGCAGGAGCAGAAGAAATTGAAACTGCGTGTGTTATGGGTGTGTTGTCGCGGTTTGAGAATAAAATAATGGAGATGCGAAAAAGGGAGAAGTGGTGGAGGTAGCGAGGTTGGGAATTCAAAGAAGTGGAGGGCGCCTCTGACCTGGCTTACTATTGGCGGTGCTGTTGGGGTTCACGAAGAGCTCGTTGGATTCATCCACCTTCTATGGAGAGGTGGTTGCTATGGTGGAGATTGGGCTCTTGTTTCGCGAGACGATGGCTGCCGGCGAGGATGGCGGTGACGGTGTTGGATGATGCGGCGGCTAGGGTTCTTGGAGAGAAGGAGTTGTCTTGAGATGGGATGATGATGTGTAGAGTGTCGATGTGGTAGGGATTTTTTTTTTATTTTTTTTAAATTAAAAAATCATGTAAGTCCACCTCAGTCAACATTTTTGACGCTGTCAAGAGAAATTAACGGCAAGGACTGTATTGTTTGAAATTTGAATAAATAAAGACCAAATTGATCAACTTGAAAATAGAGGGACCTACTTGAAGAAAAGCAGCAAAATTAGGGACTACCGAATCTATTTAACCTAAATTAAATGCGAAAACTAATCTTATTCTTTAGTTGTAAGTTTAGCTATACACGAGACATGTAATTTGTTTTTATGGTACTCAGTATATATTTATGTCAACATTTATGGTTTAAATTCAAAATTTCGATGCAATTCTTGTATTTAAATGATTGATTTTAATAAAATTTGTGACGTTTAAATTTATTATGTTTGAGAATAAAAAGGTTTTAAAAAATAATTTTTAGTGGCATAAACTATTTGGATATTCTAATGTTTGTTAGTGCACCTCAAATTAAAGTTTGAGTGATTTAAAGTGCGAAATTAAATGGTCCGAGTTAGAAAATAAAGTTCAAAATTAGAATTCCGGAAAGAAAAATTCAAATAGTTGAATGCATCCCTGAATTTTCATTTATACACTTCCTTTTTCTAAAATGGATCAAACAATTAGCTTTTTCTCCTACACTTCTACCTTTTACAAATATAACCCCTCTTTTCCTATAGACATCCCCTTACCACTAACAAATCAGACTCATCTACATCATGCAATGTGGCAATCCTAACTTTAAAGATTCCAACCACATGCTGCCACATCAACATCTTCAACCTTTATCCCTATTTATAACCCTAGCCTCCATGCGCCGCCACCAGCCTCCATGTCATCGGCCATTGCGAGGTCATCTTCTTAGCACTATCAACCTCGTCGGAGCACCACCACTAACCTTGCGCCTTTGTCAAGCCATCACCTTCCACCATCATTGTTTTCATTTCCACAGCAAGGGCCCTAATCATAAAATCCCAAATCGTTACGCGTTGTCGCACCTACATCTCCTTCATCGTGCAAGCATCGTGAGAACCACCATTGTCCAAAAGCTACATAAAAACCCAGTCACATATCTATGAATTTGAACCACTTAAAACCCTAATCTCCACCACGAAGTACAATGCCTCTATGGAACCTGCAAAAACATCTAAATCATAGAACCAAAATCCCTTTGCACCACAAAACTACCGCCACAGAACCCCAAATTGTGCTATCATCTTCACATCTCAAACTATGCAAAGCAAAAACAGAGTCAACTACAGGGTCACCACCATGAAATCCACCATGAACCACCTCCATCAACCTTTAACCTGCGATTCAGTACAACTTCAACCTTTTTTCACTTGCAAGAAACCAGATTCAGAATCCACAAAAACCCATATTTGAAACCCTAACAGCCACCAGCGAAGGCCACCATTGCAAGAATCCCTAAAATCACGTTTCCAAAACCTGCAAACACAAAATCAATCCATGGGACCTACAAGAAACCACCACAAAACTTAGTAGAACATCACATTCTAGAATCGTGAGCCTCACCACAACCAAGTCGTGAGTCGCGCCTCCATCTCCACGACAACACCATTTCAATCCCAATCTACATATGCAAAACCCTAATTTTGAGTGGTGAGTCGCGCCTCCATCTCGAGGCCAAATACTCATAAATCCTAGTATAACTATACGAGTCTTCTATTCAACCTGGGTAATTTTGTCATAAGGTTTGTTAGAGGATCATCCTCTGCTTCTATCATGCCATCATCTTCATGGATCACAAGGTGATGCATGAGTTGCTTCTTAGGACGTAAGAACTGAAATAAATATTTTCAAAGTAGTCTATCAATATTTATAAATTTAACATAAAAATACTAATAATAAGATCATAATACCTGTGGTGTGGCAATGTGTGGCATGATCAATGGTTTAGGCCAAACTATAAATGTGCCTATGGCCTCCCCCATAAATTGGGTTTCTGAAGTTGGCATAGGCACTTGAGTGTGGGAATCATGAACTTCATCAGTCATCACACACGCTGGTGTGGTAATAAGGAAGCACAATGAATAGTCTGTCTTCCTTCAAGTACTCGTCCGACAGTCACTACACGTAAGGGATCTCCATCAACCAACAACTCATACTAACAAGTGTAGTCAGTAGAATCTATAGCAAAACATGAGCCTTTTGTGCTCTCATGACGTCTTGTTGGAGCTTCTGTGGGCAACCCTATGCTCGCCCGGGTCATGAGCTAAAGCTTTCCTTCAAGCATTCTTTGAATTTCTTGTTGTTTTTATAGTTGCTCTATGAAGCGTTACTCTATGAAGCGTTGCTCCATAACACTCATGCATTGGTTGAGCCTTTCCTTCATTTAGAGCTTCATCTTCCTCAACGCCTCCTGACACAAGGATTCATTGCTTCTTTGTGTAGTGGCCAAAGTAGTCCCGAAGTCCAATCGCACCTCTAATGCCATACGCATGCCCTGGGTGCTCTAGCTTTCCAATGGTTGTTTTGAGAATATCGTCACTATCTTGGCCAACAAAGAAACCCTGAGTTTGTTGCTCAACCAACTCATTCTGCATATGATAATGATACATAAAACACTTAACATTGAATAGACTATTTATCTGTTTAGCATTTGTACTTACAATTCTTTGTGATATCAAGACAACTGATTGTGATGTCATGTTCCCATCAGACTTAGTCCGAGCAGCCTTCCACATCTCTTACGTAGCAGGTGTAGGTGCTAGGTTAGGGGACTCAAGTCCTAAAGCCTCTACTCCACTCTTTCTCATCTTTCTCTCCAGTAATGCATAACCACTTCGTGATAGTACGTGTGGTGCATCATTAAGTCTTTGGTTTTCTTGAGCTGCTAACATTTTACCCTGTCAAACCATGTATATTCATAAGTGTAAATCACAATTGAATGCCTTATCTGACTATAGCAAAATTTTAAGAAACAAGCATGCCACTCCCCAGACTCTTTAGATGCACGAAACTGCATCCACTCCTCCTCAATTATTTTGTACTTCGCACAAGGAGTTTCATGTTGTTTGTCTCCAAACAAATATAGACGTATTAGTCTTGTCTTGAAGTCCCTCCATATAATTGCTATGTGGGATAACACTTTCTTTCTAATTTGTCTAGTGTTTGGAATATCAAAATTTTGTTGCTGAAAATAAAAAAAACATGTTCATGAGATAATTATTAGATCATATTAAATTGTATATCGATTTTGTTTTAAGTAAACATACCCGAATGTCCTGTCATAGGGAGTTCTTGTCCATCTTTGAGACGTTATCAAGATGCAATGACATTAGATATATGAATTTTTGCCAAAATACCTAAATAACTCCTAAACTTATTTGCATGTGCCTAATGTTATCAAATATATATTAATATAAAAACAAATTAATGGGACTTTGATTAGGTAAAAGTCACCATTAATTGTTTGTAACCAAATATGGGTTGTCTAGGAATAGGTTTGATAATCATATAGTAAGGTCGTAATAATTCATTTAATTTAATCACTTAAATATATTAAGATGCATCAAAACTTTCCAATGAAGAATGATATGGTGTTTCTGGACATACATTTGGTGAGTTGAAAAGTCTAAACAATAACTTAAAGTTATGTTTAGACAATTGGGAAGTGTAAGAAAAATGAGATATTTGTGTTTTTGATGAGATTAAAACTAAAAAATGCAGAAAATGTTGTAGTAGATGAATATGCATATATTATAAGAAGCACGGCGTGAGATGTTGGGAGTAGAGAGACAATAAGGGCTTAACTTCCATACTCATAAAGTGATATAAGATCTCACTCTATCTTCTTCCATTCTCACACCACCCAACTCCTCTTTTCTTTAATACTCTCACTCTCTCACCTAAGTTATTTATTGCCTCCTTCTTTCAACCCCATTTTTTTTTTCTTTTGGAACACTTTTCTCCCAAAATTATATTATTATTATTATTATTTTACATAGTCTTTCATGCTTTCTTGTAACTTCAAAATTATGTACATGTAATTTCATGCTTTCAGCAACTTGTTTTTGTCAATAACATTTTACGTTTAGGTCGAACGGTTTGTTTCAACAAATTCGACTAAGGTCTGATCCTACAAATAGTATTTTGAAGATCTTGTCCCTTGGATGTTTTTTCATATAGTTTAAAACATGTATCACTGTCACAGCTCATCAAATTGAATAAAACTCGGGCTTCTGATTAAATAATCACATGTCAAAAAATTAAAACTTAACCAATGCTAAATATTTTAACATTGTATGCATAGTGACGAATGGGTTCTTAATTTTGAATACACGATACCTATTTTATGTCTGTGCCGAAATTGTTTGAATAACCTATGGTTTAAAGTAATATCCAATGATGAATCTGTATCAAATAATCTAACGGATTATTTGAGTTCAATATCACCAACTCATTTAACGAAATTCAGATGAATGACTTGATAACTCTTATAGCACTTTTGTCATGTAGATAGATAAAATGTAACTCTTTTCTATCATAAGATAAAAACTAGAAATATACCACTTTTAAATATAATGTCCTGTTTAGTTACATTTTTTAACATGGCAAATAGTTCAATGGTCATGCTGTCAATTAATTACCGTAGTGATGTGAGTTTCAACATGACAATTGTTTTATATGGTGAATGAGTGATTTGTTTTATATTTAATGTACAATATATTTTTTTGTCTATAGAGACATCAATGAGAATTTACATCTGTATAAGTATAAGATGTAATGCATAGTTGGATCACAAAAAGTAATAATTTATCATCTAAATCATATTTTGCACTTTATGAGAGACAAATCCTGTCAAATGATACTATGATGTCCAGGTTTGATAATGATATTGTGTGCAACAGAGGCAATTGAAGAGTGGTAATTTTGTTGTAAAAACTTTGGAAGGGAGCTATCGTTGTTAATGTCAACGGAGACTTGACGACGACTATACCAACATACATAGACATGGACTCGTGGATTTGTAGTCAATATGGATAGCAAACATTTTCACACTTTGGAAAGAGCAAAATACTACGTAGCAGGTACCAACTACTAAGGGAACAAATATTGGATTACATAAGCTCCTCTTTGTCTTCTTTTCTGGAAGAATAGTGTACAACATTTTTTGTGTTGCTCCACAACAGCTAAACACTTCGAACGTGTCTTTCGTTCCTTCTGTGTTTTAGTTATTTCATATCAATTAAGATGATATCAGTTTCATTATTTCAGTGCACCTTGCTTGTCTCTGAGCTTTATTCTTATTTTTTAAGTTGGCATGTTGTAGTCGACATAAGAAATTCGATGAATCCCAGAATTAATAATTTGAATTGCAATAACATTAAGCTGAAACAAGTGGCAAACCTTGTAAGGGAGGGAGGTAATCTCAACCTCCAATCCCATCGTCAAATCTATCTTTTGCAAAGCTTTTTCTTCTAGAACAAAACCAGGAGTCAGTTATTAGTCATATCATTAATTTAAGCAAAATAAAAGTAATGCAATAAGAAAAATCAGTACCTTATATAATGTAGTATCTTGCAACCAGTGAAAAATGAACTCTAGACAATGATTAAAAATTAAAATTATACTTAATTTAAATATATTATTTTAAACCTCAAAAATTATTAATTAGGATCTATGACTAACTAAAACCTTACGTGAAAACAGAATCTGGCCGGCAGATTTCAGTAGACGTACAGATTTATCAAAATATTGGACTTGGTGAATTCATTTCGGAAATCCATCCTTTCCTTACGTTCTGTAGTTTGATTGATGTACAGTTTAGATATCCACTCCTCCAAAGTTAGCGTGAACCATGTAAAAGCCAAAAATGCGTGTAGACATCTCTTTTCTCCTTATTACAACATAAAATCGACAACCTTTGAAAGACCCTTAAACCCTCAGATACTTTTTGAGATTACGTGCAACTCAAAAATAGTTCTTAAATTGAAGTGCAGCTTCCAGCCATGAATCAACCATGCTTTCTACGAACAGGTTTTTATTAAGAGAAAAAAACTAGCATGACATATATAACTCAGTCCGCCCAGAAAAGGAGTGACAAAAATCTCAAAAAGCTGCTGACCAAAATAATCACATTAAATGTAACATAAGCAACTGAACCAATGACAATGAGTCCTTATGGAAAACCATTTAATATAATCAAATAATGTAAATTACAATCGCACTGTATTCCACCACCACCACTCACCAAAACTAACATTCATTGGCAGGGGAAAAAGAAGACCAAAAATATAGGAGAAAGGCGGGGAAAGAGACAATGAAAACCCACCTAAAACAATAATGCACACAATGTACAAAATACACAACAATGAATAAAACAAAGGCATTCAAAACCAACGAATTTTCATCTGAATGAACCACTAGACTTAAGCGGTATCAAGTGTTTTTCCTGTCCTTGCCTGTGAGATTCGATTTGCATAAATGGTGACCAACTTCAACTGTGTGCTGTTAAGCCCTTCCAAATATGGCAAAAATGCTTTCCCAAGCATGATATAAATATCCACTAGACAGAAAACAACGGTCTGTACCACCCACCATTAACATAAATGAGAATAATGAAAGAGACCAGTTATGAAAATGGAGAAACTTATCTGCAAAGTCATATTAATCTTATTTGATTCCTCTCAGGTAGAAGTGTACTTTGGAGAATAAAATACATATATAGCCATTGATTGGAATATAGTTATGGCGATTTTAAAAGCTTAATTTATCACATGCTCAATTATTGATTTAAAAACTTGACACATGCATATATATAATCACTGAGGAAGGGTTAAAAGCATGTTAATCACCTCTTTATACATTATTACTTTTTCATGTTGAAAACAACCAAACTAATGTTCAATATACAGACCTAGAAAACTAAAGAAAACAGCTTACTGACCAGATTTGCCACATGAAATAAATGTTATTGGTAAGTGCAATGTTTGTGTGTAAATACAGTTAATTGATGAGCGAATTGTATGCTTAAGAGTGTTGCAAGAGTAGAAGGTATGGAAATCCCAGAGGATTTTGTTAGAAGTTTGCTGTTGTCTTCAAGAATACTCGGTAAAGCTTTTGTTTTTTGCTGTCACCTGTCAATCATATAGGGGTCCCAGGGTGTTGCTTTTCCTATCAACCTGTTGTATTTCAACATAGATGCTTTCTCTCGGCTATTCTCATTATCGAAAGGGGTATTGTTGCTATTCTCAAAAAAAAAAATAGTAGAACTTGTTTGCTACAGTCTCTTTCTTTGAAGAGACTCCTTTTCTTCTTCCACGCACGTTGTTAATTTTGTTCAACAAGTCTTATTCCATCCATTGATTTGCTCCCCTAAAATTCCAAACTAGACACAAATTGGAGTCATTCTCCTACCAACTCCACACACCCTTTACCACCTTCATCACCTTTCATTACTCACCAATGGCAAATACAAGGAATTGGTCCAAGTGTATGGTGATTCTACCTTATGCCCTTCTCCATGACCTACCCAAACATAGTTCCGTGTAATGAAGATTTGCATTGACCAATTGTTTTTCGAAAAGAACATGACATCCTCGTTATATTTGTAACTTTAGAGAAATAATCGATTGTCCCTTTGATATGTATATTTTCACTGTCTTTTGTCTTTAGTTCATATTCTAAGAAATATAAATGAAGCACTTGTCCATTCTGAATAGCGACACCATGATTATTGAAATGGTATGATATTTGGTCCCTCGGAAAGGCAATTGGATGTCAATGGGTCTACATAGTCAAAGTAGGGCCCAATGGTCAACTGGATTTTCTTAAGGCTAGACAGGCAGTCAAGGTGTATACTAAAAAATATGGACTTCGTTACCGTAATACCTTTTTCTCTATGGTTAAGAATACTATTGCATGATTCTTCCTGGCTATTTTAGTCGATCACCATTGGCCTCTCATCAATCAAATATAAAAAATGTTTAATTCCGTGGTGACTCAAAAGAGATCTATATGAACAACCTCTTGGCTTCATTACACAAGGGAATGAGTTAGTCTGTAAAGCCCATCAATTTCTCTGTGGGATCATCCAATCCCCACAAGCTTGGTTTGGAAAATTTAGTCATTGTGCAAATTTCAGACTAAAGTGAAGTGAGGCAAATCATTCAATTTTCTTGTCACACTTTTCCTATTAAATGTGTTTTACTTAATCATGTATGTTGATGACAGTTATTAAAAAAATCATACTCCTGTGAGGATAGAGTTTGAGAGAATTGAAACTTGGGGAATCAAGCCTTGATTCTCCATTTCTAATGATGTTCGTGACACTATATTCTCCCAATTTCACCTCTTTCTTCATGTGTAATTAGTTCTCAAGGTCAGGGGCTGCTGATGACTCCGAATCTATATTTCTTATAATTCGGATTCTCTTGCATCTTGATTCCAGTTCTTTTCTTTCGATTCATGTGATTGCTTCTCCCTTAATGCTTCTATGGCTTTTGATCACCTATAGATACATTCTATATTCACTCATAATTTTGAAATTGGTTAGCGGATTGGAACTGGGACTAAATCACCGTAGTCATTGATATTACAAGGAATTTTTTCAACAGCAAATATTCATTATATATGTGAAAAGAAGGAAAATTAATTCATGGATGCAAACAAAATATCTTAAGCACCTTGCGAACATCAGCACTCTGGTTTCCGAAAGCTTCAAACAAAGCAGGCAGAAAAGAGGGTAACTGAGCCATCAGTTCCTCTTGAGAGAGCCGCCCCACAAGCTGAAAAAGGGTATAATATGAAGTTAAATACGATTATGTTCCTGAAGCAAATTTAATTCTTGAACATATACGGAAACTTATTAAGTAGTACCCTTCAATATGATACAAATTAAATTCAATATGTTCTGGTTGTATGATTTATTCATTTCTACTAACTATCACTAATTGATAGGATATTAGGTTTTTCCTGACACTGAAAATGACAGACTAGGATATAGTCAATATAAAGTATGACATCACAATTGCCATTCATCAAGGAAAGAATCAGGGTATCTGTATTCAGGACAATGTTGATTTAAGTTCAAAATTAAAAGAAATGACTCGTTTGCGGGAGTAAACAAGAGGTACCTAAGCTATATACATAATTTAAAGTAATCATATAAGTAGGATACTTCCAAGATATGGCTTTATAAGCAATAATATAATAATATTGGATGAGTACAATGGGGATTATTTCCCTCTTTTTAAGAACCGTTGCTTCACAGGTCACTACCATAACAGAAGAAGATTTTCTAAGTGTGTATACTAGAAAGTAGAGTTCACTGAAAATGAGGTTTTGCAGAAAGAAACCATCACATCGAGAAAAAATGAAAATTGATTCTTCAAGACAATACCTTCGTTAAGCAATTTATGCAAGTGACAAGAGTTTTCTCATCCTCCGTAACCAGTAGAGGAACAATAACCTGAAACGTTTCAAATTTTAACATCGACTTTAACTTTTTTGCTGAAAACACAAATCCCTGCTCCCTCCTCCAACTAAAGATTTTACAAGCAGTAAGGATGGACAAAGAGTAGAAAATCCAGAAATGCATACACTTAAACATCTAAACGGATCATTCTGAGATAAAACACTGGTGAGGCAGTGCTCTGCTTCGCTTGAGACCTGAAGAAGGGGTGAAATTGCAGAGACTGAAAAGAAAGTAACTATATAAAAAAACAAAAAAAAAAACAAAAAAGGACAGAGTTGCCTACCTTGGGAACATTATCCTTTGTAACATTAAGCAGTTTTTCAACAACAATCTCAACAGAAGTCTCCATGGCATCTTTCTGGAAAAAATAAACAAAACAACAAAATAATCTCTTATTATGCTACAAAAAGAATATGAAGAGACATACATGCAGTTTCAAGTACTCACACACACACACACATATAAGTGAGCGCATAATCCAACAAAAGATGGCACAAAATGGAGTAAGAACCTGGTTTTTAAGCATTTCAACTATCAGAGACAGAGCAAGTTCTCTGATTGAGGAATCTGAATCATCCAGCACTTCAAGCACAACTGTCAAAATCTGATTGAAGTACTGCAATTACACCATTCAACGATATAAATATACAGACGCTCAGTGTTGTTTAATGAATTAGTGATTTCCTTCTTTAAATAATCAAAACTTCCCTGACTATTGATCTCATAGCTAAGCTAATAGCAATCAAAGAATCAGAAGAACTCACTATTATACAATTGATTCTTTTTGGAGAAAAATGTCATTTAATATTTTAGAATATAAAGACAAATAGCATTTTATAATACTAATATTAATCACCAAATAAATAAAAAGATATGACAATACGAAACCATATTAGTTTTTTTATGAAGTTCATCAAATTAAATCTTTCATTTGAAGTACAATTGACGATCACATAATTTAGGGACAGGAAGTAGAGACAGCTGTTAAATTAAAAATACCAAAGTCCAAACAGAATGGTCGTTAGCTATAGACACTTCAACTAGCTGTTGAAGTGCAGTCCGCTTGCTCAAAATAGGGCTTCCAGCACCCTCACTGCATATCTTCACAAAATCAAAACTATATTTTAGTGAAAAGAAATCTAAGACATAACACCCTTAATAAATTTAAAGAATGATCGTTATAACATTAACCAAATAGTACTGTCTCTCCAAATAGGCTGACTGAACCAGAAAAATTTAAACAATAGTGCAAACACTATGATAACTCTCATAATAAATTTAAAGAATGATTATTACAATAACAAAGAGTGTTGTCTCACTAAATAGCTGAACCAGTAAAATTTAAATGGCTGCTAAATACATACTAATACACACACAAATGTTTCAGAGGCAGCAAATTTCACTTATTTGAGGGGCATATAATAATGAGCAAAAATATTTGGTCATCACATCCATATAAGTGGCTCCACTACAGATCAACTAGCCACCACTTGTTCTTACACCGTGACATAGCTTGACAGCTTGACACAAGCTCGTGCCTATTATCTTTTAGTTTTGGATATGCACCACCACCTTAGAGAGCTTTTAACCCATGACCAAACTGATTGCTTTCTCACAAAAATATAGGTTACTCTGTACACACTAACCTGGTGTGTGACATCATTAACTCAGCATAATGCTAGGTTTCGGAGTTTGTATCTTTTTTATCCCAAAGCAATTTTATTGACTTTTTAGGCTGACAAAGTTTTTGCTTTAAATATTTTTCTGATGTATATGTTGCTGCTCTTAGATGATACTTTATTCTCCCCCATAATTAACTACACTTTTCATTCTAATGAATTTCTTTTTCAAAAAAATAAAATTACACTACCAATCCATATACTAGTTGCATAACTCACCATATGAAGAATCTGAGGAATACTGGGTCCAGTGTCAGTCTTGTAGTTTTCTTTCACACCTTCAACTGACTGATGATCATGGTTCAATTCAGAGGGATGTTCTTTGTCAAGTCCAAAGTCTTCAGCAATATTTAAATGTTCTGATGACATCAGACCATTAATATCCAGATCAGATGATAGACCTTCAAAATTCATGCTACTGTTCACATGTCCAACTTGGCTAGTTTGAAAGCCAAAGTTTTGACTCATTGAATTGACTGTGTAACCAAGATCTTTAGTTTTTAAACCAAAAATACCACTAATAGAATCAGTATGTTCCTCAGATTCATCCGAAGCTGCTTGGCCAAGATTGGCTTTAATCAGAGAGGAATCTTGGGAACTTGACTTCCTGCCACCATCACTATCCAGTGAGCCACCTGAATACCTTCCAAGGTAATGAGCTTTCCTGGACAAACCAGTATATCCCTCTTCAGGGGATGCTCCCCCTACATCAGAAGGATCATATGAAGATTTGGAGCGTCGCTCTTTCTTATTCTGCAGATAATTCATTAAGTCTACTTCAATACGAGGGGTGCGCTGTTTAAGGGCTCGTCTCAAAGAATTTTGTTCGTCAACTGATAAACTAAGAATAAAATTCAAAACTGCAGATGAATCAAAGTGAGAGTACACAGATATGATGCATGTAATAGCCGCTTCTTTAAGTTTTGTATTTTTATCATGAACCAATGGAACTAACTTGGAAAGCCATAATTTTAGAATGCCAATATTAGCAGCACCTTCCGGATTCATTGAATGCTTGTTAAAGGAACTTATTGCAAACTCAATAACAGCCAATTTTGCCTTTGGAGACCTTTGTTCATCTAGCGAGCGAAGCAATGCAGGCAAGAGAGAATCTATGCTGTATGTTTTGCTAACAACTTCCAAATTCATTGAGCAGGCTTGCCTAACTAGCTCTTTGGGATCAATTAACCGAGAAAACACATGGGGTAACATCCGTTCCATGTAACCCTCAAAGGGCTTTCTACATGCCAGAATAATATCTGCAAGTGTGGAGAGAGCAGCCTGCGCAACTTTATGATGGGGATCATCCAAGTGCTGAAAAAACAACTTCATTACCTTCTCAAAATTCTGGACTATTTCTTGAATTCCCTTTTGACCTTGCTGCAACAAAGAGTGAAGATAATTAAAGGCAGCAACCCTAGCAGACCAGTCAGAACCTGAGCTAAGTCCTTCACTCAGAGCTTCATGAAGAGATGCTGGTCCATCTGCATAAATTGACATCTCTCCGACAGATAATTGGCTATCATCCAAACTCCTCCTGCTGCCAGCAGACACACGTCCAGCTACATTCTTTCTCAATAGTGGCCTCTGGAAATTAGGCACATAACTATTCTGTGAATCCCTAAAGTGGCCATCTCTGTAATGGGTATCCATATACTGCCTATCTACATTGGGGTTCATATATCGTCTAGTGTCCCTGATGTCACTATTTTCATCAATAGAACTTCTTTCTTGTAATTTCTCAGAAGCTCTCTTACTTGAGTATGATGAATATGCGGATAAAGGCTCAATACCAACATTAGTACTATATGCTAACCTACCAGAGTCTTTGGAAGCTTGAATTTGGGTAATTATATCAGACAAACCCAAACCACCATTGCGGTTACTACCTTTATTGGCACCAGAAACAGTTGACTCAGTCATTAAAGAGCTAGTCAGATGATTAGATGCTGAGACAGCGGCAGGGAATGGTGGATCACGAGACGATGGAGGGTCAACTCCTGCACTAGGGGCAATAAGAGATAAATTTATCCACTCACAAAGTGTAAAAACCATTCCATACCACTAACCATCATCATTTGTTGAATGGCAGGAAGTCCATAAAAATGAAGTGCAAATAGTGTATGTATTTAACAAGTAAACTTATTTGGTACCTAGATCCAAACTCGAAGACCGGAGAACTGATGAACCATGCTTATCAGACAAATCCAATCCCCTAAGCATGCTTTCAATAGCAGTGACCTTCTGTTTGCTTGCATGAAGCACACTTTCCAAACTGCGATCAGTACCTTTACCAAGTGGCTTGGCTTGTGAAAGAAAGCCAGAGGTAATGGAAGTCCCAGATGATAAACTTGAACTTCTATCCATTGCAACAATAGCAGAAGTTCCATAACCAGTTAGATTAGAGGGAGTTGAAGCTTGACTAGTTATTGATACAAATGCACCTCTATCACGTACAGAAGGTGATGCATGTCTCCTGTGCATTCCTCCATCCTCTTCATTTATTAACTGCAAGTTATGTTCACGTTAAAGAAACAAATTAAGCAACAAAATAAAGGACAAATAACACCTTCGATTAAACATATACCCTTTGAATAGCAGGGTCAAAGGACGAAAACAAATGGCGGGAACGATCTGGCCAAGTCTTTGCAAACATTCTGTAACACATCCTGGCAGTTGACCGCACCTATAAAGTTTAATACTGCAATTATTTTCATGCACACAGCTTGGTACCAAAATGAAGAATGCCAAGTCAACAAATACACTGACAAAATTCTGTTTTAAAGTTCAAACCCACATAACTTCTGATAAAAAATAATCAAAACTGCATGAGAAATTCTAGAACATCCAACCAAACATCATTACACATTGAAACAGTAATGTAGTAATTATGTCATTTTGGACACCCTTCCTTCAAAGTTAAAAATTAATATAATTTGCATAGCTAATGATAAATAATATATATATATATGTGTGTGTGTGTATATGTGTGTGTGTGTATGTGTGTGTGTGTCTATATATATATATATATATATATATATATATATATATATATATATATATATGCAAATCAGGATCCCAAAGTCACTGATTCCAAGTACATAAGAAACAAGATGACTGAAGATGGTAGCAATTCAACTCAATCCCTTTTGAAAATACATCTTTTTGTACAGATATGTTGGTCAATTAATTATTTGACATCGCATTTTCAATAAATAAAATATAAATAACTTCATGCAACAATTAACAGATAATCATAACAGGTTTTCTCCACCGTAAGTTTTATTGATCAAAGTTTCAGAAATTTTATTGGGCAAAGCCAACCAACAATTTCTTAATAGCTAAGGAAAAAAGGGCAAACCAACAAAAAGCTAGCCAGAGTAGAAATATGTACAGTCAACTTTGACCAAAGACAAAAGCCTAAAATTATAGGGGTTACCTCACTCATTGCATCTGAAACACAACACCTTATCATATCTTCATATAAATCAGCTGATCGTTGTATTTCCACTGCATCAGGCCAATGTTCTAGTATCAAAAGAGCATAATCACAACACCTACAATGCAAAATTGTATTAATTAAAAACCAAAACTCTCACACATCTATTCCCAAAGTAGATAATCCATACCTTGCGCGAAGTACAGCACTACGATCATTTTTTGCACAATCAGCTATACGAGGAAGCACACGAGCAACTTTGCAGTTGCGTAACATCTGGGAAATAGAGGATAAAAGTCACAAAAGCATACAAAGTCATATATATGCAGAAAATTAATAAGATACCAAATTACCGTTTTTATGCAGTTATCTGCAGATTCTGCAATTACGAGCACAGTAATCACAACTAGCTTCAGAAGAACCTGATTATCAGATAAAGTAATAAGATTTTAGAAATATGCAAAACATGATCATCATAAACATAAAGTTGAACTTACTGGTATGAACAATTCAACACATGCTTCAAAATCACCCAAGAGGTCCTTTGACAAAAAGCATAATAGATGGCAAGCCTAGAACAAAGTAAATAGCAAAAGAAAGTATCCATGCGTTAGTAGTAAAATCTAAAAGAGATCGAGCATCAATTATCATGCTTACTTCCAATAAAGCATTCTAATCTAAGCTACACTACCCATTCAAACATAAGGAGTGGAAAACTAAGAAATTTCAAGCCAATATTCAGGGCTTTAAGTGTGGGTAATGCACAATCCCAACTACCTTGTCCGTAATTTAAATTTCTCTACCAGTACAAGAAGAAAAATTTTGACACCTTGGCCATAAAAGATCTGGCACCATGTGCAAACTAAAAGCATATTATGCCAAACTCAGAGTAGGGAACGGGGTGTTCGCTCAAGCACTATAAGTGATACGAGTGTTTAAAGGATTTGAATAGAGTTAAATTTTATAAAAACTGAACTACACAAAAAAAGCTTGCCTAAATTAACTGAGCCAAAAAATAGTTCAAACAAACTAAACTATTTTTTAGCTTGGTTGACTACATTCTACATGTTTTTAACTGAACTATTTTTTTTTTCTTGAGAAATTGAAGTAATTTAATCATATGAATTGCATTTATATTACACACAAGAGAAAAACAGAATTATTACTCTATTTCTTTAACTCAAATCCATACAAGAATTCGTTTACTAATGATGTATAGCCCACCAACTTTTTATAGACAAATTGTATCTAATAGAGTAAATAAATATCAGAGCCTTTTAATATGGAAGGAAACAAATCATTAGTGAAAGGTAAAGTTTTCACCATCATAGAAAGTACTGCCATTTGTTCCAAACAGTGAAATGTAGTTATTAACCTATGAGAATGCATTCATAATGTTGAAACAACTTTTAACAAATAAATTCTATAACAGATAGTTTTACTGTTAAGAAAATCAGAGTTACAAATTCACCTAAGAGAATGGATTACTTCAAGAAAAGGTAATGAATATGGCTATATAAAGTTTGTTTTCAAATTTCATGATAATGTAAGTAGCACACTGATCTATTCTTTTAGAAGTTAAGTTTCTAAAAATTTAACTGGAAAAGTTCAGTTTAGTTTATAATAAAAGCAGATCAGTTTTTTATAGTTTAGTTCGATTCAATTAATCATTTTTTTCGTTCAATTTAGTTATTTTGAACACCCTAAGAGGTATTTTTCCCATGTACCCAGCTGAAACGGCATCTTAACATCCTTCCTAAAAATAATAGTTGCATTTCACTTTAAGTAAGATGGATAGCCATAACCAATGAAAATGTCAATGAACCTGCTTCACAATGCTAGACCTTCGATCTGACAATTGTGTGCTTAAAGGCCCTACAAGCTGCTTCAGGAGTCCAAAGAAACATGGATAATCAGTAGCACCTGGTATGCAAAATATTTAAGAGATATTGATCATTCATGCCACAGGCAAACAGAATAAGTTGCATTGCATTTTAACATCTCAGTGAAAATTACAATACAACAACAGCCTAAAGTAACAGTAAAAAAATATTTTAAACAATAAAGCAAAGCAGAGACTTCAAATAAATAATTGAAATTTAATAATGCCAACATTAAAGTCTTACTAATTTATAGTGCAACTGTTTAAGGCCCCCTTCCTTTCTGCAAATAAATATAATCTCAAAAAATCACAGCTTTAAGCTATTCATAGAGCTATACTTTCTGGCCCCAAAATAAAATTTTCAATCCATACTTAAATTAGAATGAGTCTAACTCATCACCATAAAACTTACTTGTAAAGTGAGGATGTCCAAAACTCTAAATTTTTTTTATGTAATAATAGTATTCATTGTGGGATGTAAATAAGCTGAGAGCCAATGTCCCAATTGCTACACAGTACAATGCTTCACTAAGTTTTTCTGATCAACCCCACTGTTAGGAATCCTTTATGAGACATTAACAACTAACTCTAGTAGGCCATAATTAATGCAAGCTAAGGGTGTTGAACATTAAGATGGCTTTCCAACAGATATTTATTTCCATTATTTAATGTAATTTTCAGTTTAACACAAACTCCTTGAATTCACCGCTACAAGTAAAAGCTATACCCCAAATTCATGAAAGATCACCATAAACACCCTTCACAATGACATCATGTTAAAGATATACCTAAAACAAATGTTCTTTCCCTTTGAAACACAAATAGCAAAAAGAATTCAAGATTGAATTCTGAGTACATAAAATTAAGTACATATATATTATTTACTCCAGAAAAAAGGATGGAAAATACCAACCTCCCAAAACAAGACCTTCAATTCTTTGCATGGCTGCAATACGAATTGACCAGTCCTTTTCTGGTACAAGGGTAGCAGCAATCTTATCGATTTCTCTTATTAACTCCTTCTCTGAATACACCTTGATGGGGTCTATGACTTTCACTGTAACATCACCTTCTCCTATCATATTTATATTTAATACAAGAAAACGAGCATTATGTTAGAATATGAGAAATATATTATGTTCATTATGAGAATAATATAGAGTATATCTCGTGATATGCTTCCCTGTTTAGCTAATTTAACTAGTGCTGTAGTCCAGTATTAGAGTGAGGGTAAGTACTTTATGTTTTTTATCATATACAAAAGCAATATTCAAAGTCTTTATTCTCGCTGCTTCCTCCCTCAATAGCTATAGTTTCCACACATTTAATAAAGCACAGAAAAATGTCAAATATATGGCCAATAAGAAAATTGTAAGTGCACATAGCATACTTGAATATCATGTAAGTCATCCAGTGAAGTGAAAAATAAAAGCCATTTGATTAAAAGCAGTCAGATCCGAGAACCACCATGTGATCAAAGGTGGTATCCCAATGATCATGCAGACTAAACATTGTGAAATACCACAAAACATGCTAGCTAAAATATCCCAAAAGTTCTGATAACTGATCAACAAAAACCGTAACCACCACATATTGTTGATTGGAATAGCATCTTTATAATCAAAATTTGAAACTTTAGCAATTCCAGCATGATTGAAATTTTCTATTTGATAATATCACATAAAGTACATCAAATTATTATAAATGAAAGCACAATTTCTTATGCAAAACATAAATCCGTTAGTCTTCCTTGATTTCAAACCAAAATTTAAACATGTGATTAAGTACTGTTCTGATCATAATAAACGGAATATAATGAACAATTAAAGAGCAATTATAAGGCATGTAGACAATAACAAAGCAATTACGCAGGAGAGAAGAAAAATTTATAGATAAGGTATAAGCCATACTACAAAAAGCACATCGATATTAAATTACCAAATAAAAATTTTGCAATCCAAAAACTATAAATATTCTAACCTCCAAAAAGAGAGCTCTCCCTTGATGAACTTTTAGCCTTTGGACTACTTTTTTTGGGATTAACACCCACAGGTTTGATTTCCCCAGCAATATAACCACTAGAAATACCATCTGAAGATTGAACTTTTGGTTGAATTCCCTCTAGTCTAGCATTAATAGCTTTCACCTGAAATCATTGCAATTCCGAGAAAAAAGAAAATTAAAATCTCATAGTAGTTGATATGAAAATGTTAAATTACAGAAGTGAAACAGAGACATTCATGATTACAACATATTAAAAATAAAATCTAATGCTACCAGAGATGAAGGAAGATTGTGGCGCTGAAGTTCATCACGGAACTGGGACCCAGCTTGTGAATACATCTCCTGTAAGAAAAGAGACATAATTTTAAAGGAATGTACTGAGATCCTTCTTAAATTTTAAACTGCTAACTGCTATGCTTAAGTATACATATAATATTATTCAAGCGGCCTTCGCCTAATTTATCATGATACCAATATCAATCACCTAGTCAATTAAACATTAAAAATAAAACAAAACTAATCCATTTATACATAATTGTTGATAATTGAAATAAAACAGCACTCCGAACTCTCAAAGAACAAGGTTGCACAAATTCTTAAATTTTAAGCCATGTAAAGTGGGCAAGATGCACGAGTTGAAAAGTATGATAAGCATCCAAAATCCAAACCCAACAAGCACTTGAAACGCGCAACCCCAACCCCCCAACCCTCTCTCTCTCTCCTTATAAAGGGTGAAGAATCAAGCCACTTAAGCACTCCACCAAACATTCAATATTACTTGTAGTATATAGGCACACAATAATATCCATGCCCCTGTTGTAGTCTCACGCTGAGATCTGATATAAACATGTAAGCCAGTTCAAGCAATATAAAATGGTAAGACATATTTACCTCAATGCACAAAGTAGCAGCTTCCCTAACAGCAGGATTCAGATCATTAAGCAACTGCAGAATCTGATATTGATCAATTTTGAAAAGGAGTTAGTATCATGTGCATGAAATATTGAATAACTAAAGGGCATGTATTGCGTGTAGAGAAATTCAATAAACATACAGGAGGAAGAATAGCACGTTGAAGAGGAAGCTCGGTTGCTGAAAATAGACCAATAGCAGAAGTGACAGTTCGTGCAAATTCCTCTCTGATTCTCCAGCTTTTGCACGTCCAAGCATAGGACCCTGCTCTTTCAACAATTATTGTGGGAGATGAAACCTGAAAATAATAGTAATAAAATCTGAAGATAAAAGGAAATTCAACCAAACACAGATTATCTGCAACAAAATCAGCCCATGGGAACATTAAAATTTCTTCAAATTTGAATGGATATAAATAAATACCAAAACTTAAAACATAATCATTGTAAGTGTACTGAAGATTTTGCTGTTAGGGTAGACACAGAATCGTATTCCAATTTACAAAAAGAAATATTCAAGGTACAATAAGGGCATACAGATAAATATATTCTGACCTGAAATTTACATGGATTAGCCATGCAAGACTTCATTTGTCTGGCAATATATCATAATGCAACATATCATAATAACCAAATGCTAACACCAACATTATGCAATGAGTCAAGCAATATGTTCAATGCATAGCACTCACCTACTCTAATAGCTTCCAGCTTAACTAGTTAATTGTTATACTATCCTCACCATAGGTTATTTTAAAAAGTATGCTTTGTCTACAGCATTTAATATTGTTGAGTGTTAAATTAATATTGTGCACAACGAACTTCAATGCATATAAACATGTCAATGTTTGGAAGAGCTTATTCATTTTAGCTTATTTCAACACACTATATTTTAATCTTGTCAAAATAAACTCATTTTAGCTTATATAGATAAGAATTACAGGACTCAAATTATCACTGACAGTAGCTACTATCATGTCATTGAAATTTACTCACATGTAATTGTCGGCACCACAAGCTTGAATATGGTTTGGCTCATTAACAAAATAACCGAATGTTACAAATCTCATGTTCAGGATCTTTCATTCATCGAACAACCTACTAGGACAACATAAGGAAGCTATGACACTGGCATTGAACTCCAATGACACTAAAACAAAAACGCTATATCACCACAACAAACACATGACAGATTCTCCGGTTAAGCACAAAATTCCGATCAAAGATCTAGTGATATATTTAGAAGTAGGTAGTCAAGTAAGAGTCAATAAACCAGTACTAACCTCAAATTCAAGCAATCAATTATCCCCACTCATCAGATTTTTCTTTTGCCAGAAATAAAGAGTGAAACATTCATGCACAACTGCTAAGATTTAAATACCAAGAGCTTCCCCTTCGTACACTCAAAGTCTTATTCCCCGATCTCACTTTTTCAACCGACAGCCAACTTTATCAATTAATTATTATTCACTCTCATCTCTATTCACTCATGGCACTAACTTTTCACTTTCCTTATAACAGATTCGAGATTCTCTACTTTGCAAAAACCTCAGTTACCAAACTCTCTTCCTTCCGAGACTCAGGATTCACTGACATATACAGATACATAAATAACAATTCCAGGAATCGAAGGTATTTACCTCCATGAGAGTGAGCAAGAGGCGTCTGGCGGCGTCGCGGACGGGCTGTTTGGCATCGCCTAACCGTTCAACGACGGCGGGAACAAGTGCATTGAAGTGGAGCTTGAAGTGGTCGCCAGCGCGGACGGCGGCGGAGTCGAGCGCCTGAAGCGCGCCCTGCGAGACCTTGAAGCTGCTGTCCTTCAAGAGATCCAGACAGCATTCGACGAGCGAAGTGACTTCCGAGGAACTGAGGCTCCTCCTAGAAGCTTCGAGAACCTCGTGGAGGCGCTCCACGCCGGCCATCCTCTCCTTCGCGTCCTTGGCGCGTGCGAGTTCAAGTGCTTCATCCATCGCGGAGCGTTCCGATCTGGCGCGGCCGCGTGCAGATCTGAAACAACCGTTCTCGGATTCACCACCGCATGGAGATCAGTAACGGTGCCAAGAAGCTGCGAAATGCAAATGAAATGAAGATGCGAGTGTAAATAAATGCGAATGCGGGAGTTCAGAGTTAAGAGTGAGATGATGGATTGAGGAGTGGAATTGAGAGAAGAGGTTGCGGTAGGACAGAGAAAGAGAGTGGAAGTGAGGAGTGGGGACTGGAATTGACGGAGAAGGAGGTGGTAGAAGATGATGACGCAGAGAAGAAATGAAAATGATTTGAAAACTATGTTTATGGTTTCTGCTGCTTGCAAAATTAACCATTCGCCTTCTTATAATTTACTATCCATACCACTGTTCATCCTGAGTTGAGTTGCTTTTAAGATTTATGTTTTTTTCTTTTTCTTTTTTACTATTTTTATATTAAGGTAAAGAAAAATGTAATATCTATATATATATATATGACCGAACTCTTCCTTCCCTTCCCTGAACTCCTTTATAATGTCATGTTGTCAATGCTATGGAGTGTTATATTACTGTTTTTTTTTACAAGGTTAATTTGTTTTTGAAATTATTATCTTAGTCAAGTTTAAAAGAAAAATATATATAGGGTTAAGTTGTGTCTTGTTAACATGATTTCGTTTTGAAAAAGTCGTCACAAACATGACCATCTTGTAACTTATGAAGATGAAGTTGTGAAAGTAAAGAATAATTTCTTTGTTAATCTTCAAGTTGTAGGGACTAAAGACAACTTTCATCCAGGTTAACTTTCATTAATCATACACCCAAAGCAAAGTTGTGCTAGGTAAGAGCAACATCTTTCAAAATAACTTATATTGAAGTCATTCAAGGGTTAGTTGACTTCTGCCAAAACAATTTTTACTTAAGTCGTGTCATGGGTATGCATCTTCTACCAAAACCTAAGTTGCACTAAAGTCATGCACACTTCCTTATTATTGTTGAAATCGTGATACTAAGACAGTTTTTATGATTTGAAAACAAGGCTAAAGTTGTTGATCTCAAAGACAATTTCCATCTTGTTAGGTAATTGCCATTGTGGCTTATTCTAGCTTGCATTTTATACATTTGGCAATTTGAAAAGCATAAGTGAACTAGTTGACTACTCACACTTGAAGCATGATTGTTGTAGAGCCTTTTCCAAATTTGGATTTTCTCTCTTTTTATCAAGTCTTTCCACTTTTGGTCGAGAGATCCTTTTAACGGCGGCACAACTAACATGAGCGTCAATAGCTTCCTCCACTTAAGTGTTTAATACTAAGTTCACTTTTAAAGCCTCGTTGAAAGCACTAGATTTGACCGGTCAATGTCCCTTACTCTATTATATGCTAGCTTTCAGTCAAGAAGGACGACACAAGCACTTAATTCCACAAGCACATTTAGGATCTTGGCACAAGAAAGCCCCATGTATAAGTCTTTCTTGGAGTAGTAAAAGTCAAAATCATTTATACGAACAAACGCTCTCATGTTTTGAAGTTTAATCAAATAACATTAAAATGGGTTAACAATCAGAAAATAACCTAGGGTGAAAACACAAAACTTAGAGCCTAAACCCCAAATAAACACATCCTAGAACTTGAACCCCAAACATAGAAAAACCTAGGAAAACACTTAGATCTCAAGAAATAGAAAAACAACTAGGCTAAAACACTTAGACACATGGTTAGACAATGTCTTGTCCTAAAGCGTCCAAGAGAGATTTAGTTAAACGTTCAATACTTATAATACCTGAATTAGATATTTGGCTTCTCTCGAAAACAAAAATTGGTCGAGACAATGTCTTTAACAAAATACATTAAAAGACTTAATCACTAAAATATGTAAGAAAGCCTAAACAAGTTAAACACTATCTGTCTTAAAAGAGACAAAGTCAAAGAAGCGTTTACTTGATCGAAAGATACCATGAGCTTAATAATTAATTTCCTCATCTTTTGATGAAGTATATACATACGCTTAGTATCTATTAGAGCGACTGCAACAGAATGGTCAGCGTGGGATAACAAACTAAGAGAGGGGTTAATTGGTCTTTAATAAAAAAACGTGTGCCTTTTAAAATTTCTACTCAATTAAAATTACTAAGCAAATACTATTAACTAATAAAGAGAGTAAGGTTGAGAGAAATTTGCACAGATGATTTTATCCTGGTTCGGATCCTACCAATCTTACGTCCAGTCGCCTATCTCAAAACAAGATAAACAGTTTACTACTCACAAAACAATTACAAATTACAATCACAGAGATATAATTTGTAAAAGTTTAGAAAACACCTTTCTTGATGCCACAAGAGATGAACCTACACCTCCTTTGAGTTTTTACAAAGGATGAAACACTTCCTTCGAATACTTCATGAAGGATGACTTTCTCTTTCAAACACTTCCTTAGATCCACCAAGGATGAACCAATTAGTCCTCTATCACAATAGCAGCACTTTACCAGCTTCACAGACGAGAGTTTCTTTAGCTGAACAAGTACAAACAATTCTCAAGAGTTTCTAAGTTCTAAAGCACAAGGGAAGAGTTGTTGTTGAAGGAATATAAGAGTCTATTTATAGACTCAAGCAAAGACTCTTCCATTTTTCGTTTTCTGCCTCTCTGGCGCTTTTAATCGATTAATTAATCGATTAAATTGAGTGTAACGGCTAGTTCAACGGCTAGAAAACTCCAACAGTCAAATTTAATCGATTAATATACTTGTTAATCGATTAACTAAACGATTAAATGGTAGTTTAATCTATTATTAGACAATTCGAGTTTTCGGTTTTTACATGATTAATCGATTAATTCTAGGTCTAATCGATTAACTCAATGTGTTTTTGACTCTAAACATAAATTTTATAATTCTAAGATACATGGAATCAAAACCACTAAGAACCTAAGTCTTAGACATTAAATTACAATTATTACAAAAGCTTTTCATCTCAATACAAGTCTTCAAAGAATCTTCTTGAATCTTGATTTCTCTTGACTTGATTTGGACACCATCAAAACTTCATCTTCATCATTTTGCTAACATTCTTCCCCCTTTTTATGATGATAAAAAAACTCATTTGATTTAAAGCTTTTAGTAATAATCTGAATAAAAACACAACTTATGGAAGAAAAGAATATTAGTGGATTTAGAAATAAACACAAAGAAGCTTTAAACATTTTCTCCTTTTTTTTTATCATAATTAAAACGTTGTGTTAGCAATACTAAAAAAAAGTGCATGCATAACGTTTTTTTTCATAGATAGCGCTTTTAAAAAAGCGACATCTATTGTCAGGCACAATAGACAACACTTTTTTAAATAAGTGCTATATATTGGCAGCTGACACTAGATAACATTTTTTTAAAAAGACGTTTTCTATTGGTACATAACAATAGATAATACTTATTTAAAAAAGCGCTATCTATTGGTCTAAATTTTTTTAAAAAATAATTAATTTTAGAATAATATATTTCAAAAAATATAAAATACTTTTTGAAAAGAGAATATAAAATATTAGTTTTATTATGTACAAACCCACATTATCTATTGGTTCTATTATATTAAAAAATATCAAATACTGAGAAAAATATGACAAAGGTTTCAAAAAGAATGTTTATTAGTATGAATAAAAACTATTGGTATAATAATATTTCAAAATATAATCATTGAGTCGTCGAGTACGTGTCATGACATTTACTTATCTCCCCCTAAAACTAATTAGAAGTAATACTCCCCCTTAAGAAAAAGCATGTATGCATAAATTTGGGGAAAGACATGACATATTTTATTGAATTTAAACAAACATTTAAACACACAATATTTAAAGCATACATCCTAAAACATAAGTCATTCTTAAACTAGAGAACCTATCACGCATCTATATTTAGTTTGATTTACCTCTTTACTTGATTTATCTTTATCTAAATAGCAAGAGGTTCCCATAGGAG
Organism: Vigna mungo; assembly: GCA_036885675.1. Taxonomy (NCBI): domain Eukaryota; kingdom Viridiplantae; phylum Streptophyta; class Magnoliopsida; order Fabales; family Fabaceae; genus Vigna; species Vigna mungo. The sequence continues at coordinate 28,262,824 of CP144692.1, read as the reverse complement.
TAGATGTTTCCTTTGCTTTGTCCATTTCAATCTTCTTAAGAATTTCTCTACAGTACTTGGTTTGAGAAATGAATGTACCCTTCTCTCATTTGCTTAATTTGAAGACCGAGGAAGAATGCAAATTCTCCCATCATAGACATTTCAAATTCACCCTGTATAGTCTTAACAAATTTCTCACAAAGAGATTTATTAGATGATCCAAAAATAATAACATATACTTGAATTATCAAAATATGTTTTCCTCTATTAAAAGCATTTACTTAAATTTTGTTTAGCATTGTTTAAGACAAAACATTTGCATCCAAAAATTCTTAGATGTGAAACATTTGGTTGTCTACTCTTAAAAAGTTCATAAGGAGTACATTTCAAGATTGGCTCAATAAGTATTATATTCAATACATAACATGCAATATTCACAACATCAACCCAAAATTGTTTAGGAACATTATATTCATTTATCATAGTTCTAGCAAGTTCCTCTAAGGATCTATTCTTTCTTTCTACAACTCCATTTTATTGAGGAGTTCTAGGTGCAGAAAAATTATGAGAAATGTCATGTTCTTCACAACAAGTTTCAAAAGATTCATTTTGAAATTCACCTCCATGATCACTTCTAATAGCTTTTATTTTCAAATCCTTTTCATTTTGAACTAAATTAGCAAACTTTTTAAATTCTTTGAAAGCTTCACTATTAAGAGTAAGAAAGAAAGTCCAAGTATATCTTGAATAATCATCAACAATGACTAAAGCATAATAATTTCCTCCAAAACTTTTTATCCTAGAAGGACCAAATAAATCCATGTGCAAAAGTTCTAAGGGTTTTAAACTAGAAACAACATTTTTCGAATGAAAAGATTATTTCACTAGTTTTCCCTTTTGACATATATCATACAATTTATCTTTCACATATTTTAGTTTTAGTAGACCAATTACTAAGTCTTTAGAAATTAGTTTATTCAATTGTTGCATATGAATATGAGCAGCTCTTTTATGCCACAACCATGGATGTTCTTTTTTTACGACTAAACATGAAATATTCCTATTTGATGCATTTTCTAAATCAATCAAATAAATATTGTTATGCCTAATTCCTTTCAAAGCAATTTTAGAAGAATCATTTTTATAAATAGTGCAAGAATTTTGTTCAAAGGTTACCGTGAGTCCTCTGTCGCATAGTTGACTAATGCTAATTAGATTGTGCCTTAATCCTTCCACATATAACATGTCTTTGATCATCAAGGTATCTTCACTTCCAATATATCCTTTTCCAAGGATTTTTCCTTTATTGTTATCACCATAGGTGACAAAGCCTTGTTCCTTTTTCTGGAAGTTTGTAAATTGTTGAGATTGTGATAAGGGAAGCACTGGTTTAGCTAACCTTAATCTCACAGTGCTTTGTTCACTCTGTTTTTGATGATGACAACACATTATTAATAACACATGTCTTGTTATGTATTACATGTTCTGTTACTTATTGATTGATATCTTGTTGAACATGTTTTGTGTTGATTTTGATATGTGAATGCACATTTACTGAGCTTGTATATGTTACATCATTTTTGGTTGCATTACACATAGTTTCGAAGAAGAAAACCACATGCACCATTGTGAACTTAAACTGTGGGGCAAATCTGATAGTTCAAGTCGACTTCATTATTAATTGAATTGACTAAGACTGAAGACTTTGCACAAATTTTCAAATACAGTGCTATATAAGATTTTGCATTGAAAACAATTTCAAAATGTGCAGATATGTCAAAGTCGACTGGTGCGCTTTGCATTCGACTTTGTTAGTTGTTTTATTTGAGATTTTGTTATGCTTGTGAACAGTAACGACTATATTTTTAAAAGTTTGTTAAGCATTGAATGAGAGTCAACTGTATTGAATGTAGAACTAATTTGTTTGACCTGACAACTACTACTTTGACTTAACTGTTATTACTGTCAAAAGACAGTCGACTGTATTAGTAGCTTAGTCAACTACAGGAGCATCTGTTTTATACAAATCTATAAATAAACGAGACCTGGGTTGTTTCAGAGAACTTTTGGAAAACTAACATTTTCATATTCTGTTTCAGATTGTTCTCTGTGATTTAGAGCTCGAAGAACTCATCAAGAAGACCGTGGAGATCATTCTTTGAAGAGGTTCTGAAGGAGAATTCTATTGTGCTTACTGCTTAATCATTATCTGCAAAATTGAGGTGTTCATTGGTTGATCAAGACGCATGTTGCATTCCATGGTGATTGTTGTTGTACCTGTTGTGATTACAGGGGGTAGACTCGTGGAGTCTGGTACACTTTGAGGATTTTTAAAAGTGGGTTACAGATTGCAGAAGATGGGATATCTTGCTGTAAGTCTTGCTGTTTGTATGGCCTATATTTTTGTTAGAGGGTTAGAGAGGTGTTTTATATTTTTGACGTGGAGGTCTCTATAAAAGCCTTGTTGTAAAAACCTTGACCATTATAGTGCATGCGCTTCCTGAGATTGGAAGGACACTGGATGTAGGCATTGAGGCCGAACCAATATAAAAACCTGCGTTTGAATTCTCTATCCTTACACTTTTACATTCAGTCGACTCTGTTATTTACGTAGTCTACTTTGATTTTCCGCTGCATTTAAATTTTCTATACTTACGATTCAAGAAATTGTTTAAAGTTTTATACTTTGTGAAAAAGATTGTGAAAAGACTCTGATTTTGAAAACTCACCAATTCACCCCCCTCTTGGTGTTAAAACAAAGCCTACCTGTTTTCCAACAATTGGCACCATAACTGGTTTTCATAAGATATTTGAAAAACTAGTCGACTTCTGTTTTTCTTGAATCAACTATATACCTGGGGATGACTTCCTATTTTCAAACCTTTGGTGAAGGTGCATCTACAAATAGACCACTTCTGTTTGCGGGTGAAAATTATCCATTTTGGAAAATCAGAATGCAAATATTTCTTGGATTTGTGGATAGAGGAATTTGGGATGCAACTTTAAATGGTCCTTTTGAGCCTACTCACTCTGTTGAAGGAAAAACTATTTTGAAAAAATTTTCTGAGTAAACTCCTGAGAAAAATAGAAAAGCACAGTATGATGTTAAAGCTAGAAATATCATTGCCTCTGCACTAACTATTGATGAATTTTTCAGGATATCTCAATGCAAATCTGCCAAGGAGATGTGGGATGTCTTGGAACTCACACATGAAGGCACTGATGAAGAAATCATGCTTTATTTCATATTTTCATCCATTTGGTGGTCAATGTTTTATTCTTTATACTAAGGATAGTCTAGGTAAATTTTCTTCTCATAGTGATGAAGGAATCATGCTTGATTACTCAAAAACCTAAAGAGCGTTTAGAGTGTTTAACTTTAGAACCTTGAAGGTTGAAGAAGCCATCCATGTGAAATTTAACCATGAGCCTGACAAAAGTAAGTCAGAGCTAGATGACTTCTTACCCAAATTATAGGTAAACAATTGCACATCCAAGGAAGGGAATGCATCAGAAGATCCCAATCATGAAGTTGAGAATCAACTTGAAGAGTCACTCAATGATACCAGTGAAGAAAGAAGGGAACCAAAAAGCTTACATCATCTAATCACTAAGGATCATCCTTCTAAGAAAATCATCGAAATTCTTAGTGAACGCGTAAATTCCAAAACTTTATTAAAACTTTTGAGTAAGAATGTGATGCCTCGGGGGTAAGAGTAAGTGCAATTTTTTTACAAGAAGGTCATCCAATTGCATATTTTAGTGAAAACTTTCATGGTGCCTCTTGTAACTACTCAACCTATGATAAAGAATTATATGCTCTTGTGAGGGTCCTTCAAATTTGGGAACATTATCTTATTTCCGAGGAGTTTGTCATTCATAGTGACCATGAGCCACTGAAATATTTGAAGGATCAACACAAGCTCCAAAAGTTACATGCAAAGTGATTAGAGTATTTAGAGTCATTCTCCTATGTTAAGTATAAGAAAGGTAAAACCAATGTAGTGGATGATGTTTTATCAAAAAGATTTTAAAAAGACTCTGATTTTTGAACCTCACCAATTCACACCCCTCTCTTGGTGTTGAAACTAAGTCATTCTTTTTCCAACAATTGACACCAGAGCTGGTTTTCATAAGATATTTGAAAAACTAGTCGACTACATTTTTCTTTGAATCGACTATATTCCTGGAAATAGCTTCTAGTTTTCAAACCTTTGGTGAAGGTGCATCTACAAACAGACCACCACTGTTTGCGAGTGAAAACTATCCTTTTTGGAAAATTCGAATGCAAATTTTCTTGAATCAGTAGATAGAGGTATTTGGGATGCAACAATAAATGGTCCTGTTGAGCTAACTCATGTTATCAATGGAAAAACTATTTTGAAAAGTTTTTCTGAGTGGTCTCAAGATGAAAATAGTAAAGCACAGTATGATATTAAATCACAAAATATTATTGCCTCTACACTAGCAGTTGATGAATTTTTCAGGATCTCTCAATGCAAAACTGCTAAAGAAATGTGGGACGTCTTGGAAGTCATACATGAAGGCACAAATGAGGTCAAGATAGCCAGAAATAATTCTTTGATACAAGAGTATGAACTTTTCAGAATGAGGACTGATGAAACCATATATGAGGTTCAGAAAAGGTTCACTCACATTGTTAACCATCTAATGGCTCTTGGAAAAGTTTTTGATAAAGAGCAGATCAACAACAAGATTCTTAAAAGCCTGAACAAAAGCTGGCAATCAAAAGTCACTGCAATCTCTGAATCCAAGGATCTTACTAGCATGAACATGGCTACCTTGTTCAGGAAGTTAAGAGAACATGAACTTAAACTTGGAAGATTGAAAGATGAGGAAGAGATTGAAGAAAAGAAGTCCATAACATTGAAAGCTACCAGCAAGAAAGCCTCAAAGATTGCACAATCAGAGGATGATTCAGATCCTAAATTGGACAATAATGAACTGATGTCCATGGTGGTAAGGAAATTCAATCGATTTATGAAGAATACTAGTCAACATACTGACCATGCAAGAAATAGCAAAGCCAAGAAAGCTTCAAGATCAAATGCAATTCAATGTTATGAATGCGACAAAGAAGGACACATCAACCTGATTGTTCAGATCTGAAGTTGAAGCAGAAAGCTAACAAGAGGTTTCCTCAGGACAAGAACAGAAAGCAAAAGACTGCTTATATTGCTTGGGAGAGCAGTGATTCAGAATTCTCAAGTGATGAAGACTGTGGTCGAGAGGAGGAATCAAACATATGCTTCATGGCTGGAACATCACTAACAGATTATGAGAGTGACATAGAGTTCGAGAAAGAACCTATTGAGGTGAAGTACGGCCCATTGCTGGATGCATTTCAGGAAATACATGTTAAATCAATGCGACTGCAACATAAGGTCAATCGACTTAACTCTGAAAGAAAGGATTATGAGTATAGAATTAATAATCTGGTCAATGATAATGAGAAACTGCATAATAAGTTAAATGTTGCTTTATTATCTGCTAAAACTGTAGTGACTAAGACTGTAACAATTGAAAAGATTTGTGAAAATGTCCTACTCATGTTGAACAAATAAATTACTTGACTAGCACGCTAGCTAAGTTCACTCAGGGTAGAGATAATTTGAATGTTGTTTTAAAGTCTTCAGGTATAGCTATATATAGGCAAGAAATTGGATATAAAGCTCAATCTAATAAGACTAATACAAAGAAGTTTACTGATTTGAGTAAACCTGTTAAACATGCTTGCTTTTACTGCAATACAAATACAGTTAGAAATTGTTTTTACAAAAAGGTTGGTGTTCCCAAAGGCTTATACAGATGGGTTCCTAAGGAATATCTAGCTAAAACTAACAATCAAGGACCCAAATTCAGGGTACCTGCATCAAAAAATTTGAGTTGTTTTGCAAGTTAGCAACAGTTGCTGTGACATGCAGTGAGAACTCAAAGATGAACTAACATTATTACATCAATTTTCTTGAGTATCTACAACTAGTAACAAATATCATCTTACTGCATCATGCATAAAAAATGTTTGGTTGATGATGTTTGATTGTGTGTATGATTGTGTGACTATTTGTTTGTCTGTATTGATGTGAAAATCATTTTTACGACTTTTAGTCGATTGAGTTATGAGCACAATCAAATGTATGTCTCCGTATATATGACTCTATTTTTGAAAACCCTCTATCATACAAAAATCAACTTAGGATTTAATAAAATCGACTTTGTGTCTCTGTTTTGGGCATTCAAAATTTGAAAATTTAAAATGGGCCTTATTATGTTTGCTAGTTCGCGCTTTTTTTGTGTGTCTCATTTCTTGCACTGAAATAAAAATTAGCCCCAGTGTTCTGTCAAATTCCTAAAACCCTAGATTGAGAAAGAAGATTTCCAAGATTCCAAATCCTATGGCATCCTCAAGTCGTGCTATCGAAGAAATTAGTGGAAAAGAATTCACTATGACAAGAAGCTTTGATCCTATTGGCTGGATTAGCGATGAAGAAACAAGGGATAAATTTCTAAATGTTACTGTCAAGGTTGTCGCTACTCCAATGAATCTGAATCTGAATATGTTTGAGAAGGAGCGCTACTACAAAAAAATTGTATAGATAGCGCTTTTTTTTTATCATAGATAACGTTTTTTTTATCATAGATAGCGCTTTTTAAGCGCTATCTATATGCGCGCTATCTATTGTCAACCACCAATAGATAGCGCTTCTAAAAAAAGCGCTATCTATAGGTGGCTGACAATAGATTGCGATTTTTTAAAAACACGCTATCTATTGATTCAATTTTTTTAAAAAAAATTAGACTAAAATATAAAAAAATTAAAAAAATATGACAAATGTCTCAAAAAGATTGTTCATTAATATGAATAAAAATTATTAGTACAATAATATTTCAAAATTTAATCATTAAATTGTCTAGTACGTGTCATGACATGACATTGTTTTATAAGATAATAATATATACAATCATAGCATATATATCCTATCAGTACTTATAAGCATGTACATCACTATAACATAACCTATATACATGTTCTAATTACATGTAAACACCAATTTTACCTAACTTCAGTGATTTGACTTTCATGATATTGTTGACATCTGCAATTAGAAAAATACTGCACGAAAGAAAAATAATGTAGAATTAGTTAATTAAATTTTACTACGAATTAATTATAACAATAAAGATAACTTACATCAGTTGGAATTGTTCCTCCTTCACAGTATGTAATAATTTTCTTCATATATTGACACACATAATACCCACAATCATTGTCGTTGGGTTGTCTTGGGCACTAGAATTCCAAAATTAAAAAAACATTTTTATAATTTGAACATAAAATATAACCAAAACTCTAGTATACTCCAAACAGATTTAGTGCATGATAACAATTAACTATATACCATGTATAAGTTTAAACTCTTAATAATAAGTCATGCTTTCATAACAACCATATACTCTTCCAACCAGTTTCACAATAATACAAGTTAACTAACCAATACCATGCAACAAGGAAATAGGTCTTCAACCATTCAAGAATACAAGTTTTTCACTTAATCAGTACAATACAAGCAACCATAACGTGAACTAGAGGTCACATAAGGTCATTCAACAATTTAATTATGACAATCAAGACTATACCACACAAAACACACTAGAGTAATGTACCTTAATTGTTGTCCATTTGATATTATTTGACTTTGACTTTGAAACCATGTTTCCTATTTGAGTTCGATAGGTTTGTATAACCCTGGTGAATAGATAAAATTAAAGCATGTATAAGTACAAATAATACAACTAAAAGTATACATATATGTTAACTAAAAGTATACAACACGTATATTCTTACATGTCAAATAATTTCTTCAAATCTTGCCTCATATTAATGTTTACCGCCACTGGGTCAAGATAATGAATTATCTCTAGTTTAAGATTGATTCCCAGCAAGACCCAATGTCGGCTACAATTTGAAATGAATTAACAAAATTAGAATTTGTACATCTAACTTTAAAAATAATACATTATTGATAAAGTTGTAAAGTAAGGTATTACTCGGTATTAATAGGTGCAAGAACGAACTTATCAATCACCCCATTATCAAGAAAAAGAGTAACTATCTTTTGCATTTTGTCTTTCATTGGCAGCTCATGTGTTGTGATTTGGGGTGATAAGAAAAAGAATGCCTTATCATTTGGCTTAACAAAATTTTGATATAGATACCTTATAAAAGAAAAATATAAGAATGTATTAGCAATATCATAAGGTGTCAATCTAATAATGAAGTTAATGATAAAAAGTATTATATGTTTTACCCGATATATATAGAAATTGTGGTTGCACCTAGCCATGCATAGTTAGTAACTTCTTAATAATTTCTGCATCAATGATTTCTTTATGATTATCTATTCCAAATATGTTTTTGTCCATTTCTATTGGACGAAGCGACTCCGATGGCTTTAGTTTCATGTATGAAGAAAGACAATTGCACCATTCAGAAATATTGGGATGAGACAATTTACGAGGAACATGTTGAATGGCCATTCCATTGACATTTCTTTTTAGATGCGACACATTCATTTGTATTATTCATCTTTTTCTTTTTAGATTGAGTAGAATCCTAAAACATCATCAATTAAACAAGTTAGATAATACATAAAATATGTTCATAAATATGAATGAATACAATTGTATAAACATACCTCATCATCAATCTGTATGAAATTCATTGGCCATGCCACAAATGTGCCTATTGCTTGTCCTATTGTCATCATCAAGAATTGGTATAGGTAAGGATACATTTGGCTCCAAAGCAATATCTATACTAACTTTGGTATGTCCCTTACGTAGAGGTCTACCATGTAGTGTATCACTTTTAAAATTATGCAATTTTCCATGGGCAACCAAACAAATTGATGGTGATAATGAAAACAATTTACAACTTGAGACCCCCTACATTATAAAACATAATTATAAGATAATCTCCAATGTGACTAAATATGAAGACCTATGAAAGTTCAAAGTAAGCAAATTAAAGTAATATTGCAAGTAATGTAGATAAGTTAGTTACCTCAGGAAAACTATTTAATGACATTGTGCAACTCCCTTGGCCACTATTAATATTAGCTTCTTCAGTAGTATTTGGTGTGCTAATATTTTGAAGCGAAATCATCTTATTTTCCATTGGTGCTATTTTTTCCGACAAGTCTTTCAGTTGAGCAGTTAATTTATCATGCTCATGGTGCGTATGGTGCTTTTTGGATGGAAAATAATCTCTATGACCGACTCCAAATCCCATTCCCCTAACACGACCTGGATACTCTGGGAGACTTAAAGCTTGACTCAGAATGTCGGAGTGATCATTACTCTTCTCTTCTGAATTAGTTTGTGACAATATCACCTAAACAACAACCAAACATATCACATTTATTCTCATTTCACACAGACAAATATAATATAAAAACATATTACTTACACATTTGTCCCAAACTTGTTGAGTTTCTTCGTTTTCAATTGTCCCGCTTTTGTTCACACGACCTTGTTTCCACAATTCTTGACGGGGAATGTTATTAACATTTGATCCCAATTTCTTTATCCAATTATTATGAAAAAGATCAAATTAATTAGAAAATTACAATAATTGAAAACTGATCATGCAGGTACATTTTATTTTGTAGTTTGTTGGGGTGTGATAAATGGGTTATACGTGTGTTACATTATGGCTTATAGTTCTGCCAAATGCCTTCATCTCTAACAATGACTCTTCCTCGAAGATCCAATAAGCTGGACCAATTTTGTATGAACCAAGAATTGAAAACAGAAAAAACAAGAAATATTTTTATTGAATAGAATGAAAAGTACTTGAAATAGGAGAGCATTTTCTCCTCCAAGAGTTTCTCCTTTACAAACAGTATAACTTATTTATTCTTATAGTTTAGACAATTAAGCTTTCAAGGAAAAAAAAACAATATAACTTATTTATTCTTGTATTTTCTTTTTAAAACAAAATTTACATTTATTTTTTATTTATATAAATATAGTTTATATTTACATGTTGTCATAATCACATTGTGCAATGGTGCATCAAATATTAAAAATTAAGATTGAAAATTAGACACTTGCAAACAAAATCAATAGCCTCCAAACTTTTAACTTGAAAAACCCTGGTGAAGGAAAAATCCATTCAATAAAAAATCTTTACTAATAGGGATTAGCAATGCACCAACTCTGCATAGAGTCATTAAATCAATAAAATAAAATATAAATTTTGAATAGTAAATAGGTTACCAATATAATAAAAAAGGACAAGAATACAAATATTTGTATCAAAATAATGCTATCAGTAATACGGTCCACCTTTCTCTCCTACTTTTTACCCTCTTACTGTTTCCTCTACAACCTTTTTCTCTATTTTTCTTTTCTTTCTAAACAAAAATATCTCTTTATACACTAACTCAGGGGAAGCTTGTGCAGTAGTTATCATGTTTAACAATTCATTAAATCTTCACAATTCTCTTAAATTGGAAGTTAAGGAGACCACTTACATGATGAGGAAGACAATTTTACGTATAGGCACAGATCGATCACCAAAACTTCCTCTAAAAGACCATATAGCATGCATCATCTTTATCCAAAACAATTGGCAGCCAATACAATCTAAAACAACACTTGCAATTGTCTAAACAGTTAGCTTCATTCAAGTTAGAGTGAACACACACAACCTAAAATGGAAACTCAACGTTGCAAAACTAGGTCTAGGACGTAACCAGTATGTATCACTATTTAGAGCTATTTTGGATGATGGTAAAACAGAACAAGCCACTTACTACAGTGATCCACGAAACTTGTTAATCAGAATCATAAAACATCATACAAAGTATTACAACCATCAATCTCTTCTTCATTTACTTAACAGATCACTTACAACCATCAATCTCTTCTTCATTTACTTAACAGATCAATTACAACCATCAATCTCTTTTTCATTTACTTAACAGATGAACTAACTTACCATATCTTGTTCTATGCGGGCATACCCCTTACGAGAGCCCCTATAAAGGTACTTGGAACTTAATGCTTTTTCCTTATTTTGTATGCTTTTTTCCTAAAAAGAAAGAAAGTAAACAAATCATATGCTCAAGAATTAATTAGGAAAGATATATTATATATAAATAGTATACATTACCTTGAAACTTTTATCCATACGTTTTGCAATGAATTGTCTCCAAATGTCCTCACTAATAATGGATGCAAACTTCATAGGAGGTTGATTCAGAGGATTCTCTAAATAATCTCCATTGTCATCCTTTAGATATTTATGGGCCAAGGATGTCCTAAAACTCCTAAGCAACAACCCTGCCTTCCTTAACACAAACGTTTTACGACACGTATCTACATTGAAAGTTAGTTGTCCAAAAAAATACTTAGAAAAAAACATTCTGGAAATCATAACACATACATTTAAAATAAAAAGATTTAAGTAGTAAACATTACTTGTATATCATTCCAAATTATCTCTTTATAGGCATCCAGACTTGAATCTTTCCAATCATCATAAGTTATAGGCACATTTGCTCGAACAATCGATCCAAGATAACTGATGAATTTTGCGCCACCAGGTTCAATGGGTTGACCTTTTGCATTCCATGAAACCTAATAATATGAATAAGTACATATTGAACAATAATTAGGAAAGTAACATATCTAATATACCAAAAAGTATACTATGTTCATTACCTCTAATTTTTTCCCTTCACTTCTGGCTTGAACGATCTTCTTCATCCTCACTATACCTTTTTTCCTTTTAGCTTCGTTAGGAGAAGGAATATCATCTTCAGTAGGAGTTGTCATTTACCTGTAACAAAAGTGATTCAGATAAGAACAAGGATAACATCAGTAAAAAGGGATAAACATAAGAATATAAATTTATAAATCCAACCTTTTCTTCTTTGAATTTAAGTTTAAACACTTAGGTTTCTTATGGACACAAAATGATGGATTTATCCAAATTCCTTCATCATGATCATCCCTCCTATACAAGATATCATCATTTATTGGATCATCATCGTATGATATTTGATACAAAGGATCATCTTCAATGTTTGTATCTTCATCCTCTATTTCAGCATTGGAAGGATCATTTATTTTATTGGTCAACAACACAATTGACCAGTTAACATCAACCAGATCAGTGACATAAAAAATTTGTTGAGCTTGTGATGGTAAAATAAATGGCTCATCTTTGTACCCCGTTTTATTAAAATTCACTTGCATAAATCCTGCCTCGTCTTGTCGAACTCCATTATTGTTATCAACCCACTTGCAACCAAATATGGGTACTCGAAATGTGGTGTAATCCAACTCCCATATATGTTCAATTATCACAAAATACGACATATTGCATATATAGGACTTCTATCTTTAGCACTTGAGATGTGCATAGATTCAGCCACCAAAGTTACACCACTATTTTGCATAGTACTTTGATTATCTCGGTCTTTAGTGTAAAATATGCACCCATTAATCATATAACCAGTGTAAGAGAAGACTTCAATATTTGGACCATTGGCTAACCATCTCAGTCTGTCATAAACTAAAGAGGATTTCCCATTTAACTCTGCAAAAATGTGACTTTTTAGCCAATGTATAAAAGTTGCATTGTGTTCTCTACATATCCACTGGTCAGTCCTAGTTGGATTTAATTTTGTAATCATGTCTTTGTGTCTCTCAACATATGGCTCAACTTCATCGTCATTGTGTAGGATATACAATTGAGCTTGCTCCCAATCTTTCCTGCTTATGGTCACTATGGTATTTCCAGAAATTCCTTCTCCTGTGGTTCTCGCTAAGTGTCGAGAATTTGGAAGTCCTATTGATTCAACATCCGAGAGGTAATCAATACAAAATTCAATAGCTTCTTCAAGTATATATCGTTCCACTATACATCCTTCTGGTCGACTTCTATTTTTCACATAACCCTTTAATATCTTCATATACCGCTCCATTGGATACATCCATCTCATATAAGCTGGTCCACAATCTTGTGTCTCCTTGACTAAGTGAATGGTAACATGAACCATTATGTCAAAGAAAGAAGGTGGAAAATACATTTCAAGCTCACACAAAGTTACAATAATTTCTCTTTCTAGTGCTTGCAATTTTCCAGTGTCAATCACTTTGCTACATATGGCTCTAAAGAAATAGCATAATTTAGTTATGGTCCATCTTACCTTTTTAGGCAAAATGGAACGTATGGCTATCGGTAACAAATGCTGCATCATAACATGACAATCATGAGACTTTAACCTTATAAGCTTTAGATCTTTCATAGATACTAAGTTCCTAATGTTTGATGAATACCCTTGTGGAACTTTAACTCCTTGTAGAAACTTACAAAACACAACTTTTTCCTTTCTAGATAGAGTATGAGCTGCTGGAGGTAGATATTGACGTTTACCTTTCTTTATTGGAGCCAATTCTGTTCGTATTCCCATTTGAACTAAGTCCAACCTTGCTTTAATGCCATCCTTAGACTTTCCAGGAACGTTCAATAACGTACCTATGACACTATCAAATATATTTTTTTCGATATGCATCACATCAAGGAAATGTCTAACATACAAGGACTTCCAATATGGCAAATAAAAAAATATTGACTTTTTCTTCCACCCACTTGTGACTAGATCTCTTGCAAAAGGCTTACCAAATTTGATGTTTATATCATTTACTTTTTCAAAAACTTTATCACCATACAAAAATTCTGGAACTCTACATTCTTCTGTCGTCCCATTAAAGTTTTTCTCCATCCACGATAACGGTGCTTTGAAGGTAAGAATCTACGATGCCCAAGAAAAACATTTTTCTTACCATGTTCCAATCGCACCCAATCTGTATTATCTTCACATATAGGGCATGCACATTTCCCTTTGATACTATATCCAGATAGATTACCATATGCCGGAAAATCATTAATTGTGCCAAACAACATTGCCCTTAGCAGGAAACTTTCTTTTGTATACCCATCGTACACCTCTACACCTTCGTTCCACATATCCTTCAAGTCTTCAATAAGAGGTGCCAAGTATATGTCTATGTCATTCCCTGGTTGTTTTGGACCTGGAATTAACATGGATAACATCATGAACTTCCTTTTCATGCATAGCCATGGAGGTAGGTTATATATAATCATAACCACAGGCCACGTGCTATGCGAGTTGCTTTGCATACCATGCGAATTTATTCCATCAGTAGACAAAGCAAGACGTAGGTTTCGTGGTTCTTTCCCAAAATTAGGGTAATCATTTCAACTTTTGCCCATTGAGGAGAATCTGCACGGTGTCGAAGCTTTCCATCACGTATTCTTTCATCTGCATGCCATCTTAAAGTTCTTTGCATCTTGTTCATTACGATACATGCGCCTAAATCTTGGTATTATAGGAAAATACCATACCACTTTGCTCGCCACTAAATTTTTCTTATAGCGCGATGTCATACATTTAGGACATTTATCCAATGGGGCATATTCATTTCGAAAAAGAATGCAATCATTTGGACAAGCACGAATCTTCTCGTAGCTCATCCCAATAGAGCTTAACATTTTTCTAGCGTCATACATTCGACTAGGAAGCACATTATCTTGTGGTAGCATATCTTTTATAAGTGATAGTAATTCAGTAAAGCTAGTATCAGACCATCCATTTCGTGCTTCCAAATTGAATAATTTCAGGACTGCTGATAGTCTTGTGAAACTAGTACAACCATTATATAATGGTGTCTTTGCATCCGTTGTCAACCTATCAAACATCTGAGGACAATCTCGCATATCCTCTTCTATTACGTTTACAATCTCCTCAACTTCATCTAACTCATATGTTGTGTCAGTCTCTTTCGGTGTATAACTTGTATTATGATGAAAATAATTATTTATATGATTTTTTCTATTTTCACCATGTTTGGTCCAGCATGAATAACTTTTATCAATTCCATTGCATATTAAATGCTCTTCTAACTCATCTGCATTCACTACCTTTAAATGACAACACTGCAAGCAAGGGCAAATGATTCTACTAGGGTTTTTTGCATGCTCAACTGCAAATCTACGAAACTCTTTCACCCCATCCTCGTATTCTTTTGATAATCGATTAGCAAACATCCATTTTCGGTCCATATTTTATTAATCTATCAAAATTAGTCAGTATAGTATTAGCAATATAATTTTGTACAGATGACCTTTGTAAGTAAATATCTAGCAATTTTTAAATTCAATGGTAGCAATTAAAGGTCTGTTTAAATTAACTTGTGTATATATATATAGGTAGAGGAAAACCAAATAAAACATGTGGAAAACACTGAAGGGAATTTTGAAAGAATAGGTACATGTATATCATATGGTTAAGTCTTCCCCAGTATGAATTTAAGTCAGATATTGAAATAAAGAATTTTCATCTGACCTTGGTTGTGAATCTGTCTGTCCCTCCTAAAATAGTAGATAGTCAAAGCAAGGGTTTTAATTGCTCTTCCCATCCTTAAAATATAAGACCTATAAAGGGAATACACATAAAAAATGGCTACACCAAGATTTAATGTATTTCCACATGCTAGAAGCTTATCTAGTTGATGTGACAATAATAACATTATCACTGTTTTCTTTTCTTTGCTAGTACGAAACATATTTATGTAAAATACACCTTGATATGGCATAAGTGTGATAACTAAGAATTTAGTTACAGGACAAGGTGCTAGACATTCCAAGATAAGATTATATTATAATATATATTTATTTAATCAAAATTTATTATTTATAGAGTTTAGTATTCTATATGTTATTATATCATTATGGATCATTTATCAAATAAAATATGGACCATTATATGATATGTCTCCTCTAACCTCAAAGAGGATTTAATTTATTGGGGACACAGAGGATTTAATTTGTTGATTTTCATGGAATAGGTATGTGCACGAGATTAAAGTCTTGTTTATCCTGCACTGCACATGATGTTTTTTTTTCTTTTTAAGCAAGTCAATGTAAAGGAATAAAACCTATGAGAGAGACCCACACAACACAAATGAAGCTCCATCCAATGATCTTGACTCCTGAAAAGCTTGAGTACAATGAGCCTAGATACAAAGATAAACATGAATGGATGAATGAAACGGCAAACAACTTTCATGGCTCCTCTTGGGTCTGCACTAAGTGATATTATTATCATGATTTAGGCTAAGGAATGAGAAGTTGAAGTAGGATGGGGTGACATGGAAGAGGAGAAGAAGGATGTGCCATTCAAGCTTGTTTAGTTTAAAAATGTTTGACTACTTTTAGTGGGGTCAAATATCGTAAACTTATAGATTTATTATTTTCTTATCTGTTTCTGTGGATATATGTCAGTCTGATACACAACCACTTGATACAAATGGAGGCACCAAATGAGAAGGAAATCCAAAGTAAATTCTCAATACTTTTTTCTTCTTTTTCTGTGGCCATCCCTCACCAGGTAACTTTATATGATGATTGCTTCTGATTAATATAAAATGCTATAAGTGCCTATTGCCTGGATATCTGATATGTTCTTTTAATCAAGAACCTATAGGTAACACCAAAAACACACACCAAACAATCACCTCTGAACTGTATAACCTCCTTTTATTGAAAAGAATGAACAAGAATGGTGTTACAACGTAACCCGAGAGCTTAACCTCTCTCCAAAGAACTACAAGAGTTCCCGCAAAACACTAATACTTCCAAAAACTAACTCTAACAACTAGACCCGATCCCCTTTTATACAACCCCTTTCCCACTATTCCTAACTGCCAAGACAATCTCCTATCAATATCACTCAAAACAATTTTGTAATATGGTCAGAGCAGATGGAGCAAACTGTTATTGCAGTTAATTTTAGAAACAATTATGAAATTAGTACGGCCTGCATTCACTAAGTGTTTAAGCCTTATGAATATGTTCTATCCTTCCTACTACATAATCCAATATTCCTTCACCCACCTTTTCACCATGATCTTCAGTTGAGAGTTTTGAAATACCTCCAAAGGCTATTGTTGCTACCAAACATAAAGTACTGGAAGCGAACAAAGGCCAAAAGTATGCCAGAATGGTGAGAATGTATGGAGCAGCATACAATACCAAAGAGATGGATAATAAAAGCAACTATTGTTATGGTTATATGATGTCTACATTGTTTAAGCTTTTCTGATATATCCATACCAGAGAAAGAGAGAAAAAAGAAAAGATGGGAAAAAAGGGTGAAGAAAAGGAGGTTGGTGGTCAGGGATGGTGTGTTGTGGTTATCTATCCTATAACAAGTTTAGTGTTGGCAAATATTATATATCTGAAGAGATTTTACTTTGAAATAATGGTCTCAATGATTTTCAAAAGTTTGCTTAACCCATTTTCCATTTCTTTTCTAAATGACACATATGTTTCCTAAACTCTCCTCTAGTAATAAGTGGACTTAAATAGATAGACTAAAATTCGTATTCCATATCTTTGTTATTATCTTTAGTTTCTATCCAACTATCATGGTTAAGTTGACAACACTCTTTGAACTGGTAAAAATGGTCTGAATTTCATTTTTCACGAAACATACATATCTAAGAAATAGAAAAAACTTATAAGTATGACTAACTCTCAAATTGAAGATTAGTTCTGCAAAAGCCCACTGAAGAACCAATAAGATTAGCTTTTATAAAGTTTATCTTGTTATAACATAACCCTCTATCACTACACTCACGGTTTCCACAATTTATACCCATCATGTGTCAACGTTGTAATAAATAACAGCTTAACAAGGTAATTATTAAATACTCTGCTTTAATATGCATCAATTTCACTTCTACCCCTACTCATTAGATTCAAATGTGCATTCTTCTTTTTAAGTCTTGTATCAGAGTGATTCTAACTATCTAGATGAACTAAACCTACCTCTGCCATCACCTGGTATAGCAAACAAACACCCAATCCCACGTTTATATTACTTATTGCAAGCTCACACATATCAAACTAATAAAGTATAAAATCAAGCATTCCAAGTACCAGTTAGTCAGCTAATACAACATCGTCAGAACTTTGCTTTACAACTCAAAGATTACTTTAGGAATACTAAAGCTCCCCATTCCCACTAAGCATCGATTCATACCACAACTAATTGTAATAAACAAAATACTTAATATGATAGATTTAATGCAACAACGTCACGTATTATCCCATTAACTTGGTATTTTTTATGTCCTTCCCTTTTAAACATCTTATATTACAATGTTAAATTACTTTTCAGAAATAAAAAACGTATTCGACTCCAAATTGAAACAATTGAAGTAGAGTATTCCAAACTGAAACATAGAAAAACCCTAAAAGGTATTGGACTCTTCTTGCAATTGAAGTAGCGTAAGAATACATAGCATCATATAAAACCTAACATGTTCAATTCCAGAATTCTAATTCAATAAGGGAGAAGACTCACCACAGTAATGTCGTTCTCCCTCAGGTTTGCCCTAGCAATGACGCGAGTGAGAATGAGTTCCTAAACCCAGTGCATGAACAAATATCCTACGCCCAGTACACCAACACAACTCTAAACACAAATGCTTCAGTGACGCGATCAACACCTGATAGAAAACGCATTTTCATGAAAATAGGGCAAGGAAGAAACGAAACAGAGGAGAGAAGGTGGAAGAGCTAATGAGATACCTAAAACGGCAACCTTGAAACTAAGGAAACCAAGGAGCCTGCAACACACATAGTTGAAATCGGCAACTGGAACGGAGCAAAGACGCCACACTATGAAAGCCACACGCACAACAACTGTAACGGAGCAAAGACGCGAGACGCGAGAGCCACACGAAATGGATTGCAGTGAGTAATGGCTGAAACGAAAACGCATAAAACCTCAAGCGCGAAGTAGGAATCGAAATCGCAAATACACTCCAAGGGAAAACCGCGAAATTATTTTAGCAGAAATCGAAATCGCAAATACACTCCAAGAAAAAACCGCGAAATTATTTTAGCACAAAACACGTTATCTATTTAATTTTCATAGAAAGCGCCTTTTTAAATGAGTGGTATCGATTTGTATATTTAAAATTATTAATTAAAAAATAATATTAAATAGTTATAAATAGCATTTTTTTTAAAACGCGCTATCTATGGTCATAGTTATAAATAGCGTTTTTTTGAAGAAGCGTTATCTATTGTTCCGTATATTAATAGATAGTGCTTAATTTAACAAGTGATATCTATTGAGCGCTATCTATGTTCAATTTTGTAGTAGTGGAGGGATTCATGTTTCCTGAGTAGTTGGAAAGACAAGGATTATCCATCTTTGTGCACATGAAAGGATATTGGTATTCGGACCTCGTGAAGGTGTTCTATCACAATTTGAAGGTGGTAAATGATGATATACACTCCATAGTGAAAGGTATTGACATTCAGACTGATGATTTTATGTGGAATATCATTACAAATTTACCATCTGAGGGAGCTTCGTCACACTTACCATCTGGAAAGCCTCGTGTTGATGTGTGGGGGCAGTCAGCAGTCCCTCTAAGTTGCTGGGGCGTTACAGATGGTATCAGAGCCTAGCCTCTCCCAGTACGGTGTGGTTCAAGGACGAACCAAGCGGAAGCTGGTGGGCATGTGACACCCGGGCACTGACGAGGGTGGGGAGTGATCACCGGTGTAAGAGGCACGGACAAGGAGCGGCTCCTGGCAGGGTTCTAGTGGAAGACACACATGAACGAATCGAACATACACCGGAATGAGAGTGATCTAGAGACTGTATAGGTATGAGACTATACGGTTGAAGGATAGCTTAAAGGAATTGATTTGGCTACTCATGTCAACAAATGCATTTGCTTTTCGGTAGCCTAACCCATAAGAACTCCATGGTTAAGCGTGCTTAGCTTGGAGTAATTTAGGGATGGGGTGACCTGGGAAGTTTTCCCGGAAAATGTGTGAGTGAGGACAAAACACATTGAAAAGCCTCGTGTTGATCTGTGAGGGCAGTCAATATTCCCTGTAAGTTGTTGGGGTGTTACAAACCACACAACAAGACTTGCAGCAAGATATCCCCTCTCCTGCAATCTACAACCCATTTTGAACAATCTTCAAAGTGTAGCAGACTAAGTGTACCAGACTCCACGAGTCCAACACCTGTAGTCACCATGGAATGCAAACACCAATCTTGATCAACCAGAGAACACCTAAATTGTGTAGATTCTTATCAAGTAGTAAGCGCAATATCAATCTCCTTCAAAAACTCTTCAAAGAAAGATCACAATTGTCTTCTTGATGAGTTCTTGGTGCTCTAATTCACAGAGAAACAATCTGAAACAGAATATGAAAATGTTAGATTTCCAAAAGTTCTCTGAAACAACTCATGTCTCGTCTATTTATAGATTTCTATAAATCAGACGCTCCTGTTGTCGAATACGTTACTAATTCAATCGACTGTTCTTGACAGTTATAACAGATAAGTCAAATTAGCAGCAGTTCAGTCAAACAAATTAATTTTACATACATTACAGTTGACTTTCAATCAATGTTCAACTAACTTTTAAAAATATAGCCGTTACTGTTCATGAGCACAACAAAATTTCAAATTAAATAACTAATACAATCGAATGTGTGGCGCACACAGTCGACTTCGACACAACAGTTCATTTTGAAATTCTTTTCAATTCAAAATATCACATAGCACAGTATTTGAAAATCTGTGCATAGTCACAATCTTAATTCGACTTCCCCATAATGAAGTCGACTTACAGCTTGCAGTTATGCCACAAAATGTAAGTTCATAAAAGTGCATGCGGTTTTCCATTTCCAAAACATATGTAATGCAATCACAACAGATGTCACATATATCATAATAGTGAATATGCATTCATATATCAGATTTCACACATGTTCATCAAGATAACAATCTATATTAAAGATTGGAACATGTAACACATTGCAATACATGTGTTATTAAAAATGTGTTGTCATCATAAAAAACCAGAGTGATATAGATATTGTGTTGTCAAAAATCTCAACAAAACACATGTCTCTATTGTCATTAACTGTTGAGATGATGTCCCAGAGGTTGAGAAAAATCTATTATGGCAGGATATTTTGGTATGTTTAAGATGTTTTACTTCTATCATTGACTTATTTTTGTTAAACATGCTTTAACATAAATTTTGTTTTTAACAGCAAAATTGGGATATTCCTATTGATGAGAGGATAAGGAAGAAGACTTTTGTTGAGATTGTTGATAAGGGAAGCACTGGTTTAGCTAACCTTAATCTCACAGTGCCTTAGTCATTTTGGTTTTTGATGATGATAACACATTATTAATAACACATGTTTGTTATGTGTTACTTGTTTTGTTCCTTATTGAATGATATATTCTATTGAACATGTTTTGTGTTGATCTTGATATGTGAATGCACATTTACTGAGCTTATATCTGTGTTGGGTTGAATCGGCAAGTGTACCGAGTCGCACAAGTAATATAAAATGGTAAGACCAAGTATCGTATCCTAGAGGACTCTCGGCGCTGCACAGTTGTGTGATAACAAGATTAATTAAGACTTAAAAATAAAAAGAGCTAATTAGGTTTGAATGCAAAAATAATAAATAAAATAAAAATGTAATTGATCAATGGCCAAGGAACATAGAGATGAACGACTGTTGATTTATATGAGATGTATATGTTGTTGGGGTTAGATTTCACCAAGTTTCCTCTCATGTATATAAGAATTCTTCTTTATGCATTAATGCCAACGTCTCTCACTAAATTACCTAAACTCGATCCCTTAGTGAATAAGTCTGTCCCTAATTACCAGTTCATACAATTCCTAGCATTCCTGGTAAAAAGATGTGAAGAACAAGAGATTAAGATGACCAAGACTCATACCCTCATCCCTGAGAAATATAACCCTTACGAGTAATTCAACAAGTACCTGAATTGTAAGGAACCTCCCGGCACTCATGCAATTCATAAATCATGTTATTGTATAAGCAAGCATAGAAACAAATGAATTACTCTAACAATTAATGAAAAGGCATATGGAATTAAGAATAAATTCAAATACATGAGAGTTTACAAGGTTACATCATTCCCCAACAACAAATAGACATTAGTTCCCCATAGACATGGGGGAACTCTATGAATAATGGAAGAAAGAATGAGAATGAAAGCCTAAGAATTGGGAAAAGAGTGTATTGCTATGCTCTTCTCTACCACGGATGCAAAACCTAGAGCCCTAGGGTCCTTTAAATACTATCAGAGGCGTGCCAAAATAGCGCTCGGTCCAAAAGAATCAAAACAAAGCAGAAACAAGGTCTGGTCCATGAAAGTTGACGCCCAGGCATCTTGGGAGACCGCCCAGGCAGTCAGAATGGCTCATGTAAGGCCCAGGCGTCGAAATTGGACGCCCAAGCTACGAAGCCCCCGGGCGGTGGACGTCGATTTTGATCGCCCAAGCTTCGTGTTTTCCCTTCTTCAAGTGCCTTTTTATGCCCTTCTGAGCTCCATTTTCTTGGTTTTTCATCTCTTCTTCCAGTATTACCTAAATCTCTGTCAAAACAAAGGGAATTAGTCAAAAATCCATTGAAATCAACCTCAACTCTCGTATTCACACAACTTAATGAAAAAGCATGAGTCCAAGCAAGTTTCTAAGTGAAAAAAAGGTGTTTTTACTATCAAAATTATATCACAAATAACGGTGTTTTAAACCGTTATCAATCTGATACATAATTTATGATTGCATTACATGTATTTTTAAAGAGAAAACCACATGCACTTTTATGAACTTATATTGTGTGGCATAACTGCAAGTTTTAAGTCGACTTCATTATGAAGTAAGTCGATTAAAACTCGTGACTATGCACAGATTTTCAAAAGCAGTCCTGTGAGTGATTTTGCATTGAAAAGTTTTTCAAACTGAGCTGATGTGCCTAAGTCGACTACATGCGCAGTGGATCCGACTTAGTTAGTTGTTTGTTTTAAATTTTGTTAATATTTGTGTACAGTAACGACTATATTTCAAAGTTAGTTAAAGATTTTATGATAGTCAACTCTATTAAATGCAAAATTAATTTGGTTGTTGTTGACTACTACTATTTGACTTAACTGTTATAACTGTCTGAGGACAGTCGACTTGATTAGTAGCCTAGTCAACTGTAGGAGCGTTTCATTTAGAGAAAACTACAAATAGACGTGCCTCAGTTGATCACGAAGACTTTGGATATTCTAACACTTTCATTTGTGATTTACAGATTGTGATCTCTGAGAATTTGCTCCAAGAACTCATCAAGAAGACCGTGGTGATTTATCTTTGAAGGAGAAATAATTTTGTGCTTACTGGCTGGTCATACACTGCTCATTGTGGTGCTCATCTGTTGATCAAGATTTCTATCAATCTTTGTAAAGATTGTTGTTGTTTACCTGCTGGGATTGTAAGGGGTTGACTTGTGGAGTCTGGACACTTTAAGGATTGTTCAAAGTGGGTTGAAGATTGTAGAAGAGGAGATATCTTGCTGCAGATCGTGTTGTGTGTATTGCCTATATTTTGGTTAAAGGGTTAGAGAGGTGTTTTATATTTTTGACGTGGAGGTCTCTATAAAAGCCTTGTTGTAAAAACCTTGACCATTATAGTGCATTTTCTTCCAGATTATGGAAGGACACTGGATGTAGGCATTGAGGTCGAACCGGTATAAAAACCTGCGTTTGATTTCTCTATCCTTACACTTTTACATTAAGACGACTTTACTGCTTTCATAATCAACTTTGTATTCTCTGCTGCACTTACATTTTTCATTCCTTGTGATTCAATAAACTTTGTAAAGGTTAATACTTTGCGAAAAAAATTTTAAAAAGACTCTGATTTTGAAACCTCGCCAATTCACCCCCCTCTTGGTGTTAAAACGAAGCAACCTGTTTTCCAACAACTTTATCCCACATTGCAGTCCGATGGAGGGACTTAAAGACTAGACTAACACGTCTATACGTCTTTGGCTCTAAACAGAACGACACTCCTTGTACAAAATTTAAAGTATCTGAGGACGAGTGGGTGCAGTTCAAAGCATCTAGACTTTCTGATGACTGACAAGTATGTTTTTTAATATTTTGCTCTAGTCACACAAGATGTTAATGTGTGATTTATGCTTAATAATTTTCATTGTTTCATAGGAGAAAAGGATAGTTGCCCAACAGAGGCAGATGCTTAATGAATCACCACAAGTATTGTCATGTGGTGGTTATGCATTATTAGAGAAAAAGATGAAAAAAAGTCGTGTTGAGGCTTTAGGTCTTGAGTCACCTAACCTAACACCTCCACCAGCTAGGTATGAATTGTGGAAGGCTGCACGGACCAAGGCCAATGGCCAGATGACATCTTAGTTGGCTCAAGAGATATCCCAGATAATTGTAAGTGGAAACTTTTAACTAATTACCATAGTTCATATAAATTTTATGTAACAAACTTTTTATGTGTCTAAGTTCTTTATGATATGCATGATGAGTTGGTTGAGCAGCAAACTCAGGGCACATTTGTGGGGCAAGGTAGGGAGGACCTCCTAGTAGCAGCCACAGGTCGACTAGACCGTCTAGGTCGTGTGCGTGTTATTGGAGGAGCTACTGGATTGAGGAACTACTTTGGCCCTAAACTAAGAAGCACATAGGCCATGAGTCAGGAAGCGCTTAGTAGCATGAGAGAATAGATGTAACTCGAGATAAAGGAGTACATGAATGAATGCTTCCGACAACAAGAAATAGCATATTAAAAGCTTCTTGAAGAAAAACTTTAGATGATGTCCCAAAAACAACAACAACAGGAGGACGTACCTACAGATGATCCTACCGCACCTCGTATGAGCACCAAAGGCTCATGCTCTACTGCAGATCCTACTGATTACAGTTGTCAGTATGAGTTTTTGGTTGATGAGGACCATCCGCGCGTAGCGGTCGTGGGATGACAGATTATAGGAGCCTAGACCCTTCATGGGGCTCCTTTATTGCCTACTCACGCGTGGGTAACGATTGATGAAGCTAGAGACCCTCAGGCTCGAGTTTCAGTGCCTACATCTGAAATCCAATTCGTGGTGGAGGCCTTAGGCACATTTATAGCTTGGCCTAAGGCTATGATCATGCCATATTTTTGCCCACTAGCGGTATTATATTTTTATTTTTTTATTAATTTAAATCTTCAAGTTATAATTAAATGATTCTTAACTTTTGTAAATGTGACTTGCAGTTCTACCGTCCTTAGAAACAACCAATGGCTCAACCTGTGAATGAGGCTCATGAAGAAGCAGAAGACAATAATGATCCTCTATCCATATTGACCTCGAGATTAGTCAAGTTGAAAAAAGGACCGATAGAGCTACTATGGGAGTTAAGAACATTTGGCGTCCAGTGCCATATTCCATTGTATATTGATTTCAATGATGCAGTGGAGATTGTTGTTGGAGAAAGAATGTTGAGTGTTTCATTCATACAACTATGGTGCATGCAAGTTTTTTAATTGTTATTTTCTAATTTGTATATTAGTATTATTACTTTTTAATAAATATACTTAATTTTATTATTATAGGTACATGGACACCATCGTAGTGGATTCAAGTCGGGCAACAATGTATGACTTTCTTATTCAACCATCTGGAAACACTTTAGATTCCAGACTATCATATATGCAAACATGGATGACTGAGTCTAAAAGAGAGATGTATATCGCGTCATACATTGATGCGTATGTGTTTCTCAATATTGTTAACTTTTATCAAAATTCAATCAATAAACTCACTAGTTGTTGGTACATGATAGGTGTCATTGGAAATTGATGGTGATCATTCCGAAAAAAGCACAAGTTGTATGGTTTTGTTCTCTTCATTGGAAGATGAAATCCTATTTGAAGTCCTTGTTACAAAAGTAAGTATTACATTCATTCATATCAATTCATTTTGATATTAATATATTAACTTATGTTTATAACGTTTAAAATGTTTCAAATTTCTTTAGAGTTGTGGCTAGGACCAGAAGACAACAAATTGAAATTATATATCCTAAGGATGGAATTCATTGATCTTTAACTATTAATTTTCATAGTCAAATTTAAACCATTACATTTGACTTAGTTCTTTCACATGTTTAGTGTAACAATTCATGGGCATGTGGCTACTACATCATGTCATTGATGAAGATAATCATCCGAGCATAAATCAAAGCAGATTGGACTGAGGTAGAAATTTACATTTGAAAATCTAACAAATATCAATAAACTTTTCACATTAAAATGAATATAATAGTAAAGTTTTCTTGATTTTGCAGCGGTTCAACATTACCTCTACATTGTCAGATGTCGTAATAAAGAAGATAAGAGAGGAATGGGTAGAATATTTGAATAAACATTTTAAATAGCTATAGCTTTAGGTTTTTCCTTAAAGTTTTGCAGCAGTTTGATGATAGTAGCATTTTCTTAGCTTTTAGTTTTACTTATGTAGCTTTTTAAATGGATGAATTGATGATAACATGTTTAAACTGTGAATAGATGAATAATGTTAATAGATGAATACTGTGAATAGATGAATATTGTGAATAGATGAATGAAAAATTGGGTTCTTTTTGTTTTGGTTTTACTATTTAATTGGAATTGATTAATTGATGATAGCATGGTTTAAATTAATTAATTCTTTGAAAATATGAATTGGAAAACTGGTTTCTGTATTTCAGGTTTGGTTAAATGAGCTAAAAACGAACCAAATTTAAAAAAAAAAAAGAACATTGAACTTGACGTCGAACTATACATTATTCGACGTTCACATTTATGTTAACGTCGAACTATGCATTGAATGACATTCATATAATACAGTGGATTACCATAAAAATGCAACGCTGGGCGAGAATCTCTCTGGCTCAGCGGGGGTAACGTCATTCATCAATATAATCGACGTTAACCTTACGTCAGGTCCCCTCAGAGCTGACGTTAAATCTTCCTTTAAATATAAATATGTATTCAAATATTAGACATCAGTCAGTTTATTACCTAACGTGTATATAAACAAAAAGTGACGTCGTTCTATGTACTTTGATGTCAACGTTAGGTCAAACCTCTTTCTAATCGACGTCATCTTTATGTCATTCCCCCTTACAATTGACGTCAAATCTTGCTTTAAATATAAATATTTATTCAAATATTAGACTTCAACCTCTTTACTATATGACGTGCCTATAAACAATAATTAACGTCGATCAGCATAAATCGACGTCAACGTTACGTCTAACCTCTTCTATTTGACGTCAACTTTACGTCTCCTCCCCATACATTAGATGTCAAATCTTCCCTTAAATGTAACTATTTATTCAGATATTAGACATTGAATTATGTAGAACTTGATGTGGATATAAAATAGTAACATCGGCCTATGGTATTCAACGTCAAATTTACGTCTCCCGCTATGGCGTCGAACTCGAGTTCGTCGTTAAAAGACAAAAATATTTGATGTTGTACGCTGTTTTTGTACTGGTGAGCTGAGGGTGAACCTTTAGATTTGAGGACAAATCCTTTTTAAGAATGAGAGGATGATGACTTAAGTCCAAGCCCAGACTTTATTCAAGGACCCATGAGTTCATTCTAACCTCATCAAAATTAATCTACAAGTCATAATCATACGAATAGATGATAAAGGGTAAGTTCATCCAAAAATCCCTACCACTCGGTCAAAAAGATCTCATAAAGAAAAAAAAATTTGATAATCAATTTTAATCACGCAATAACCCTCGAGTGTTTAGGAAATTTTAATTGAACGTTACACGGATAATTGATAACATATTGAGAGTTTGTTTAGTTATTGTCTAGCGATGTATAATTTTTATATTTAGCGAGACTCTTATTGATGTATTAATTTGATAATCATTTATTGGTGTGCCTTGTTCATACTTAAATGTTTCACTTAAGCTTTGCCTTAGGTATTTTGATTTCTCATTCTTTAGGTCAATTAAGTTGTCTAGTCCATGCAAACTTTAGGTGTCGTGATTTTTTTTCTCTATGGTATGTGTTTTTATCTCTAACTTTCAATATGTCCTTAGATCTAGTTAGAAACTTTATTATCATCAGATCACTATACTTTAGATTTCTTCAACATTATGATGTATTCTAAACTTTTATTAGGAAGTTAGTTTATAAATTATACCCCCATTAATTAGAGATGATAATGTCCGATACATCTAAACCTACAATAATATTTTATGAGATAGTGACCATAAATGAAATTTTTAGAATAAAAGTACAATCATTGCAATTCTTCCAATCAATTATCAATGAGCGAGTTTAACTCTAATGGACACTTATAAGCCCGGGACACTTATAAACTCGGTTTATAAGGTAATGATTTTCTTTACTTATATATTATAAATTATAAATTAATATGATATTTAATTGATGTAAAGTTTTGGAGATTCATATATAAGAAATTTAGAGTTTCTATCTATTATATCATATCATATTAACAAACATATTTTCGGAATTGGAAATAAAGGAGATGGTGTCGGATTTTAAGAGCACAAAAGACACAAGTTCAGATGGGTTCGATCTTGGATTTATAAAGGTGTTTTGGAAAAATATTAAAGAGAATGTAATGGAAGCAGTGCATGATTTTCAGTATGATTAGGAAGTGGCTTTAGGGAAAGCAATCCATCTTTTGTAACACTTGTACCTAAACCAAAAAATCCACAAGGGCTAAAAGAGTATAGGAGATTTTATAATTAACTTACATTGAAACCTCATTCATTCGAGTGTAACTACACTAACTATAGAAGTGATATTGCACTTGCACATACACCAAAATAGACAGCACACTACAGGCACATTTAATAGAATTACAATGATAATGAAGCTTTTGCCTCACTAGCTGACACTGATGAAATAAGTAAATTAATTGAGAGGTCTTAATAGAGGTTGGAGTCGATGACCATGATGGTGCTAAGGTTCATTGGGGTCATAATATCAGAAGTTCCCCTGAAGATGTCTCTGACAATAAACCCTAGAGCACGTTCAGATGGGTGATAAGGGTCCCAAAATGCATATGTGTCACGATTTGGACACAAATTTGATGCTACAGTGCACAATCCTATCCCATTGAAACGACCTTGACCGCAACATGCTATTTTTGATGTAACAAACCCTGCTCTCACACCAACAATTTAAAATCAGGATAGATGTATTACATCTAATTAAAAATATATATTCAATATCAACAGTTAAAAAAAAAAATATTTAAGCCTTTGAGAGACCAAATGTTTGAGGGTTGGTGATGAAGTTCATGTTCATTTGGAAGGCATTGACAGCAACAAAAACGTCAGAGCCCAGTTGAGAGTTGAGATCTCTGGTCATTTGAACCAGCAGTGGGTTGAAAATTTGAACAGCTCTTTGTAACTCAGCTACGCACTCTCCATTCCTACTATTCGTAGCAAGCTGAGCAGGAACACAACCCAATGGACCCGTTCCAGTCACAAGCACCCTTCTACCTCCCAACTCATACAACCTCTGCATTATCATAAATACATCTTCCAATCAAATAATTTTCTTTCTTTCCAAATATTCCATCATTTTTTTCACAAAACCATCTCCTTTATTTTGCTTCTTTTATTCACATCTTCATGTCTCCTACTTTTTTTTTTTATATGTAATGTACTACTCTGTTGAAAATTTAGACGAGTCTTAATCAATAGGTTGTGCCCATGAAAAAAACAAAGGAATACATAAAAAAAAAGTTTAATTAAAAGTAATAGTACACTGTTTTCTTATGAGGCAACCCAACAACTCTCATGACTTTCTTTAGTATTTTCTAACTTATATTTATTCTGTTTTTAGTCTCTTACATCTTGTTCTCAGCTAATTTATTATTTATTTATTAAAAGAAGAATAAATATATAAAAAATATATAAAGTCATGTAGGTGAATATTACAGGGATGTTTGACAAAATTCAGCGGTCTAAATTGTTTGGGAAAATATTAGAAGCACTAGGATGAATTTGACGATCATACGCCTCAAGTTGAGTGAATCTATAAATGTAACATTTTGTTGCTTTGCCACCCAAAAAACTTGGTATAAAAAATTATTACTATTATTTATTTAATTTTATATATATATATATATATATATATATATATATATATATATATATATATATATATATATATATATATATATATATATATATATATATATATATATATATATATATATATATATAAACTTTCAAGGTTATTATACACTTTTTTAAACTTTCTTTTATCGTCAAAATTGTCAAGAATGAAATTGGCAGTGCCTCACTTTCTTAATTACTTGGTTATCCATCCCCTAGAAAATTTTAGGTCCAAACTTCTTATACATTTATTTAAAAGGGAACTTCTTAAGTAGGAATAAGTCATGTTTAAATAGTTTTTTTTTTTTCTTTACAAGAAAAACAAGTCATTATATAAAAGTTTAAAATAAACCAATACATCTACTTTTATTATAAGTTAAGTGAAAAAAAAGTACAAAATACAGAGCAAATTGATTTAAATTAAAAAACAATATTTTACGTTTTTTTAATTGTTTTTTCTTTTAAAATTGTTAGATAACACAATATAAATAAAACAAATTTATAATATATAAGTGGGTAAAAATCATATTTTATAAATCGATTTTGTAAGATTAAATTAGACTAAAAGTCTACTATAATAGAGTATGAAAGTCATAAATAATAAAGTCAATTTTAACAGAATTTAATGTTTGTTAAATATATTGTTTCACTCAAGAACCATCCATAAAGTCTTATACTCATTTTATATATATATATATATATATATATATATTTATTTATTTATTTATTTTCGAAAATGTATTAAAAATTTCATATCAAATAAAAAATAATAAGTTTTATAACTGTAAACCTTATTTTATAAATAAATTTTATAAGCATAAATTAAAACTAAATCTTATTTATTTACCAAAATGTTCAAATAAAAAGAAAAGGTACCGAGAGAGGATTTGTAACTTGACAACTTTACATTTCAAGTGGCATAAGGATGAGGATTTTACTTGTAAGCTACAAATGCTTGTTAGAGCATTCTTCAAACAATTCATTCAATAATTAAAAATGTAAATTTTACAAAAAAAAAAAATAATATAAAACTATCACTAGAGCATAACTGGCTCAAAACTCACTACCCATGTATTTAATTTTTGTAAAAGGAGAGAAAGCAGCCCTACGTAAAGAAAAACTAAAGTAAAAGAAAATCTCTATAAACGATAACATTTTTCTCCACGCTGCTTCACAGTCATCTCTGTTTCCGTTTTCGTTTCTTTAAAATAATTAAAATTTATGGGTAAAATACCAAGTTAGTTTTTTATTTGTAAAAGATATATAATATTTATGATTAACCAATTGTAATAATTTCTGGAAATTATGAATTTTAATGTAAAAAAAAGAAAGTCACGCATAAAAGGTCTTATACACATAACTTAAGTTTAATGTCCTAATTTTTATTTATAGAGATAGTATATGATTATCGTCTAAATTTAAAAATTTACTCAATGTATTTCTTTCTTTCCCCCAAAACTCACGCAGTTATTATCGCCATCGCATGAACTGGTGCAGTTCAATTAATACAGTAACTGAATATAGCAGACAGGAAGGAAGTGAAAGAAAGAAAAGAAGAAAGTGGAGAGTGCGTATACCATAAGAATTTTTCGATACTCAGAGATTAGGTATCGGCAGTACTGAGGGATAGTAAATTGGCGAGACCTGGCTGACACAGGAGTCAGAAAATAGTTGTTGACGAAGTCGTTGCCGCCAAGCGTCATCAGCACCAGTGCCCCATTCACCACGCGCTGCGCCTGCGCCGCCCCCACCTCCGCACTCAACCGCCCCTGGTACTGCTGGAACAGCGCAAACTGCTCAAACATTCTCAATATCCCCACCTGCACCGTCTCACGCACCTCAATTAATTCTCAATTATGCTTCTAAACACTAACAATTAATGTAATCAATAATACTTAATTTCGAACGTAACGTGTTGACTTCAATTAATTGCAAATGTCGTGGTTAGGTTAGGGTTAATTTAACTGCATTTATCAATTAACAACTACATGAATGTATAGACCGAGAAAAAGAGAGGTGGATTTACGAATTGAAAACCGGTGTCGTTAAGGATTCCTATCCCTGCGGAAGCGAAATTAGCCCCAATCAAGAGCCTCTGTCCGGTTAATTGAGGGCTCAAGTATGGTAACGTTGGTTCGGATCCTATATGCTGGCCTGTGTGTAACAATGTTGGGAATTAGTAATTCCACAGAATAATTAACATGCATGAAGATGGTGGAATGTGTTATGTGAAAAGTACTGATTAGGTCAGGGAGGTTGAAGCCGTTGGAGAAGCGACCGGTGGGACGGTGGGTGGGGTAGTCGATGCCGTAGGGAGGAGAGTCGGCGCGTGCGGTGGTTGGGAGGTAATTGTTGTTGCCACTGTCAACTAGTGAGTCTCCGAACACGAAGAAAGTGCGAGCACTTTCTGCTGTCTTGGTGCTCGTGAACACTGTCACCACCGTGAGGATCAGGGTGACGAAGATGGTTCTGGAAGTTGACATGATTTTGAATGGGTTGTGGGTGATGGTGCATTCTAAGACTGGGGGAGCTCCTCTTATATAAGACTCTCCTGCCATGCTGTGCTCCGTTCTACTCTTACTTCGTTATCTCATGGGTGTCGAAATTAAGCAGAGTAAACAACTACGTGTTTAATTATTTCTAGTTTTCGTTTAAAATAATGTTTAATTAAAGAGAATATATGTTTTCCTCTCTATATTTCCAACAACATTCATTAAAAGATCGCTTCTAACTTCCAAAAATTAATAGTTATATACATGTGTGTGTATATATATATATATAACATTAGAATATAACATAAAGAATTTTTTTTTTATATATTTTTTCTTACAATTTTAACCAACTTTATTTATTAATTTTATTATCCATAAGAAACTATTATTAACAAATTCATAAAAATTATTTATTTTGTAACTCTCTTTTATGACTTTTTTTTTCATTTTAATGATTATTACAATAATTAATTTTAAATTATAGTTTATTGTACATTATTCAAAGAAGAAAGTAGAGAGAAAAATGTTAGCATATATATATATATATATATATATATATATATATATATATATATATATATATATATATATATATATATATATATATATATATATATATATATATATATATATATATATATATATGAAAATTTGAACTAAATTAACGATCGGTTAAGAATCCAATTATTCAGGATTAAATAATAAGGTCGATTTCAAAAACTTTATCATTCCTTCTACTTCATCATACTCTCTCCCTAAATATTTTACCATGTTTCTCATATATTTCATGATCTAATCATATATAGTAGCTGAAAATAATTTTCTTTTAAAATTTTTGTTCTTTTGAATTGTAGTTGGAATTCTCAAATTGATTTATATGCATGTTCTTTTATACATTTTAAACTTGTTAATAATTGTGAAATGGTTTATTTTGGGTTTAGAACAAATTCTATAGAAAATTATGTAGAATTTCATATATTTGCATAATTTGTCGAGCCCAACAAATTGTATTTCACTTAACAATTGTATTTTGCTTAACAAAGGAGCTGTTGTTTTATTGTCTTTTTTTTATTTAATCATATAAACTGAAGATTCTTTAATGTGGACATGCACATAGATACTTTTATTGAGATTAAATTACTAGATCTTATTAGATTTTAAATATATATATATATATATATATATATATATATATATATATATATATAAGAATGTTTAATTTCATTTCGTAAATAACGTTGATGAAATTTATTAACCAATGTATTAATGGTCATGATGATTTTTACTTGATTGAAATTGTAACAAAACTAATTTAAACTATGGCATATATTAAACTCCTAATGATCAAAACATAATCTTGACAGTAATTTGACAAAATTATCATTTCCAACCCAATTCAAAGAGATTAATGTTGAACTTGTTTGTTTGTATGTTGGCCAACAGAAACGCGCTTTTTGAAGAAAAGTTGAATAAACTTAATTTTCTACTTTCTGAAGACCTTGTGTTTGTTCGCTGAGCAAATAAGTCAATTTTCTTTTTTCGTTTATTTTAGTTAAACTTTGCACTCTTAGTATCAAATATTCAAAAAGTGTATACATTGTTACAAAAAAGTTCTTAGAAAGTGTTATAAAAAAGTGTATACTTTTACAAGAAATGATTCATTATTAGCAATTAAAAAAATAAAAAATGATTGCCTTTAAAAATATAATATTATTATTTTAACACACAAATCAGCCAAGTATTTTAATCATTACTTCATCATTTAATACATTAATGAAAACCTATCAAATTTGAATACATTAACTTTGACGAAATTTATTGCAAATTTAAATAGAAAAAAAATTGAACTAAACTATATCAATATTAGTATATATTATTTTTGTGAAATTATTATATTTTAATATATTTTGTAATTTTTGTATTATAATATAGAATCAGTATTAACCAAATCTTCTCCAAACTTAAAACTAGGTAGGAAAAAGCTTTAAACTAAATTATATAAATATTATGGAAAATTTAGCACACGTTATTTTAAGGTTTAAACCATTTAGTTGTCCCTATTTTTGGGAGGTTTTCCCATTTTGACCCCGTCTTATTCGAATCCATAATTGAGTCCCTATAATTGCTAATTTCAATCAATTAAGCCCCTGCCATTAATTTAGTTGAAATTGATTGAAATTACCACTTTTCAATTCATGCCACGTTTCAACTCTAAATAGGTCACATTTATAGAAATTAACAGGTCATCCTCCCAGCTGTGCAAAAAAATTAATCTCAACTAAATTTAATGGCAGGGGCTTAATTGATTGAAATTAGCACTTATAGGGACTGAATTGGGAATTCTAATAAGACAGTGATCAAAATGGAAAAACCTCCCAAAAATAGGGACAACTAAATGGTTTAAACCTTATTTTAACATATTTTGTATTAATTTAGCGTATACTTAGTTAATTTAGAAAATCATGTATTTAGCGTAGATAAAAAAAAAAAACATTTGGTTTAAGGATGGTTAAAATTTGAATATTTTTATTGCAAGACTGAAATTTAAATTAGCATTCAATCTTCTTCTTATTTTATATTTTTATTTATTTCTATATTGTTTGTTTTCTTGCCTATTCATAATGACTCCAAAAATACTATATATTTATGATTTTATATGCCTGTAAAGTTTAATAAAATGATAGAAGTTCATGTGATTAATCATTGAAAAGTTCAAATATAATTAATACTTATTTATAACAAGTAAAAGCATAATATTTATATTAGATAATAACGTAATTTGTTTTTCAAAATGCTAAACAGTATTCATATTTATCAAATTTAATTATTCCAA
Organism: Vigna mungo; assembly: GCA_036885675.1. NCBI lineage: Eukaryota > Viridiplantae > Streptophyta > Magnoliopsida > Fabales > Fabaceae > Vigna > Vigna mungo. The sequence goes on along the minus strand of CP144692.1, from coordinate 28,227,368 downwards.
AAAATATTTATATTTATTTTAGAGTTAGAATATTCAAGATATTACTAAAAAAACATATATTTTGGAAATCATCAATATTTTATAAATTTAATTTTCATAACTATTATGAAATTAAATAATTTTATGAGTATTTAAATCGAGAGACAATAACATCATTCCTTCAATATGTGTTTGTATTAAAAATTGGAAAATAGTTTGTTATAAAGTTTATGAGAATCTCGTTTTTTTTTTAATTTGACAGATTTTAGCTGAACCAAATGAATATATTTAAAACGTCAATTTATAAAGTACAAAATTGAAAAAGTAATTTTTCATTGAGTGACTATATCTGTACACAATTTATTTTTTATTTCTCGGATTTAGATTATTTAATATGTAGGTCTATTAACAATATAAAACATTAATACAACTGTGTTGCATTGAAGTAAAAATTAGAAAAACATTTTCTAAGATCTTAAGTCAAACTGGCTAGTAGTCATTTGTTGAGTTATTGCTAGTATGCCCCCAAAAAAGATTTCTAGTAATTGCATTGACAAATGAGGAGTATACTGTGCAGTGTTCCATGTTCCATGGGACACTTGGTCAACGAAATAAAAACTGGTTAAATTTAATGCACCAACCAGTGTTCTTTTTATAGTTGTTGTCAAAATGAGTGGTAATTTGCGAGTAAAGTTGTCAAAACGGGTAATCCGACTCGATTCGGTCCGGTCTGCCACGGGTTGGTCACTTAATGAGTCAATTCAACCCGGTTCATTTATTAGCAGTTAGAAAAATCTAAATCCGGCTAGACCCACCACAGGCTGGTGGATAAACGGGTTGGCTCACTAGCTCATTTAATTCAATTTCTTTTAAATAAAAAAATTACAAACTTTCTATATTCAAATTTAAACAAATTTCACTCCTAAAAAATGATGTTAAACTAAAGACAATTCCAAATAATAATAAAAAGTATAATATAATTCAAATGTCATTAAAAAACAAACGCAAAAAACATACAAATAAGTTTCTTATATTTATCAATTCCGAAAAACAAAAAGAAAATATTAGTTAAAAAAAAGTACCAGTACTCAACAACATCAACAAAAGATTAATTGTTTAATCTGTAACACAATTTTCCAAATGCAAAGATATCAAAAATAACTTGTTCAAATAATATATACTCAAATTGTTTAAATAAAGTGAACAAACTTTGATATATAGGGTTTTCGAAAACCTCTATTTTTGTCATTATAAGGTTTTCAAAAAAAAAAAAAAGATAAGTGAGAAAACAAAAATGTGGAGAAAAGAGAAGAAAAAAAGGAACGATGTTTTACCCGCGCCTTGAAGAATTTCAATGAAGAAGTGAGAGTGATAGCATAGTAAATGAGAGCAAGTTTCGTGAGAGTGATTTGTGAAAGCAGAGATTACTTTTTTGGTATACACAGTAAGTGAATAGAGTATTTTATTTTTTAGGGTTTCATAAATAAAATAATAAATTAAAAAGAAATTAGGTAGGTGGGTTGGCGGGCCAACCCGGCCTACCACGGGTTCAACCCGCATGAGCCGGGTTTAAATGAGCAGAGTTGAAATCTGACCCACATAAAAAAAATTTAATTTTTTCAAACCCAACCCTGCCCGAACATGTGGTGGGCCAGGTTGACTCACGGGTTGTGACCCATTTTGACAGCTCTATTTGCGAGTTAACTCGGCTCATTCTTAATATTAGTGTTGTCAAAATGGGTCATTTGGTCCGATTCATTATGGGATGGTCACTTAGTGAACCAACTTAATACAGTTTATTTATTAGCAAGTCAGAAAAAATTGAACCCGACCCGATCCATCACGAATTGATGGGTAAATGGGTTGGCTCACTCACTTACTTAATTACAATTTTTTTAAAATAAAAAAAAAATTACAAACTTTCGATAATTCAAATTTAAACAAGTTTTACTCTCAACTTTCATTCTCATGGATGTTTAATTAATTTTGAAAATAGAAAACTTAAATAATTTTTTCAAGCAAAAAAAATATAATAGATATTTTTTTATAAAATTAAAATTAAACTTTAATAAATAAAATTAGGTAGGTGAGTTGGTGGGTACGAGTTCAACCTGCATAAAACCAGTTTAAATGAGTTGGGTTGAAATCTGACCTGCATAAAAAAATATAATTTTTCAAAACCAGGTGGACTGGTTTGATCCACGGATTATGACATGTTTGGACACCTATTCTTAATATCCATTTATGTATTTTTTTTATATTATTAGGAACAGGAACAATTCTCACCTTAAATATGAATTTTGTAATTGATGTTTACTTAAAATATGTGTTTCAATTATTTGTAATATTTTTACATTATGTAAAACGGAGACTGTGTGCTCATTTTCCAAACACTTAAAATCAATTCCTATTATACATCGCACCTTTTAATGTAAAATGACTATATTTTTTTATTCTCTAAAAAACATGATATGAGCTTATGCTTTTTATAAAGTTTAAAGAATTGTTTTTTTCTCATACATCTTCTCACACCTACATTGAAAATTTACTGGTATACACATTTGATAATATATTAAAAAAATAGGAGAGGGAACACGATTGTCCTTAATTTAAAGCTATTTAAATCACTTCAATCAAAACTAATAAGTCATAATAACTGATACTGATTGGAATAACCTACTTAATGTGCTCTTAAAAGCACACAGGTAGCCACTATAAACAGACATATTCCACCCAATCCTTGTTCATCCTTAAATATGCTAAGTAACATGATTAGCTTCAAGAAGAAAAAAAAAATCTACTCTTCAACATCGTGTCACAATCATGTCCCTGTTTTGTAACACGATGATTGAAGGCCAACACTCCCAGTTCAATTTTTTTTTATTTCTATATCGTGAAAATGTATATTATATATTAATTTTAATATTTTAAAATATGTTAAAATTATTTTAATATAACAAAATAAATATACTTTAAAGACACGGAAAAATAACAAAAAAAATATAAATTTAAATGTAGTGCTGTCAAAATGAGTTATAATCTACGGACTAACCTGGTCTACCATGGGTTTGAATCAGGTTGAGTTTAAAAAAACTGATTTTTTTATATGGATCAATTTTCAACCTGGCTCACATAGAATCTAACTCACCCGGATTGAAACAGTAGTGAGTCGGATTTACTCATCAATCCACCTAACTTAATTTAATTGTTTATTATTTTGTATTTCAATATTATTTATTAACATTTTTATTGTATTGTAAATGAGAATAAAGTAAAATATGTTTTAAGAAAGTAAAATATTATAAATTTATCCATTCAAGACTTTAATCTTATAAATAGATAATTGATAAAAAAAATTATTAATATTTTAAACTTATTTATCTTTTTTTGAGTTAGCTTTTAAATTACATTTGAATGTATGTTTTTTTTTTTTTTTTAATTATGTTTAGAGTTTGACATCATTTTATAGTAAAATTTATTTAAATTTTGATTACAAAAATATTATAACTTTTTTAGATTTAAATTTTTTTTAATTAAGTGAACCAATCCATTTAACTCATAAATCGATGATGTAGTTAAGTCAGATTTAAATTTTTTTAACTCACTAATAAATAAATCGAATTAAATTGATTGACCAAATAATAAACAAGTCGGACCACCAGACCTATTGAGAACACTGTTCAAATGCTTCTGTAACGAAACAGAGTGTTTCCATTATTAAGTTAATTAATGGCACCAGATTTTCTGGACATTAAAGTTTTACGTATGTGATACTACTGAGTGCAGGAAGTTTGGGTCACTTTCTGAATTAATGAGGAAATGCAATGGTTGATCACCGGCACCAGCAGAATCCGAAAGGCTATTATTACGTATCTGTTTTATTTATTGGGTCGGTAGAAAACAACACTAAAAGGAGTTCATCATGCATGTAAGTTGCATAAATGGCTAAGGTTTTCGACAAAAGAAACAAATCACTAAGGCTAAGCCGCCAAGGTAGTTCGTCTCACTTTTAATTTTACATCAAATCACACAAAACCAAAATCTTTGTTTACCTTTTTCCTTCCCAATGTTCGATCAAAATTCAATGCTATGTCCCGAGACAAGCACACTAGACATACCAAACATGACATTTTCCCTCACAAGATTTCCAGCCTTTTTCAAGATAAAAAGCATTACACATTGCACAAGCTAACAAGTATATTTTAACATATATTGAAATGTTCAGTAACTTACTGGTCAAAATATTTGCATGTAATTATTGTGGTCTCACAATTGTCAATGTATGCATGGAAAGTAATATTTGGCTTTAACAAATTTTACTAGTATTTTATCGCCAAATATTTCATTTTTATCTATTACCTTCTTACCTTCTCTTAGTTAAATACTAAATTAACTAACAAAATTACATTCAAAGAAAAAATTATTGATAGAAATATAGTCAAATCATTCATGAGTTTGAAAACAAAACCAAGCTCTATATATATTTATAAATAAATATTTAAAGTACATGGTGGATCGATAGACTGACAAAATGATCCATCACTTTTTTTTTTTTTAAAATTTTATTTTTTATATTTGTTAGTATATATATTTATAAATAAATATTTAAAACACATTTAATCATTAAATATTTTTAAATTTTTTGATTTTGCTTGATTAATTTTTTTAATTGAATAAATTAAATAATTATTATATTTATATGTTAAGTAAGTACCCAACTTCTAGTAAAGAAAATTAACATTGACTCTTATCTTTCGAACATTATATCATCACTTATGTGATATGACTTACTACATCAAGCTACAAATTTCTAAAATTCACCTTAAAACACTAATTTTTGATCACTTAAGTAACCACTCATTACTTGGACAACAAGAGTTTTAGAGGATAGACACGATTCAACATATCTTTTGTTAGCAATGAGCAATGTTGCTTGTGTTGGCAATGTTTAGTTAACCTAGTAATTTTCCTTGCTAAGTAATCAAATGATTTATACAATATTATAAAACAACATATTATACAACTAATACACAATTCATATTCAATCACACTTAACCGTTCAAACATGTCTTAAACATTACAATAGACACATTTTTTCACTTTAATTAATAAATTTTCTTACTCAAACTAACTTTTACTTCCCAACAGTCAACCTAAGTTAAAACTAGCATAACAAAAATGAAAACTTTATGTTCCAAATCCAAAACAATAATGCAACTTCACAATACTTTCCAATGCATAACTCCAAAAAAATTCCAAATATAAGTTGACTTCTTTTTTATAGCGATAACTTACTAAACTAAGTAAGAAAAAAAGTTTTAGAGTGAGTCTTTGGAACCTCCTAAATAATACCAACACAATCTGAAGAGGTTTAGAAATGTAAAATCTAATTTAAAATTAGGATATATCTATTGTTAACCTCTCAACCAGCACAATATGAAAAGATGAGCGGGTAGGGAAGAGAGTAAGAAAGAAAAAAAGACATACTTTATGTTTTATAATTACTTAATAATAAATAATAAATTCATTTTAATTTTTTTTCCTCCTCCGTTTAACTAAAATTCATTCTTGTACTGGTCATCCGGCCCGGCCATGGGCCGACCCGAAGAAACACTGAGCAACATGCCGATCTGTGGTCGGCCGGCATCAAGAATAAATGAAGACCGAGATGGCCGACCAGCCACATCCGGGAGATTCGGAGGTAAGTTAATTTTAATAGGAGTTTAACAGCTTTTGGGCCCTGATTAAAGTGTTATTGGGCTTTGATTAGAAGAGCCTTAACCTCGGACCCAAAACTGACACTATATATAGAGGTCAACAGTAAGAGTAGGTGAATTGAATTGAATAACATTTAATACTAAGAACTAAGTATCGAACGGACTTAATCCTAACTTGAGCGTCGGAGTATCTTTGACAGGTAGCCGACGGACCGCTATTGGAGAAAAGAGGGACGAGACGGACGGACGGACGGTTGAAGAGAAGACGTAAGTGACCGAACGGCTTGTAGGACTGAGAAATAAATATGTAAGTGAGTGTGACCGGATCCACTACCGAAACAATTGTCATAAATTAACAAACTCGATCTTATGCCAAAAAAAGAAATTAAAAAGTACTATAAAAAAATTCTTATTGAACTTATTTTATTTTGAACTTATGAAGTTAATAATTTTTTTTTAATTTTATTAACCTTGACAGATTTTAAACAATTAAAATTAAAAAAATATTGAAATATAATAAATTTGAATTTTTGAGAAATTGCATATTTTATTTTCAATAAAATACTTTCTTTTGTATTAGTTAAAATTAACCTAGAACATAAATATTAACAAAAACCTGTTTTTATATAAAAGAGCACGAAACAACTGAACCAAACTAAATATATAATAAATGAGCTGACATGATTTTCTCAATCACATCTACCCTGCAGTGCCAATTAATGGAGAAGTCAATAAGTAAACCTGTTTCAATTAATCAACTATGTCGAGGGAATTGACTAATATGTTACTTTTGATAAAAAAAATCTTAATCTATAAAAGTTCAAAAATTACATACACCTTTTTTTGTATAATTACCTAAACAAATATTAAAAAAATAATTATGCACATATCTCAACAACATAAACTACAAATCAGTCAAAGCACATATCCAAACAATCTAATATATTACAAAATCATCCTTTATCTAATTAGTATCATAATATTTTCTTGAAAAATATTATAGCATTTCCTTAATATATATTTTTTTCTCGAAGTGGAAGTTTTACTGTAAATATTTGTTAAATAAATATAAATTAGTAAAGAAAAAAATTGATAACAATAAAGCAGTGATACTCAAGAAATAATTAAAAATAAAACGTGAGGTCGAAAAATTGATAAAAATGTTTTTTATTATTATTACAGTGAAAAGATAAACTTTTATCTTTTAATTTTTTATTTTAAATTTAAAATCAATCTGACATAAAAAAGAAAAAAGGAATATTAACGGTTTCTTATTTTTTAAATTCAATTTCATTTTATAATTTTTATTTTAAATCATGTAAATACGATATTGTACAAAGTTATCAAACATTCATAGATATAAAATGTCAACCCCTCTCCTTCTTATTCTTATACTTAAAAAGAAAAAAAACTCTTCTTATTCTCATTCTTTTAAAAATTGTGAGATCTCAAAATATATAACAAAGTATATATATGAAATTCAACAAATATAATATGAGAGAGCAGTTAGGAGTTAACATATAACAGTATCAAATATACAATCATCCAAATATAGGTAGAATTTCAAACTTTTACAAGTTTAAGATTATTTAAAAATACAGATGTGTCTGAAAGGTCCTAAGAGCTAGGGGCTAAGTCTTCATGATCCTCCAATGCTCGCTCCAAGGGTACATCATCAACTACTACTCACATCCAAAAGATTGGATGATCATCACAAGGGGAAAGGCAAACACATACAACAAACAAATGCACAGGTAAGCTAGGTATAAAAAACATGTTATCAATCAAGTATTTCAAGCATGCAAGGACCATAAATAACACAGACTATGACCAAATGCATTTTATTGATACCAATGACCGACCATGTGATTTGACCATCCGGACTAGTATGAAATGTCGAGTACCAGGGGTTTGTGCACTTGTTGTGTCCCTACTGCTTTGCAAAGTCATTGCCGAGGGGTTTCACCCGACCACACACAAGTGTAAGCCCGTTATAGCGGTATAGGCCTACAGTGAAAGCGCCTATCCTAGGACCTCCTGCTGTTCTCACCACATGACTCATCACTCTCTACTTGAGCTTGGATGATCATTAGAATGTCAGGATAAACCCCATCGGGAACTCCGACCATTCATACGGTCAATCACAACAAACTACAGGGCACCACCATGTAACCTCCCTTGAGGATCATGGAATTACGTCCAATAACCATACTTTTCACTTTTACATTGCATACAACACACACACACACACACACAAACACACAAACACACACACACACACACACACACACATATATATATATATACATGATATTAATTACACTTCAAAAGACCACAAACAACCCAACAAGTCATCAAGAATTGTATGAAATCATTCCATGTACACTACCGGTCAATAATAGTTCTAAAAGGATCACTAAACAACACAAAACCCAGTGAACTCATACTTAGACAAGGAAAATGACTTTGAAATCATCACCAATAGTTCTGGAAGGGTCAAAAACCCCCAGAACGACCTAAGGAACGTCCAAAAATGATACCCAGAACCCCGAAAACCACTCAAAACTGTCCTGGATGATTTCCTGACAACAATAATCGATTATTACTTATGATAATCGATTATTTACGTGAACTTTAAAGAAAATATGATGTTCTGACTAGAATAATCGATTATCAAGTGAGATAATCGATTATTCTTATCAGTTTTTGACAACAACCTTATTTTTCTGGTTTTGGTGCATCTAAGACACTTTAATGAGTTTCTAACACTGCCAGATTCAAATATATACTAAAATAAACTTACCTAATTGACTTTGAACCTTTCTAGCCCCTTCCTTTAGTGTTTGTGCAACAATTTCCACTCAAAAACCTATTTATCATCAACTTAGAGATCAAACTCTAATTCTACCATTTTGCAACTGTTTCTAACCCCTTTAATACTTCTAATAAGTCACAATTGACTTACCTAGCACATCCAGATTGAACAAATCAACTACCAACCCCAAATGCTCAATTTGACTACCTCACTTCCTCCCAAAATACCTTACAAGTATATAAAACCAGTTAGTCTAACCCATTTACGCTTAACACTGATTTTTCTAACACCTTACATTCATAACACAACAGTTACTAATCTTTTTAAACAACAATATAGTCAATTCACATTCAGCAAGATTCATCCAAGCATAAACAGTCACAACATCACTTTAACATCTTCAGTACAACACATACCAAAACATATATCAATTTTCTCATGCATTTTACTTCATAAATTTAACAGAACCTAACTTATACAAATCCAATTTCATAATTCAGAAATTCCAAGACCTAGCTTCCCTTACCTCTAATTGGCTGTGCAGTATAACAGAAATTTATCCGCTCTCTTGATCCTCAGAGAAAAGCAAGAATTACCTATAGACTGACAATTGGAGATAGAAAACAGGTTTTAGGACCTAATTGAAACTAGAATTTTGGGAAGAAAAGCAAAGTGAGTCACATGCAGCAACACTGTTGCATGATCCCAGCCCCAAATCGCATGAAAAAATGAAGAACGACTTACCCACAGAGAAATTGGAAAATTGATCGGATGGAAGCAAGGCCTTCTACTCCGTGATCGCTAGGACACTACCAAAACTGGGATTCACTGGTTCAGATTAGGGAAAAGATGAGAAGGGACAAAAGGAGAAGCAAAGGAGAGGAAGCTGGCTTTAAAGAGAAACACATTTCAGATATGAAAATGGAAGTGCTTGTCAAGTTACGTTTTAATAACTTAAACTATGTTTTATTTTACATATATTTTCTTTTAACCACCACCCATTCATCAACTGCCACGTGTGCTCCTTCTTTGGTTGACTTTTCCAGTCTTTACATTCTCCCCAACAACAAAAATTTTCGTCCCCGAAAATTAAGACTTATCAGAGAACAGGAACACCCTACTCTCCTTAACAACCACCTATTTTGACAAAGATGCTACTCCCCATAACCTTACTAACATGAAAACATTGTCTCTGTGTTAAAATGCTCTAGTGCAAATTTTTTTTTTCCTTACAAAGGGTATGAGTACATGAAGGTTCTATAGAAAAATCAGGATATAGAAAGAGAAAAGCGTAGTAGTTCAACTATGTCTGATGCATGGTGTTTTTACATATCCACGCAAATTCGGTGCACTAATTACAGAAATAGGCAAATTTAAAAAAAAAATGGTTAAGAGTGGTTGGTAACTGGAAGAATACTTAGGTTAAGCTGAAGTGGTTTGTAAAAGAATATTGCCAAGAGTGGTTCATTAAAAGAGTACTTAAGGGACTAATCAAGAGTGATTAGAAACCTGAAGAATACTCCCTTTACTCCACAACATTAAAATGTTTAGTGAAATTCAATTAGTTGATTGAGAATTGGACATAATTTGAGTGGTTAGATGAATCAATATAAAAATATAACGTGTATTCTCTCTTCTCCCTTATTTATTTAGATTGCATATTATTTTTATCTATGCTACTTAGAAAGAGTCTTTTGAAACACTTAAAATCGGGAAGTTTTCAATTAAGTTTGTCAATTCTTAAAGCTTCATCGATTGACTAATTGCTTAATATATAAAATCATCGTCTGAATATTCTCTATCAAACAATATTTGCAAAAGGTGCCTAAAAGATTTTTAAAAATACAATTAAACCCCTTCTTCTTGTAAATTTTTGTTTTCTGCTTTCACAAGATTGTGTGGCACTACTAGATGAAAAGATGACAGAAAGTATATTAAGATGGTTCTGAAAATGTCAAGAGAAGGGCAAGGAAGGCAACCTTTCGAAGAGTACATAAGATAGTTTTTTTTTACCCCAGTGAAGAAGAGCACAAAGACAAGAAAAACATGAAAAGAATTGGTCAAGATGGATTACGTTGAATCTTTAGTCTTTTACCAAGCAGAATGGTTGTGATTCATGTAACCCACCTCACCTAATGAGATAAAATTATTGTTGTTGATAAATTCTTAGAGAATTATCTAACTAATGTTTGTGAAGAGTGTTTGATGCATCTATTTATGGGAAGACCGTGGAAAAGTTATTTGAGCTAGTCTGTGGTAGTCTTGTTGAGGATATTAGAGGACACAAGGTTGTGCAAGTGCATACCAAAAATGGAAATAACTGTTTTAATTGATAAAATTATTCTAAAGTAGTTTCATTTTAACAGTTTTTATTCTTAATTACTTGTAAGTTGTTACTCTCTTCTTCTTTTTTATGAAATTTAGTCTTAGATAAATTATTCTAAGCCAAGAAACGACAATTGTTTGGACTCCACATGTCCACCTTGTTGATTTGATGTTAGAAGATACTGGAAAGATTGGATCAACAGGACAACAAAGAGGGATTAATTTTATAAGCCTTATTTATAACAACTCATAGGACTTGAGCAATACGTGAAAGTTCACAGACAAGTTTGAATTAGTTAGAGTAGGTATGGAATGAAAAATTTGGCACAACCTTTCATACATTACAAAGGGTAGCATATTAAAAAATTAAAAAGAAAAACACTTTCGCTTTCAATCAATTAGTTACAAAGTTCAAAATAGCAAAGATGCTAAAGGAAAAAGAACAATCAGCACTGTATTGATGCCTACCTTTTGGAGCAATGTTATTTATTCTCTTACAGCTAAGAGGCTCCTTATGCAAGTTTTTAGGTTTGATAATGAGAAAAAGGCTATAACAAATTATATGTCAAGCGATAGATGGAGCCAAAGAAGCTATTCAAGATGCATTCAAAGGAAAGGAAGACAAGTATTAGAGGTTTTCACTATTACTTCATCGTCCATAGCATGCAATAAGCTTTTATCTTAATTCCCAATTCTTGAACACCAATGCAATAATAAAAATTGATCCAAAAACTACCAGAGGGTTTTGTATAAATGCATTGGATGGCTGGACGCAAAGATGATGCAGATAAGACATCAAATGGAGAGCAAGTGGCTTGATTCTCCCTGATCAGCTACTAATCTTTTAGGGTTCCCCAATTGCTTGGGCACTTATCAAATGGTTAGAGTTTACTAACAGTGTCCCAAAAAGCGCCACCTGCTGAGGATTGAGTTGAAAGACCAATTAATGTGTCATATAGTGCAGCTGCCAGGACATTAACTCTGAATGCTATGATAGACACTTGATATTAAGAGTTTAGACTCACATAGAGAAGGATGAGATATTATGAGATATTTAGTTGAGTACTTAAGTCGCAAGGTATTTCTCCCTTTAACAACTAACCTTTAAGGGAGAATTCACCAAGTTCTTGGTTGGTTGAGTATGCTTATCAATGGGCAACCTTACAAATGATGATGATGCCTATAAAATTCTTGTAACTAAATTTGAATATTTAGTTGTTCTATGACTTAGAGGTTTCAGGTTGTTCAATTCCTTCATTTGTTGTTATTAATGTGTATTTGTTAACTTTTGATCATTAACTGTGAATACGTGTATAAATTAGGGCTTTTTTTAGCATATATGTGTATAGATTTATAATTAGGATTTAGGGTTTCAAAATAACAATCAAACCTCTATCTTTCTATAGCATTTTTTTTTGGAGCTGGCTACTCCTCGCCACTTCCAACTTTTAAGACTTTGTACTGGCAGTACTTAATCACCCTGCTCAAGATATTTCTATGCAGCACAAAACAGATATACTTGCAAAATCCATGCTTATCCAAAGCTCCTCTTATTTTAGCCTTCGAATCCAACTTGTCAATGCACGATATTTGATCTGCTGACTCTATTCTTGAAAACTTCTCCATCCAAAAATTTTACTTATAACATCCAATATTCCTACACATCCCTTGGAATCTAAACTTTGGTCTTCTAACTCCTTATCTTCGAGGCAAGAATTTGCCTCAAAGGCTTAAACCAATTCTAAAGAAGGTTTACAGATCAAGTTGTCCTTGAATCTGCATTCTTCTACTACTATACATCACATTATACCACTACAAAGGCAAGACAAGACAGTAATTTCTATAGGAAACAACACTGGAACCCCAACTCTTTCTTACCTCAAACCTTTAGAATTGAGAAAGGAAAATTATCTCTAATACAAGTCATGAGTGTGCACCCTCATTCCTTCTATAGAGACATTTTCTGTTCTCAAAACTTCCAGTTAGATACCTAATTTCACCATCTAAACTTGAAGAAAATGGTAAAACATACCACTTAGACTCAACTTTCCACAAGAAAGTCACGACAACCCGCAACCCGTATGTTACCCTAGGAACAAACTGCTCTGATACCATAATGTGACATCCCAAAATATATAAAATAGTATATATATGGAATTCAACAAATATAATATGAGAGAGAGCAGTTATGAGTTAACATATGACAATATCAAATATATAGTCATCCAAATATAGGCAGAATTTCAAATTTTTACAAGTTTAAGAGTATTTAAAAATACAGATGTGTCTAAAAGGTCCTAAGAGCTAGGAGCTAAGTCTTCATGATCCTCCAATGCTCGCTCCAAGGGTACACCATCAGCTATTGCTCACATCCAAAGGATTGGATGATCATCGCAAGGGGGAAGGCAAACAAATACAACAAACAAATGCAAGGGTAAGCTAGGTATAAAAAGCATGTTATCAATCAAGTATTTCAAGCATGCAAGGACCATTAACAATATAGACTATGACTAAATGCATTTTATTGATACCAATGACCGACCATGTGATTTGACCATCCGGACTAGTATGAAATGTCGAGTACCAGGGGTTTGTGCACTTGTTGTGGCCCTACTGCTTTGCAAAGCCATTGCCGAGGAGTTTCACCCGACCACACACAAGTGTAAGCCCGTTACAGCGGTATAGGCCTACAGTGAAAGCACCTATCCTAGGACCTCCTGCTATTCTCACCACATGACTCATCACTCTCTACTTGAGCTTGAATGATCATTAGAATGTCAGGATAAACCCCGTCGGGAACTCCGGCCATTCATACGGTCAATTACAACAAACTACAGGGCACCACCATGTAACCTCCGTTGAGGATCATGGAATTATGTCCAATAACCATACTTTTCACCTTTACATTGCATACAACATATATATATATACATATATATATATATATATATATATATATACATATATATATATATATACATATATATATATATATACATATATATATATATATACATATATATATATATATATATATACATATATATATATATATATATATATGATATTAATTACACTTCAAAAGACCACAAACAACCCAACAAGTCATCAAGAATTGTATGAAATCATTCCATGTACACTACCGGTCAATAATAGTTCTAAAAGGATCACTGAACAACACAAAACCCAGTGAACTCATACTTCGACAAGGAAAATGACTTTGAAATCATCACCAACAGTTCTGGAAGGGTCAAAAACCTCCAGAACGACCTAAGGAATGTCCAAAAATGATACCCAGAACCCCGAAAACCACTCAAAACTGTCCTGGATGATTTCCTAACAACAATAATCGATTATTACTTATGATAATCGATTATTTACATGAACTTTGAAGAAAATATGATGTTCTGATAAGAATAATCGATTATCTCACTTGACTGTATATTTGATATTAACATATGTTAACTCCTAACTGCTCTCTCTCATATTATATTTGTTGAATTCCATATATATACTTTGCTATATATTTTGGGATGTCACAAATTTCATTCTTCATTACCTTATTAATCAAAGTATTAAAATTTAAAATTTTATTATTGAGAAATTATACATCAACTAAATATATTAATAAATTATAATAAATAATTAAAATAAACTAAAGTTTCACCTTACTAATTAATTTATATCTTATTACCTTATTAATTATTGGGTTAAATATGTTTTTAGTCCCTGTACTTTGGAGCGATTTTGGTTTTAGTCCCTCTTTCAAACTATGGTACAATTTAGTCCTTCAACTTTAGAAAACTCTGGTTTTAGTCCTTTTTACCAAATTTTTTTAACTTTATTTTTTGTTTCAAACGCATTTCTCAGTTAACATTGAAGCAAAAATGTGTCAAACAGTGTAAACAATCCAAATTCTATAATGAAACGTGCTTGAAACAAAAAATAAAGTTAAAAAAATTTGTTAAAAAGGACTAAAACCAAAGTTTTCTAGAGTTGAAGGACTAAATTGTACCATAGTTTGAAAGAGGGACTAAAACCAAAATCGCCCCAAAGTACAGGGACTAAAAACATATTTAACCCTTAATTATTTTATATTGGTTAACAAGTAAATTTGAGAATCCATGTTAAAACAGAAGATTTTAAGAGTGTAATTTATTTTTATAGAGGACATAAATATGAAAGGTAACATTCCAATTAAATATTATTATTAATTAAAGTATTAATAAAAAATTATAAATATATAAACTAAATATATAAACTCTATTTACAATCTTTCACACGAAATCAAATATCAAACGTATATGAACTATATTTGTAACATCTTAGAAATCTTAATAATTAGAAAAATATATAAATATAATTAAATATTTTATGTAAATGATGATTAGTTATTTTAATAAATTTTGTACAAATCGGTAAATAATTATTTAATTAAAAAAGTATTCAAAAATATTGTTAAATATTAGTTAATATTTTTAGATATCGTAATATTGTTATATATATATATATATATATATATATATATATTATTAAATAATAATAAGTGATAATAAAATATTATATTTTTGTTAGAGATATTAGGAGAGAACACTTTAGGTGGAATTTTAATATAAATGATTCTAAGTCAAGAAAGAATGGAAAAAGTTTTAAAGGCCAAGTTTTGAAGGGAAAAAGAGAAGTGAAGAATAAAGGGAGTTTATATTTTTTTTTCTTGTTTATTTTTCTAGCTTTCTTGTTTGTATATGATGTATTATTTTATGGAGTAAATCTTGTTTAGTATGATTATAATGACATTTTAATATGTACTTGTTTGGAAATATAAATTTATGTTCATGTGTGATGACTCAACGAAAGGTGGTGAAGGGTAATTTTGCGTATTGTTATAATATATTGCAAAATAAGTAAACATTGACGTTAATATTTGGCAACATTAAATTTCTTAATTGTCAACATTATTTTTTTTAATAACAACATTCAAATAATTTTGATGCAACGTTATTACTTTTATGTTTTTTTAATGTGTTTAATTTCTTTTATTTAAATTGATTCTTTTCTAGAATTATAAACAAAGAGTTGTTCCTCCATTCTAAGATACGCCAAATTCATTCTTTCTCATTCTTCTTTTTTCCGAGTTTCATTCTTTAGCTCTTTTCTTTTTCTAAAATTATTGTGGGTTATTTTTATACTCTGTTTAGAGTTTCTTACTAGTTCTGAGATCCTCAGAAATTCTAAGAAGTTCCTGTTGTATCCTGGGAGACTTGCGCAACACACCGTGGATAAGTCCTTAAAGACCGTGACTTTACATGCCTCAGGAAATTTTGTTCGTGATTCTGTCAGTTTTTTACAACAATCTTAAGGACTTATTGCTGACATCAACAACATGCCTTCAAGAGCCAAACCATTGTTTCCGAAACCCAGACAGTCTTTGCAAAATCACTTACGAACGTTGCTGCTCCCAAAAGGTACGCACACAAACCTGATCACATAAAGAAAAATGATTTTCTTAAATCTCGTCCCAATGAATCTAAACCCACCTGGCATAGAGTAAGAAACGACAATCCTCCGAGGGCATATATAGCTGAAGGAGATGACATTATTGTTGCGGTCATTTATCAAGTAAATCTGATGACCAATGTGAGCAAATGGGTGGTAGACTCTGGTGCTACCAGGCATATCTGTGCAAACAGAAGTGTCTTTACCTCTTACACTAGTGTAGGGGATGGAGAAGAACATGTCTACCTCAGTGATTCCAGTACCACTCCTGTTCTAGGAAAAGGAAAAGTTCTTCTCAAACTTATATCTGGAAAGACTCTGGCCTTGAGTGATGTATTACATGTGCCATCAATCAGATTTTATTTAATCTCTGTAGCACTCTTGGGAAAGATGAGGGTTAAAGTGTCTTTTGAGTCTGACAAGATCATTATGACAAAAAATAATGTTTTTGTGGGGAACGAATATTGTGATCAAGGACTTTTTATTCTAAATGTTTCTGAAAATATTAGTGAATCAAGTCCTTTTGCTTATATTGTTGACTCATATGATATATGGCATGCTAGATTAGGTCATGTGAATTCCTCGTATGTTTTGAAATTACAACGACTGGGATTGATTAATATGCATGATAAAAAGAGTAGTAAGTGTGATATATGTGTAGAATCTAATTAAAAAAGATGACATGTTAATCTTTGGTACATGCAATGAAATTGTTGCTAGAACTAAATTGTTTCTAGGATCAAAATTTGAAATAAAGACATGGGTGAAGCCAATGTGATTTTAGGTATTAGAATCATAAAGAAGGGAAATAGTATATTACTATCTCAAGACAATACATTGAGAAACTTCTTAAAAAGTTTGGCTTTTATGACTTAAAACCAGTGAGTACCCCTTATGATGCTAATTCTAAATTAATGAAAAATAGAGGAGAATCATTATCTCTGCCTCAGTATGCCCAGATAATTGGGAGCTTACTGCACTTAATGAGATTTTCTAGACTTGATATTGCTTATGCAGTAGGTAGACTAAGTAGGTACACTCAATGTCCAAATCAGGAACATTGGGATGCACTTGCTAGGCTTATGAGATACTTCAGAGGTTCAATGGATTATGCCATTGAATATAGTGGATTTCCCACTGTACTAGAAGGTACAATGATGCTAACTGCATCTCTGATTCAGACGAGGCAAAATCCATTAGTGGTTATGTATTCACACTTGAGGGTGGTGCGATTACATGGAGATCAGCCAGACAAACTATTATTGCAAGATCAACAATGGAATTTGAGTTTGTTGCTCTTGAGATGGCTGGTAATGAGGCTGAGTGGTTGAAAAACTTCTTAGCGAACATTCCACTAGGAATGAAACCAACACCATCGGTATCAATACATTGTGATTGCCAATCGACAATAACTATAGTTAAAAAGAAGAATTATAATGGAAAGACAGACATATAAAATTGAGACATAATTTGGTGAAGCAGCTGCTAAAGAGTGGAACTATTTCCATTGATAATGTGACTTAAGCCACTTGGGAAGACAAATGATATTAGAAACATCGAGGGGAATGAGACTTAAGCCACTTGCAAACAAACAAGTGATGGTAACCCAACCTTTGTGATTGGAGATCCCATGAATAAGGTTCATATGGGTAAAAACAAGTCATTTGTTAGTTCTGATAGCACTAAATTGATTTTAATCAAATATGTCCCTTCCTATGGTGTGTGTGAAAGTGCTAGAGACTGCATTATTAAGAGGCTAAACTTTGTTATTAAAATTCTATGTGGTGAAAGAATTTTAGTTTAAACAAAGTTTTAATGTTTTTCATATTCCTTATGGGTGGTGTATGATTTGCAACATACACTTAATGAAATCACCTATATGAGTATCAAGTGGGGCCGCTTGCATGAGATCTTGGCATGATCTCTAGAGCACTCATGAATACCGAGCATGCGCATGGCCTAGTAAGCGCAACACAACGATAACAACGAGGATTGTGGGGGTGTATTGTGATTGATAAACCTCTAACACACGTCAAGTGTCTTTGGTTCATATAGCTTGTTATACCAACTACATTGTGTGTTAAGTTTCTAAATCTAAGACTGGTTCATATAGCTTGCTATACCAGTTCTGATGCATTACATCCTATGATACCCAGAATAAAAATTTCTTATCTTTCTTTTAATGTTTGAACTATTTGAGTCAAAGACTATTTCTTTCAACTTTATTTCGCAATATGTGGGTGATTGTTATAATATATTGTAAAATAAGTAAACGTTGCATTGCAATGTTAATATTTGGCCATTAAATTTCTTAATTGCCAACGTTATTTTTTTTAATAACAATGTTCAAATAATTTTGATGCAACGTTATTATTTTTATGTTTTTTAATGTTTTTAATTTCTTTTATTTAAATTGATTCTTTCCTAGCTCTATAAATAATGAGGTATTCCTCCATTCTAAGACACACCAAGTTCATTCTTTCTCATTCTTCTCTTTTCTGAGTTTCATTCTTTAGCTCTTTTATTTTTTTAAAATTATTCTGGGTCATTTTTATACTCTGTTTAGAGTTCCTTGCTAGTTCTGAGATCCTCAGAAATTTTGAGAAGTTCTTGTTGTATCTTGGGGGACTTGCGCAACACACCGCGGATAAGTCCTTAAGGACAATGACTTTACACGCCTTAGAAAATTTTGTTCGTGATTCTGTCAGCTTTTTACAACACGTATTTGTACTGGAGATAAACTTCGCTGAGACTATTGAGGGTGATGAGAAGTGACACTTGTGTACTTCACCGAGGAAACTGTCGAAGAGAGGAATGGAAAGTAAAGCTTGTATTGGTAAGCTACATGCTAGAATTACAACTCAGTTTCCTGACGCCGAGTTCATTGATGATTGTATTATTTGCAGTAATCACATGTTTTGTGTGGATGTGTAAAACAATTAGTGTAATTGTATGGTGATGTGAGACAAATGACTATGTATGGTTTGGGTGAGTTGTTATAGTATTATTGATGTGTATTCTAGTTATTATGTTTTGATGTTTGTATGTTAGCTCACCACTTGTTTGCGGTTGTAGTTTCCACCTGCAATGATTGTATTTTATATAAGAATAAATGATAGTAAAAGTGTTAAGGAAGACAAACGACACTAGGGAGAGTGATCAATATTGAGTGACATCTAGGATAATATTTTAGTCTTATGTTTTTACTTTTCAATAAAGTTTGTTTGAAAAACATTTCTTTTTGTT
Organism: Vigna mungo; assembly: GCA_036885675.1. Lineage (NCBI taxonomy): Eukaryota > Viridiplantae > Streptophyta > Magnoliopsida > Fabales > Fabaceae > Vigna > Vigna mungo. Next base: position 28,207,790 of record CP144692.1, on the reverse strand, counting down.
TACTGAAATTTTCAATAAAATATGAATAATTTTTATTTTAAATTATGTAATTTGTATTAATTATATATTTTAGAAAGCAAAAAACTGGGATGTTACAGTATTTATAGTCCTCCATGAGAAATCAAAATTTTAAACTTTGAAAATATATAAAAAAACTTGATAAAATAGAAAGATCTATACAATACAAAAGTCATATACCTAAGCGACAACTACATTTTAAACAAGCTCTCAACAGTCTCACCCTGCACACCTCTCCCACCTGCATCATCCTTTGTTCACGTATAACATACGATCATTATAGGAGGAAAAACACAACATAACAAACAATTGGGTAAGCTAGTGAAATTTTAACAAGTTATATACTCAAGCACTTATAATGTTACCATTCAAGAAGACATTGATATATTTCAGAATACTCAAGCATTAAGTTGAATGCTCATGAGGTTTTGCACCTATCATGTAACATCATAGTGGATTTTAACCTAGTTTCGCTTGGTTTAACATCTCTAATGACAAGATTAGTTTACTATAGCCTAGCTAGAAATGTGATTTTTCACACAAATCACATTATAGGAATGTCCTTCAACTCTCACTCATGACTTCATTCTCTATATGAGTATGTGAGTTTAGTGAGTTAAGATAACTTCATTCTCTATACTTCTACTCAATGCATACACTTGAAACACATGTAAACTCTAGAAGGGTGGGAGGGGTGTTTGAATAGAGTTTAAAAACTTTTTCGCAAATAAGTGTTAGACGCTTTTGCAGGGGTTAGATTGTCTGCAAAGTGTTTTGAACATTTAAAGGTAGATTTTTGAACACTTAAAGGTTTTCAAGAGTGTTTAGAAAGCTTTTAGAACTAAAATAAAAAAAAAACATTTATTTTTATACTAGTTCACTCCCTTAAGTACTCTTAAAGGGTTCCCTTAATCTTTCAAAGATTACAAGAAAGTTTGACCACTTCTGGTTTACAAACTAAGCCAACTGGTTAAACAAGTTTCACCACTCCTGGTATAACACTAATTTAACTGATTAAATTATTTAACTTAATTGAGTTAAACTAACAAGTTTTTGAATTCACTTCTGAACATCCAAAACAACAAAGCATTTTTGAAATACAAGAACATATGATTACTCTCTTTGAGAGGATATAAATTCGATACAAAGAATATCTGAAAACTTGTAAAGAGACTTTTCTTATTCAAAGAGGTCTAAATGACATGAGCTTGAGAGAGAAAAACAACAACATATAAGAAAGTAATAAATTTTCAATTCTTTTTCTCTTCTCTTCATGTAGTCCTCTTTAGATAGACTTCTTCAAAAAAGACATGTTACTCAATGCATTGACTTTTGCGTAAGTGTGTAGCCTTTAGGGTACGAAGTCAGATGCTATGTTGCTTCTTGCAAAGGTACCTATGTTGCTTGTATGGAGACGTCATACAAAAGGCATCGGGAAAACATTCTCATAATATCTTCCTATCTTTGAACGTTCTTCTAATCCAATGCAAAACTTTTGAATGAAGCTTTCCACCGTATTGATCTACACAGAAAAAAAGAGCACAACACAATAGGTAATATAGTACTAATACGTACATGCATTAAAAATTTCATCATTCCGCTTTTATTCATTATCCTACTTTGGTTTGTTACATAATTTTATTATCACCCAATTATCATTACAACAATTTCATACAAATTCACACCATTTCATAACCTACACAACCTAGCAAATTACTTCACCACAAATACAAATCAAAAATAGAGAAAACAAAGAAAATAGAATAAAAGATTTGGCTGGCTTTAAATCCATCACTGTTCAACAACGATGCACGGTGGTGGAAGTGCGTGTCACGACGGTAGTGCACCTGGCTTGGATGTGCCCTTGCATGAAAGAGGAAGAACATGATCATGATCTCTCACTTGCAAGTGTTAGAGAAGAAGAAGAGGAAGTCAAAGACCCCAAGCTTGACGAGATAGATGACGACGAAGATAGCAGCTTGGCTCAACGAAGATGAAGGCACATCAAAAGGGCCTGTAGTTGCGGTAATCTAAGCTTAGATGAAAAAAATGGGAGAGATGAGGGACTGTCCTCATGGGAGAGAAAACAAGATGAAGGAACTTTTGGAAATAAAAAAAAAGTGGTGTTTGAGGATGTGAATCGAGATAAGAAATAGACATGGAAAGGCAGAGAAAAAAAGTAATGTGTAGTTCGCGAAAACAGAGAAAGAGTGGGCAAAAAATTTGCTACTCTTTTTACCCACAGATTTACTGACAAACTTTTTTGTCGGTAAATTAAATATGTATTACTGACATATTTAACGACAGACTTTTCTATAGGTAAATTTAACATGTATTATCGATAGATTTAGTGACAAACGTTTCCGTCAATAAATTTAATATGTATTATCGACGAATTTACCGAAAAAAATTTCGTCGATAAATGAAATATATAGGTTTAATGTCTGGATAGGTCCCTATTTTCCCCCAGAATCTCAAATAGGTCCCTTTTTTTTCGGCGTCTCAATTAAGTCCTTATTTTCTTAAAATTGAATCAAATAGGACCTTTCCGTCAAATTGAAATAACGCCGTTAAGAAGGGTATGTTGACAGTGTAACTTTTTATTACGTGGCATTAAAAACGTGACTGAATTGTATTTTTAATTTTAAATTAAAAAATGAAATATACAGAGTATACTTCATTTTTTAATTCAAAAATAAAAAAAATACAATTCAGTCACGTTTTTAATGCCACGTAATAAAAAGTTACACTGTCAACATACCCTTCTTAACGGCGTCATTACAATTTGACGGAAAGGTTCTATTTGATTCAATTTTATAAAAATAAGGACTCAATTGAGACGTCGAAAAAGAAAGAGACCTATTTGAAATTCTAGACGAAAATATGGACCTATTGAGACATTAAACCAAATATATATTACCAACAGATATATTCATAAATAATTAAAATTTTAAAAATTCGTCAATAATATACATTTATCGATGGATTTATTTTTATCGGTAATTTAATTTTTTTTTTGTGATGTTGTATAACTTCTCGTGTCTCACAAACTAAAATCAAAATCACATTATATATAATTTATGGAAAATGTAATTGATTATATAAATTTTTGTAAAACTTGGTTTGGACTCTTGCATGCAATCTATACCAATACTGAATTTTTTTAAGTTAGTCAACAGAGCAAGATTTATCAAATATTTAACATATCCGCTTTAAACTATTAAGTTTGTTCACTTCCTTAATTCCAAGCCCAATGCTAATTGCATTTCGTACCAATTCAATTTCCCAAAATCTGTGTTACTTGTTAATTAAGGAATCATGCTTTGCCGTAAATGCACGCCTCCTATGAAATTCAAGTTTAACTTCTACCTAATAAATCATTCCCACTCTTTTGTTTGGCTACACATTCAAAACTTTTCTTCTCATGTAAAAACAAATGTACTCTTATTTCTCACTTGGATCACACTTTCATCTATTAAGCTACCCAACATCTCTCATTACACTTCTCTAAGAATAGATGGACTCCTTTTCTCCATTATTTATTAACTTTTATTTCTTTTATAGATTTATATAATTTTTATTATTTTTTCTATTATATTTTCAAAATATTTTTCTATTTTTATGTAAATATTTTATCATTTGAATTTGTTATTATCAAGATTATATGCTTATTATTTTTGTTTACACGTCACCAATTTATAAATTAATTTTTATTTTTCCATATAATTTTCTCTAATTCATCGTTTTTAAGTAGTACGAGTCAATAGTCTAAACGTGTGTTTTGTTTTGATGTAATTATTGTTGAGAGATAGAAAAAAGCTGAAGAGCTGCATTTCTTTCAAGGAATTTGTGTTTATTCAATTAAAGAAATAGGTTTCACATAAAAATAAAAATTGAATTTGGGAATCATGAAATTATGGTTCTAACATTCCAAATTGGGGATACATTCAAGAGCTAACAAAAAAATTTACATCCACGAATATTTGTGGACAAAATTCGCGATGGATAATTGGTATTTACGGATATTTATTATCCGCAGGTTGTGGATAACGGATATTTTAATATCCACTTATAAACGAGTTAAGTGCGAATATTATACTACCCTACCCACATATACCCGATACCCAAAAAAAAAATTATTTATATTTTATTTAATTAAATTTAATTTAAAATAAAATTAATTTATATTTTTTTAGATTAAGTTTAATTAAAATTAAATTTTAGTTTATATTTTTTTTCATTTATATTAAAATTTATATATTTTTTGTAATTTTATTTAAATTTTATTTTACAAATGTATAAAATATATACTTTTTAATATTTGCAGGTATCTATGGATGCTGGCGAGTTTTAAAATATCCGTAGATTTTTTTAAACAGATATCCGCCCAGGTAGCGGACGAGTTGTGGGTGGAGTTTTCATTCTCACGTTGGGTTGCGGGTAGGCACTATCCGTACCTAACTCGTTGCCATCCCTAGAGGCAATTAAATTAGGATTAATAGAGGATCAAAATTGGAGAGGGATTAAACGAGGTTCTTTGTATTGTTGTTTTAGGGATTGAGCGAGGTTTTTCGTATTGTTGTTTAGTTTCGCGAAATTAGAGTTTATGTTGTTTTAGGGATTGAGCGAGGTTTCTATTGTACTGCCATAGTGGAATCAGGTTAGGTCTCCTTCGCATTTTGATTTCATGGTAGCATGAGTTGGCTGAAGGATATCTCCGCAATTGTCACTATGACGAAGGAGGCACAATTTCTTCTCTAGCGAAAATTAGGGTTTCATGTTTTGGTGGCTTGCGAGTTGCTGTGATGATGGTGGCCATGAAGAAGCTCGATTTGTGTCTTATTTTCTACGATTTGGGATTAGGGATTTCTGTGCGATTTAGGGTTCATGATTTCTTTGGTTGTAGGTTCCATGAAGTTCACGATCTGGGAAGATGAGATGTAGGCGGTTCGTGGCTTGGCTGAGTTCACTACAGGTTTTTGGAGATTTAATGGCGCGAGACTACGTTGTGCGAGACTCCATGTGCCATGTCAATTAATAAATCCACCTCACACAGACAACTCAACTTAATTTTGATCCCATTAACCCGATTTAACACTAAGGACCAAAATGCACTGAGTTTTTACAATTAAGGACTCAATTGAGATAAAACAAAATAAGAAAGAAACCTATTTGAGAAAACCTAGAATAAATAGGAACTATCAGAATGATTAAACCTTTAATATATTAAACTCATCACATCACTTCAAGCATCATACGAAGTTGAAAAAACACTCTTATGTTGACAAACATAATCACCAAGCATGTGGAAGTACATAATGAGGGAGCCCTTGCATTTTTGTTGAAATATGGTCCACATAGGTAAGGGGACCTTCAAATCTAAGTAGTAGCTCGAAATGTCGCATGAGACTTAGAGGAGGTGTAGGAATGTGGCCCTTTTGTTAAGAAGTTATTATTTGTATTGGACTATAATGACAAATCCCCTAACCATGGTATCAACTCTACCTTGTGGGTCACCTTTGGAAGCCATCATGAAGCATGAATTAAAAAGTAGTGTAGGATATCTAGGCCATTGTATTCGGTCATGTAGTGTAGGTTTGTTTAAGGCTTGTATTAAGGCCTAAGTAGCATAATATTTTCCTTAAGTTAGACATCCAAACCAAGTGGAAAGTGTGTGCCATGTGTCATACTTCCATTGGACAGGATGTTGCTTTTTAGAAGTGACTACATGGCACCCTAGGAGTGGAAATTATTTCTTTTTGGTAGTGGTCACATGTCACTCTATCATTGAAGAAGATTCGCTTTTAGTAGTGGCCACTTGACACTCTAGGAATGGAGAGGATTGTGTTTTGTGAGTGACCACATGTCCTTCCATCATTGGAGAGGATTTATGGACACTTGTCCACTCCTTAGAAGGCCTCATTTTTAGCAATGAGAGCAAAGGTGGGAGATCATGCTTTCAGGGTTAGAAGGAGACACCCTTAGCCTATAAATAAAGGTGTCTCCACCCTTGTTTTTCATCTTGGATTAATGTAATGCTATGCTGCCAAATTATGGTCATACACTTCTTAGATCAAGACTAGAGCAACCCTAGAGGCCCCTCCACTCACATTCCTCCTTAAGTTTGCCTCACCTCTTTTGGAGCCATCAGACACCACCTCCCATCACCATATCCACCAAAGCCATGAGCATATCACCTTGTCCAACCCTAGCTACGTAGCCTTGGACCTTTTCCCACTCCACTTTCGCACTCATCATCCAAGGAAACACCCCATCCATGCACATATCATAGTTTTGGCCTAACCTAGCTAAGGAGGTTGCTATCATACTACCTTGAGAATGACTCACAAAAGGAATTTGAGTAGATTCTTGAGGTTGAGGCTTTACTACATGTGTAAGAGCTCAACTTTTCAAACATTGTCACAAAAAGACTCAACAACTGTCAAGTCCACCACAGTTGACATGACAACAAAAAAAACACTTCCTTCAACAACCAAATGTTATCGATGTTGTCGTCGATCTTTTAATCAAAACTTGTATTTATATCATATAGTCATTGTAACATCTCATTTATAGATTAATTACTTGTCATTACACTCCTAATACTTCACATAATAACCATGTTTTAAACTCCTTATAAAAAATTCATGGAGAGAATACAATTCACGCACATTTTTCACTTATACTTAAAAATTGCTCTCTCACTTAACCATGGAATAAACTTTTATTTATTTACTTTTTTATGTTTTACCCTCTTTCTCTTAATTCAAAACTATTCCTAAAATATATTAAAAGGAAAATAAATAAATTAATTTATGAATTAGAATTAAATAAAGAGAAGTAACCACCATACCATTTTATTTTTGGTATAAATCATATAGGATTTTATTTTAATATTTACGAAAACATATATATTTTAATAAGAAATAAATTTAAAATAGTTAAATTTACTAGATTTTAAATGTATAAACTTGTTCTTAGGAAAACTTGTACAAATTTGAGAGTAAAAATGTCTCTGGAGGGGCATGTGATTGTAACTGGATTCGTACTTGTTGATCGAAAAATAAATAAATAAAATTCTGTTTATTATATATATATATATATATATATATATATATATATATATATATATATATATATATATATATATATATATATATATTAGTTCATATTATATATATATACAAAATTAAAAAAGCTGAAATAAAGAATAGGAAATAGTGGAAGGCAAAGTGTGGAGGAGGAGATCTGCGAATGTGGTGTGGTCGTCGGAGTTGCCGATAAACAAATTCAGTGAAAATCTTGAATTCAGCTTACGAAGGGAAATAATAAGGGAACCCTAATAAATACGATGCGTTTCAATACCTGTCACGTTTCGCTCGCTTTCGTTCTCAAATTCCTCAATTTCCTTCAATCCTTTGTTGGCATTTCCATTTTGCTCTATTCCATATGGATGTTCAACGAATGGGAGCATCGTCTTCCTCCTCCTCCTCTTCCTCACGCTTTCGATTTCTATCTCAATCTCTCTTCCATCGTTCTCCCCGCCCCATGGTACCGCTAATCTTTTTCATTCTCACTGTTTCTGCTAATTAATTAACCCTTTCTCACTCGGCTGCTTCAACTCTATTATTAGAGTAAATGTTATCAACTACTTTCGCCTCGGGAATTAATACTTAGTACTCCATTGTTCTACTGTTTTAGTTTTTTTTTTTTCTTTTTATTTTTAAACTATGATGAGATTGCAACAGGTGTGTGAAATGCTTAGGTTTAGATTTAGACGGTTATTTGCTTTTGTCGTTTCCAATGCTGAACTCTTTTTTGCAGGTTTATCTACGCTTTCTTGGGAGTGGGAATTTTGGTGTTATGCATTTCTCTCTTGGGTTGCATTGCAGCTGAAATGATTAATGGTTGCTGCTTGTGTTTTGTATCCCACTCAAATTTTGAATGTTTATTTCGTAGTAAAGGTTGGCTGCTCAAGGTTTTAAATTGCGGTCGAATTTTTGGGTCACTGTTTTTTCATGTTGTGGGAAATTACAGACTAGGTGGCCGAAACCACCGTTGGGGACTGTTTTTCAAAACTTTTTGGTTTAGAATCTATTGAGCTTTATAGGAGTAGAGTAAACTCGTGTTGAATGCTTTGAAGTAGTAGCTTTTACTCTGCTTTTTTATTTTATTTCAAATGTTGAAAGTTATTTTTGCTTTTCACTCCTTGACCCTTTGGGAAATTCTAGTACACTCTACTCATCGCGGTGCTTCTTCTGCTGGAAGCTTCTCTGGTGGGATTCATTGCACTTGATAGTGATTGGGAGAAGGTTCTTACTTTCTTCTTCCCCTACGTTATTTATGGACACAGTTACACTAGTTCGCGTTTGTGTTCCTCTTTTGAGGTCTATAGTTAATTATTATTGTCTTTGCAGGATATTCCACTTGATCCAACCGGTCGACTTGACGAGCTTCGAACTTTCATCGAAGATAATATAGATATCTGTACTTGGGTTGGCATTACTGTTCTCGTGGTTCAGGTATTTTCTTTACTGTTGCTGTTTTGGTGTTAGTATCTGGTATTTTTTTTCTTCACCTCTCATTGGTAAATGAATTATAGTCTACTATTCCATTTTTTAGAGTTCAAGCTGGTTCATGTTGATGTTCAACAAAATGCATTATTGTATATTATCTGAAGTTGATGCTTCTTTATTAATACTTTTAAACTTTTTGGAATCGTCTATAACTTGTATCATTTAGGTGTCAGTCTTCTTTTTTTCAAGCATCTAACCAGTTATTCAACTATCTTAAGTTGTTATTTTTAGTTCATTAACTTTAATTGTGTAAGGGATTGGACACATATATTAATTCAGCTCTGTCTTAAGGTTATCTTTCACTCTGTTCACTAGATTCATGGATGGAGTCAGAGGTGTTATTAACTTTGTAGAACATTACATTCTATAGAATGCAGTCACTGTAGCCTTTGGTTAATTTGGTTTCAGTAATTATATGTAACAAAAGTTCATAATAGGAAAGAGAAGTCATGTCTTGAATTTGGTTTTTGGAATTTGAATTATTGCTATTTTCCTGACTATATATGTTAGTATTATATCCTCCAAACTATTGCTTTGGTCATTTGGTTGAATTCTAACTTCTGTTGGTTAATTTTTTGTGGTAACCCAACATGTCCTTTGAAATTCTTGAATTACTCATTATGTATTTATTGTGAAGATTCCAAAATAAGGTAATGAAAAATTCCATTTCCATAACATTCACAAGGTAATAAGGTTTTTATTAAAAGAATCATTGGTAGTATTGGTGAGTATGAGAGACAGTGATGAAATTTATGAGTTTTTTCTAAACTATACTAGCATTTACAGCAGAACATTAATTGCTTCCTTTATCTCATAACATGATTTGTTTTTTTGAGTTAATACACACTTTTTAAGAAAATTATTCATTGCACTAAATACCACCGATTGGTGTTATATATAACCTTTTTTGGACAAAATAAATCCTTATTAAATGTAGTTGTCAATCTACTTAAGTATTCAGGTGACTTAGTAAACAGGGTATTGTTGAAAAATAATTTGTTTTCTTAGTTTTTTAAAATGAAAAATATTTTGAGATATAAAAAAAACTCATGTGACAGCGGGAGTAATAAACAAAAATAATTGTGTTATTCTTTTATTTCAATTATATGTTTTTTTTTTTAACAAACTACTGCAATATATAAACAGAAGTAAACATGATTTGTTATTATGATGATCTTTTTACCCTAAATAAGAAATACTAGCTATTGAACAAATAATAAAGCATCCAATGAGCATCTTAGTGATCTTCCTAACATGCTTTCTTCTACCTACAATATTTGTTTATCCTTTACCTCTTGTTGTCCCTACCTTAGTTGGGCATGAGACCGTAACTTCTTTTTTATTTTAGATTTTAATGCTCTGTTGACAAATACTGAAAGTGTTTGGAGGCAGAGTCTGGTATAAATATGCTAATCTTTTTAATTGATTAAGGTTGAAACAGGAAAACTAGACAAAATTCTACCCCAAATTGTGTCTAGCATACTTCATGTCCGTGTTTTACATGTTACAAAGACAACCTGAGATTTATATAATCATTGGTTTTAAATTTCCAGCATTTTGCTTGTATCCTCATGAAAATAGTATCGATAAAAAATCTAACTATCCATATAACAACCATTCTGGATAATGTAAAGTATTTTCTGGATTTTCTTTTATTCCACTCCCTCCCTAATGCTTTTGCTCATTTTTCTTGTTGTCAACCTCAGGCATTTGCTCTGCTACTGGCATTAATTCTGCGAGCCACCGTGTCTACCCGGGGCACTGATTTTGATTATGAGGATGAACGTGATGCTAGGGGTAGAAGTTGGGAACCCTTACTAAATCCTCAATCTGGCCAACCATCTGGGTCTGGCAAAGTTGATAATAGAGGAAATCACTCGGATATTTGGAGCTCGCGGATGAGAGAAAAGGTACGTTGGTCTTGAAGTCTTGACCTTAATTTCTTTGATAAACTTTAATGGAATTGAGTCTTACAGTGATAGGAAATATAATGTGATTTGTCAAGAGTTTATTAAAAAGCTTTTATCATCAACTATCAACTAAAAGTTCCATTTTTTTTTTGTGTTTATCTTTTTCCATTGGTACATATTATCTGTGACATTTTTTAATTTCGATATTATCATATAGTATTTTGGTTTTAGATTTATAGTTTTATTATTCTATTTTGCTTGGATGCTAAACTCAGATCTGTCATAGATACCTGCCTCGAAAAATTTCGTTTTCAGTAGTCTGTTGTCATTGCATGAAACTATTTTTATTTATACTGTTTGAAACAGAAAGGATATGTAGTCTGGGTTTAGAAATTTGAGGAATTTCTGTTTATTCCATAGGCTCAACATCAACGCTTTCTCCATTCTAAGCATGTGGTTCTTAGGATAAAGATCGATAAATTTATGGTTTTCCAACTTGTTTTTGAGACTTCAAAAATGCTTGTTTGTCGATCATTTAGTGAATTTATATGTAGTCTCTTTTCTTCTCTCCTTTGTATTTAGTTTGATGCATAGGTGTGTCTACTACTCAAGTAGTGAAATTACCGTGGTGCATGGCTTTAACATTAGTAATGTAGGAATTACTATTTCATGTTTGCAGTACGGATTGAACCATGGTGATAAGAGCACCTACCAACCATGAATTTCAGGCAATCACCGCTACTAGACATCAAGCAATTCAATGATGTGTCGACATTTGCGTACATACATGTATATCTTTGTTTCTAATGTTGTACTTTCATATTTCAGGAAAAATTATGATGTAAGCAAAATATAGTGGTGGTGGTATGTGTTGTAAAACCAAACAAGCCACCGATTGAAGTTTAAGAGTGTCTTGTACTTAAATAGCGTAGCATAAGAGAAAAATTAATAACAAAGCTACATCACAAAGGACCCAATGTAAGCACCTTCCTCATGGCTATACTGCTAGTGCAGTCTGCAGCACAGAACATTAGTTGACATTGCTCAATTTCCACGCATACAGCTATATACTTGGATATGGTGCACGTGAAACATACGTCTCTCATTTGTCGGTATTCATGTTTTTTTTTTTTCACAAAAAACAAATATCGTAATTTTGTATAAAATTTCAAAAAGCAGAATTGGTTGGAAAATATTGCAGTGTGGAAAACAAGTATCTTTGAGAACTTAGCATGGCTCAACATCAAGTGAAATCGGAGGGCAAATTTTCAGTATCTTATGGTTCTTACGTTTGTTCGCACACGATATTTTTCTCCCTTAATTTTATTTTAGAATATGAAAAATGCTAGTTATATAGGTATATGATGATTTAATAAAATGGGAATAATTTTTCCGTGTGAAGATTTCAGTGAATCAGGACAGTTTGAATTCACATGATATTTCTCGCTGGTAAAATGCTATGCCATTATTATTAGCACTTGATTTGTACTATTCTGTTTCATACTAGAAGTTTTTATTTATTTGTTTATTTATTAATTTCCAGATACAAGGAAGTGTAGCTAATATTATATTCCTCTGTTGGATGTCCATGTGACCATTTCTTACTACTACAGGACGATGTTGATTATTGGATTAACTGAGATCGTATTTAGTATTTTGGCTTAGTAGAGCATGACAACCTTTGTCGAATATGTTCCTCGAGAGAACTGCAGATTTCATTTTATGTTTTGAAAAGGGAAGAATAAACAAAAGCATACACTTCTACTCTGCAAAGTACGTTTCGCAACACTCTTTCTCCTCCGTTTCTGTTTTTATAGAAAAATGATAAGTTATGAGAGATTGTACTCTCCCAAACTGCACTCACTGATCTATTCTTAATAATTTTGGAAGCTTGTCTCGTGGAACGTGGTCCACGGTGCTGTCACGGGACTTGAACAGTGATTCAATTTGTTAGCTGTAGATACCATGATTTTCTAGATTTGTTAGAAATTTCTCGTCGAATGGTCATTGGGAAATATTCTCAACCTTTTATCCATTGGAAAAAAAAATGGGTCTTTTTTCCTTGTTCTACTTTAAGGCTTCAGCACCATCAGATTGCAAATATTTCAAACAATTTTTCCGTTGCTTATTTTTCAATTGTCATTTTCACGTATTTCAAAGTGTACTTACTAAATATACTTCAATGGTTAAGTTAGTTTGGATTTGATTAGATAAATAAATTAACATTTTAATAAATATATTGTAAAAGTCTTCATAACCATATTTTTATCTGTATTTATAATTTTTTCCATGAATTTTTTATTAGGGTTAGTCTAATCACGGTTCAATTTTTGTTTAAACCTGACTTGTTTAGATTAACTAGATTATTAACTGATTCTGATCGTAACATCTCTTCAAGCTTCGATGATCGGTCATGTCATTTCGATAAGTATGTATCGGTTGCCACATATAGTATAACACCTCTCATCTCTCTTGGGTCATGTGTAATGTAAGAATCTTTCCATGATTTAGGAGGCAAATAAACCCAATTTCTAAGTTCAAAGTAATAAAAGGTTACAATGACCACCTTTATTTTGATATGATTATTTTTAAGGGTTTTTATCGATTATGGGTGAGTTTGCACTTGTTTTTTCGTTTAAAAAATAATAATACTTTTACCTTTGAAATAATTTATTGTAAGCATTTGAAGCGTTTATTTCTTGGACCACAAACTTAGTTGACACTCCATGTGTGATAAGAGAATATGAGTTGTGTCTACGAGAAAAAGAGAATGAACATATAAGATTCTGAATTAAACTAGTTAAAATTCTCATCATCTTCCATCCATAAGAGGATTCCATGAACGAGTTTAGAGAAGAGAAATATAAAATGCTCTGATAAATGTTTATTTAATAGTTCTCTATAAGAAGTCTTCATGTGCTAGGACATGTGGTTCCAATTAATCTACGCTTCAATATGATCTAATGGGAGCCAACAACATGTTATTAAAGGACTACAAACTGTGATTTCTGTGGATTAATAATGCATCAATTTTACCAACTCCACTTATGGTACTGTTAAGTTATAGCATCCCAATTACAACTAAACTAGTACTATCACATACAAATAGTGACTTGTGAGTTGTGCAAATATTTTATATTTTGTTTTGATCCCAAATATTCCATGATATAATGTAAGGATAAGAAGCCTGACCTTGGGAGTATATGTCATTGAATGTGTGATTGGAGTATTGTTTGTTAATAAAATAAAAAATATTTTATACAATTACCATATGTTTATTAGTCAGAGCTTCTTGTGGTGGGATAAAGGTACCGTGTACAAGTCCTATTTGGTGGGAAATATTAATTGTTTTAGTTAAAAAAGGGAAAAATGTGAAATAAGCCAAATAGAGTTACTTAAAAGGATATTAAATGTGAAGTACCTGAAAAAACACTAGAAGGGGTTGAAGAGTTTTATTGCAAAATGTTTCCCAAAGAATATAATATAAAAGGTTTATGTAAGTTGTTAAACGCTCGACTTTAGAAATTAGTTTAAACAATAAATTCTTTCTAGTAAGTGTTTTTCAATCATTGAAAAATGTTTGTTGCAGCGTTTTAATAAAGCTTGCTCTTTAATAAAGAGTCGTTTAATAACAAGAGCTTTAATATCAATTCAAATAAAGTGAACTGTAGGTTTTGTAAGTGTTTAAAGAGAATAAAACAATAAACACACGATCATTTTCATACTAGTTCGCTCCACTGAGATACGTCCGATCTCCTCTAACACCTTAGAGGGTTCCACTATAATCTTCAACAAGATTACAACTGAGTATTCTCACCATTCCTAGTATCCCTAGGTACTCCCGGTATCCACCAATATGCTGCCTAGTTGAGTTTTACCCACTCCTGATTATGCAGTATTCTTCACCACTCTTGGTATCCCTAGTCAGCAAATAACCTTCAGCCCTAGACTAGTTGAGTATTCGCACCACTCCTGGTACTAGACAATCTTGGTATCCTCTAATACGCAACCTAGATTTCCTTAACTCCTCAGAATTTCAACAAGTGTTTTAATTCTCTTTAGAATTCCAATCAACGATTGCTTACAAGTCGTTTAGACTATTACTCTTACAAAGAGGATATGTCTACAATACAATACAGTCTAAAGACTAACTGAGTGTTTCTCCCTTTTCTCTTTTACTCTCTTATTACAAAAGTAAGCAAATATTGCAATAAAGCTCAAGAGTATCACTTGACTTTTCTTCTTTTCTGCCAAGATATTTTCTTTTGCTTGAGCTTTTTTGTGTTTCTCTTCTAAACACTTTTCGGAGGATGGATTTTACACTGTAAGCTTTTTTCTTGGGCTATCCTCTTGATTCTTCCTTTGAATGATCTTCTATTTAAAGTCACCTTGAAAAGATATTCGTTAGAGTGAGCTCTTGGCCTTGAATAAAGTAGATTGTGCATGCAACAAATATGTCTTATCTCTTATTATTATTTTTTTGAACATTAAGCATTTAATGACATATAATGTTTGTTCAAAACATCAAAGTGTTTTTTACAATTTCTACCGTTGAGATAGTGTTTATCAACTAAGTTTTTTCTCTGAGATACCAATCGTTGAGAAAGAACTTCATCGTTAAACGAAGTTAAGGTTTTAATTTATGGTAGCGTCTAGGCTGATGTAAACGCTTTTTGGGATAATGCCTTTTAGAGCTTGAGCGTTTAACGTGTTTCTTCTTCCATAAGTTTTCAATCTTTGTTTAAGTCTTTTAGAGGGTTTAGTCAGAGACATTGTCTCAAGATCTTTTTGCTTCTTAAGAGTTCAACTGAATACCATTAGGTACAATATAGCTTACATGTTCAACATAACTCTCTTTTGACACTTTGACTTGTAAGTCGTTTAGCGTTGCATTTGGAAGATTTTAACCTACATGTTTTCCTAAGATATTTCTATATTGATGGATGATATGGGAATCTTATTTCTAGCCTTTGTGTTTCTACATATCTTATTCTTCAGGTTTAGGTGTTTTCAGATTCTTATCTCATTTAATGTTATTTGATTAAACTTTAAAACATGAGAGCATTTAAACGTATAGACGATTTTGTCTTAACAACACTCACATGTACAACAAGTGAGTTTACAACTAAAGAATTGTATCTTTCCATAAAAAATATTTTGAAGGAATTTGATGATGTCCTAAAGAGGGACCTATTAGGCTTCCTCCTTTTAGGGGAACAGAGCATCAAATTGACTTCGTGTCTGAGGCTGACCTTCCTAATAGACCATCTTATAGGACATCAATCTGACTAGCTGATTATTCTAAACCACTCCTGGCTTCCCTAGTCAACTTGACTAGTCTGAGTTTACACACTTCTGGTTGTTAGTATTATAACCACTCATGCTACATAATTGAGTATTGTCAACCACTCCTGGTTCACTATCCCATCTTGACTAGAACGTTTAACTCAATACAATGATTTAATTACAAACACATTTAGTGTTTGATCAACTACAAATTTGAATAAGTCTCAAGGAGAGCAAGAATACAATACAATACAATCTGTAAACATATGAGACTCTTCCTCTAAGGTTGAAGAGCATCGGACAATATATGTTGGAGGTAGAGTAGAGACAATATTTAATAATCTTTCTTGGGCATGTTCTCTTTCTCTGTCTGTCTCTTTCTCCTTTTCTCTGTTCTATTTTCACCTTTCCTCAACTTCAATAACTTCTTCTCTTTAGTGAATCTTCTTTATTTAGCCTCCTTGAGAAATGATAGTTAGATACAAAGTTGACTTTTGGATTAAACTTCATGGCCTTTTTAGGTAACAGGGCAGACTCAAGTCTATATTACAGTGTGATAGTGCTTTATCAGTGCTTTCATTCAAATGTAGCTTGTATGACCTTTTGGTGCAAAGCTTGAGAAAACATCCTAGGAATGCCTTCTTATCTCTCAATGTCTTTATATCCTTTGTGCGATGCTTCTGAAGAAAGATTTAGTATTACTTGCACATATAACAAGACTAAAGCATGCAAGCAGAGAGGCACATTTTCATACAACATTAAATGTTTTAAACGTTTATGACCTTTAAGCACTTGCGTGTTCAAAACATTTTGTCACATGTCAGCACGTCTTGATAAATGCATTGTTCAAAGGGAAAGGGTTTAGTATGTTATGGTATGATCTTTTAAGCCTTTTTTTTCATAACCCCGTCTAGGCATAAATATATCGTCTAGCAATGCTTAGCACAACTTGATGTTCAGATGCCCTATTGTTTTCTTCAAGCGCAAAGATGATTAGACGCTCTGTTAGGAGTTCTATAATATTTGACGCTCTTTATGTCTTATGCCTTAGGTATGTTTGAGAAACTAAATAATTGTGTATCTCTTGAGATTGTTTAGCGCATTATTTGATATCCTAAATAGCACATTCTATTAGACGCTTCGTGGCTTTCCACATTTGTATGTCGAGTTTTTAAGCATCAACGTTCAGCTCAACGTTTACATAGATTATGTTTTTATTGTATCATACACTGCTTTCACCCATATAGAAAATTTATTCCAAGTATTGTATTCTCTAGAAAACAATTTATCTTTACTAGATATATCGTTATATCTGATAGACACATGTTTCATCTAGCATAGTCCTTTAGTATACCTATACATTTAGACACCATATCTTGTGATTAATATTTTGTTGAGTGTTGTTTGTTAAACCTCAAAATCTGAGTTGCTGGGCAATGTAGTCTTCCTAAACAATCTTATCCCAACAATTCTGCTACTTTATATTGTTTGTGTTTGATTTCTTAGCTCACCCATATTTGTGTTTGTACCGATGATTGTATAACGTTTGTGTTATATGACGGTAAATGTGAATGCATATATTTTTGGAGCTGTATAGATGTTGAGAGAGGGGAACTAGCAATGGGAGTTTTATAAAGTTTAATCAGTTTTTTTGTTATCTGCATTGAATTATTAAGTTGACACATTATTTTTCATTTGGATTATGCATATTGGAATTTCAAGTTGTAATAAGTTACAAAAAAAATTTTGATCTTTGATTCGTTTAAGTGACTTCCATAATTGCGATGTTACAAAGCCTACGTGTTCAAATAGGTTATGTTATACACCAGTGCTAATATTTGTCTAAATACAAGGACAAACCTACGTGCTCAAATAGTGTATGCTACAAACCAGTGCTAATATTGTCTAAGTGTAAGGACAAGCCTAAATGTTCAAATAGCCTGTGTTATACCTCAATGCTAAAATATTTGCTTAAGTCTACTTGCTCAAATAACCTCGTGCTATTTGCTAGTGCTAATATTTGCCTAAGTGCAAGGAACAACCTTCACGCTGAGATTAACGCCTTTCAACATGATACTGATATCCGACGCGTGTTAACATTACCTTTGTGCTAATATTCATGTTCTTTGTAACATGTTCAGGTAATTAAGTTCCAAGTCATCAATCTCAAATAACAACAACTTTATTGGTACCATAGAATTTAATAGATTGGGTAAGTAGGGCAGTGTTGATGATCGAATGCAATGATAATAAACTTACAATAATACTTATTTAATTTGAAAATTAAAATCAGAAAGGCTCAAGAGGGACTCAGGCCCTACCTGTAAAATCAACCACTGCATTCTCCACAAGCTCTTGAATCAAGTCCCTCTCTATCTCCTTTCCCAAATCGTCTATCTCCAATTTCATAAGGTCCACCCACCCTATCTGCACAATCTCTTTTCTGACAACATTTTCTACCACCAGGCTGTTGCTGTCCCACTCACACCTCACCCCACTTGCCATTAATTCCTTTATTTTGGCCACAATGTGGTCCACCAACAAGGTAGATTCCGGTGCACTCTCTTGGATTAGGACCCTGCAGTGGTTCCCACTGCCATTTAAGCACTTTTCTGACCCATAACCAACAAGTTCCAATAGTGCAGCATTGATATAATCAAACACAAGTTTATGATTTGATCTCATCTTCCTTCTTCTTCCCTCGTGCATTGGCTGAGGCTCCTTCTCATTGAGTAATGTGTCCCTCAATGTTGGGTCCAATGGACTTTCAAGGGAATACCATCTGGTGTAAAACGAGTCATATTGCTGCTGGTCATCAAGTCCAGCTGCTGTTAGTAGGTTGTGGACCAAGAGAAGCCACTCTTTTTCCTCTATCTTGGAGTCCAAGGAAGGTTTTAATAGATGGGGGCTTGCCACTTCTGCAGAAGAATCATCCCATGATAGGGTCCTAGCTATTGATTCTATAGGTGGTGATTTGTCAATTAAATTGGACTTCAGTTCCACCTGTGATCCTATACATGCACAACAACTGACAATCAGATAATAATAAAAGTATAGAAATTTAATATTTAAGACATGGTTTATATCTACTCTTACGTGTTTTTAAAAGCTATTCTTCAGGTTCAGGTAATGGCATAACAATTAACAATAATTAAGATAAGGTTCATATATTTTATTCATATGAAATAAGAACTAGAGTTAATAAAGAAAGAAGAAAGGCTTAAATATTATTACCTAGTTGATCATTCTTCATATCATGAGATACATTATTTTTATCATCTTCAAATGGAGGTTGTAACACTGAGAATGGACTAGGCTGATCTGGACTTTCGCTCGAATTAATCTCTAGCATCATGGACCCTGCCACTGCCAATCCAGGCTGTGAAAACAAACAAGTAAAGGATTTCATATGTTTATATACAGTGTGGCACTAGGATATGTGCATTCAATTCACCGTATGCTATAATCTCATCGACATAAGATGTTGTGGTCTAGGCTTACTAAGAAAAGTTATTTCCCTTGATTATCCACAAGTACCCAAACATTTTAATGACAATAATTTCGGTTTTCCGTTTCATTTATTTCATCATTCCAACGCATACGAATACCAACCATTTAAGAGGAAAATTAGTTTTGCGTGCACAGAACTTGCGACCATACTTATTCAATTCCCTCATCATGCGGAATTAATAATTTCATTAGTTGGGAAGACAAGGCACAAAAATTCCTGTGGATCATAAAAGGGGTACTCTATATTATAATTAAGGACTGCTTTTTTGGTGTTATCCCCCAAGGCCGTAATAAATAAAGGTTTAAACAACAATTAGCACTCTAAGTTCACAAACAGATAAGAATGTTAATTCCGTTTATTTGGTGTACATTCCTTTCTGTAGTAATTACTTTTCATTGCACTATGTTATCCTAGAAAATTCCTGACATATCCAAATTATCCATCGACAAAATAAAATTTGCATTATGAAATAAAAAATGACGATATTAGCTGAATAATAGCAGCCATTACCTCTAGTGTAATCATGTCTTCTTCTTGTCTGTTAGCGACTGAATTTGTGGAAGTTTTCTCTGATGATTCACATGGAGCTACACGAGAAAAATCTTCAAAACTATCCACATTGGTGATTTGAGACTCATCATCCCTAAGGACTTCAGGTGCATATGCTGGAAGAACTAATGCTTCAGTGGCGATAGGAGCGGGTTGGGATGCATCCTTAGATTCAGGAGAACTTGGCTTTTCCTTGGTTGATTTCTTACTCTTTGAGAACAAGAGACTGGCTACTTTTTCTTTAAACGTTGGTCTCCTCTTTGACTTTGTCTGTGCCCTGGAGGCTTGTGATTTGCCAGTTTTTGGATCATCAACTTGAACTGTGAGCTCAGTTCCATTGACAGTAGAGGATGCAGGCACAGAATTTGATCTGGGAAGATTTTTAGGAGAGCCCTCAATGCTTATTTCTGCATTGAAAGAATGACGGCAAGAAACAGATTTTCTAGGTTCTTGGTCCTCTTGAATACTCTCAACCACAGATGTTGCAGATTTCTTCATGTGGGTAAGAGAAAGCATCTCACCCAAGGTAGAGTTTCTTCTCACTTTCGTTTGTTCTTGAGGACCCTTATCTGATGCCATCATAGTCCATCTTTCAGAAAGCCTTTTCTTCGCCTCTCTGCACACTGATGACTCAGGGGAGCAAGGCACGCGACCCAAGGACATTGTAGAATAAGGACTGCTACAGCCATTGATGTAATTGTAATCCCATGAAAGCCTTGGCAGCGGTGACATTGACATAGCTTCCAAATCACTGAAATTTGCTGATGCATACTCGTGATATGATTTGTTGAACGAACTCTCATCATCAGAATAGCCATTGGAAATCACTGAAGAACAATGTGGAGTTTTATCCTTTTGATAGCTCCACAGACCCTTATGCATTTGCTGTGTGATCTCCTTTGCCACTGTAATGGATTCTATTGCATCGTCATATTCAGGTTCCTGATGGCAATTACCACTTCTCAGATTTGGTAGTGATGTTGTTGTTGGAGAAACCGCATCCTTTTGCTCAGGTGTCCTCCCAGGGCTAGGTTTCAGTAACACAATTCGAGTGGTTCGAACTGGGGATTCATCAACTTTCTGACTATCTGGAGAGTTTCCAGAATTCGTGTTCTCCCACCCAGCTGCTTGATCAACATTTGGTGATTTCTTAATTAGTCTATTGTTCCTTTTCTCCTTTCTGGCTGGTTTGTCATTGTCGTCCATCTTCAAAGGTTTAATAAGAGTAATGCGCTTTGTATCAGTACGGCGACTTGAGTAAAATTCGTAAACATTTTGAGAATCCAATAACCTCATTAAGAGATCACTGTTGGAGCTTAGAACTTCCAAGGCATCTTTAAATTGTTTAGATTGACGCATTCTCTCATCGGTTGACAGATGTTTTGCTTCTATGAATTTCTGACGAATGAGAGCCATTCTTTTACCATCAACATCTTCACTCCATCTTCCTCTATCAGGTACCTTGCCACTTGCATGCTTTGCTCTCTGAGATTGCTGCCATATTTCATACATTTCTTTGTAAGCAACCTGTTCTGTGCTTGGGTGAACTTCATGAAGTATTTCCCTGTCCATAAACCTATCTTCCTGCTGCCAATGCCTGAATGGGAAGCCTACAGGGCCATTCATTTGTTGAGGATAAGCACTTCTGTAGCTTCTCTCCATAGATAAATTAGGCTCTCCCCTTGGAAGGGTTTCAAGCCCCATTAGTTTTGCTACAACATTTGGTAGGTAGTGCTTGGAGTCTTTCTGTTTGGACATTTCTTTGTCTATGAGCATCTGCATTTTAATGGGTGCTCCATTTACTTTTGTGACTTATCCTCTATCCCATCACGACCATCTGATTGACTTGTTGAAAGAGACGAAGCTGCAAGACAAATAGCCAGAATATCTGGTGATGCATGGGAATAATATAATAGCAGAGAAACACTTCAATTACAGAAATCTTAAGTGCAACCATTCCACACGACTTGGAAAGAAACAAAAACTACTGACAATTTACAGAAATCTCTCTATAGATCACAGGAAAGGGAGATATAAATGTATATCAAAGAAGAAAAAATGATGGGCAAGGTGGAGATGTGGGTTTGATGTTCCTACCTCTTACTCTGTCTGTCCTTTGCGTAATTCTGTCATATATCCTCCATCCACTCCCTTTGCAAAACGCTCTCATCAAACTACTATTGATTACATATAATTTCTTTACTTGTTTGCAATGAAATTTAAATGACAAGATCAAATGAGCAAGTTTGGGACAAAATTAACCACTCTAACAAAACAGGCAAGTAGTTACATCTATATGGGCAAATAACTAAGAAATCCCAACGTAATAAAAATCGTTGATTCTTCCAAATCTTGACCAGTTAAAGTTTGTAAGGAAAGATAACACAGATATTAAATGTGTCATCAATTGAGGTATAGAATAAAAATCACTTGAAAAAAATATTTAATTTATGAATCAACTTGACCCAATAGCAGGGAAACCACTGAGATGTTATCTTCATATTTTTGAAAATGAGTGATTATCAAATAGATGTATCAAACGCAAAGAAGATCATCTTAAAGGGCGTTGCTTTAAAGGATTAAAATAACAGGGCAGGCAAACAATCAATAGAACGGGAGAAAAAGCCATATCTGTTAGAGGCCACAAAATTTTCCACATTCTGTTAGTTTGACTTCATTAAAATGATTTATTTGATCTCACCTTTAATGCGACAGAGGGTACACAAAACTCAGGAATTTATAGGGGAGTGAAAACAAAACATTTGTATAATAGGGTGACTTTAATCTTGGGTAAAAAAAAAAGAATACTGAACCGGTCAGATATCGTTTTCTATTTATGAGTGACGTACAAGTTGCACATGCGACTGAAAATGACCCTTTTATTAGAAAAGCAAACAAACCAAAACATAATATAAATCTCACTTATGATGTGGACTTTTTGGAAAATTAGAAAAGCAAACGAGAACAGTATCTACTACCTTTTTCATGTGCCCATACTCTTACACGGTGCCGTGGGGCGTGTGGTTCGGAGACTTTGATGTAGGCCTTCATCAGTACCATACATAGAGAAGAAGAGCGTAACCAAATTGAAATCTGGAGTGGCATGAAGACCACTCCGAAGAATACAAGAGAAAGAAGCTAGAGATAATTTTGCATTCAAGTTTGTGGTTTGCTTAACGTGAAGATTGTAAAAATGGTTACGAGAGTAACTCGTAATCTTTTTGACAAAGGCAAGTAAGTCGGTTATAAATGTTAGCTGCACAAATTTGTTACTCTTTTAATAATTTTAACATACGTATTCGTGAAATTCAATTCTTTATGTTTAGCATTACAGACATGATAAATGCCAAAAAAATCGTACTGCTTTTCCTGGTGAATCACGGGAAAGTTCTTTGGGTACGTCACAATTTTACAGTCACTTTAGATATTTGTACAATTAAAAGTATTGACAAGGTTCGTTTGATGCTCCGAATTATCAAAGATCCAGCAAAGTAACAACATTAATTTCCACCAAAAGGTGAAGTTCGATAGAGGTGTCTTTTTGTAAACACATGGCGTAACAGTCCGAAATTAACCAGAAACATGTGCAGGGTAACATTTGATCAAACATTCTGGGGTGTTAGACTCTAATGGAGCAGCTTCTGCGTTTGCTCTTGCTCATTGGCATAGTCACTGTCATCCAAAGGAAATGGGCATGGACATATGGAGAAAAGAAGAGTTATATATTTCAATCAAGCTTTTCCTAAAATGATAAAGCACTTCCTCGTGATTTTCACCATCCATTTCTGGCTCGTCATTATCATTAATTTGAAAAAGAGAAGGCACACTTTCCCTTTGTGACAATTTTAAAGTTCTTGAACTTGAACTTTGGCAATTTAAATGGGAACTAGTTAGAGATAAGCTCCTCTGACATTCATCTAGTGAAGATGGAAGGCAGGTTTCCAGATTAGGATGATGATGGTAGGCACTAGAAACTGTCCTTCCGACCCAATGTTTGTATGGTGAAAAGAACATGCTGTCTTGATCACATGACGCGTCATTCTTCCAATTTTCCTGAACATTAAAGTAGTGCTTACTGTGTGACAGAGACAATGCTGTATGGTTAAAATTTGTGTCCATGTCTTCATAGACATATCTTCCAAACTTGACTTCTTGATATCTTAAGAAACCAGAATCCAATATTGAACTGAAGTTCTGTGATTTGTCCAGTAGCGAGAATGAGGGACTAAAGTGGTATCTATCTAATGTATTATGTAATGTCTGCTCTTCAGGGTGGCCTAAAATTGATAATTCAGGGGGCATATTTGGCTTTGTATGCATGTAAGTGGTAGGAAAATTTGTCGCATTTGCAGTGTAGTCAAAATCTTTTTCCATAAGAGGAATCGATTCTTTCTCTGGTATCCCCAGCTCTTTGAAATGATTGGATGTAAAGATTTCACGATCTTGGTTATTACTCAGAAACCCTCGGGTTACATCACTCTTGTCAATGAAACTAGGAGTTCCACCAAAATTCCTTCTAGCTTCTGTCATACTGAGCAGAGGTTGAAAGTTGAGTGGATAAGGTTGAAAGTCGGCATGAGGGTTAATCATCTCAAATGATCGCAGAAAAACAGGAGACAGAAAATGATCATTGAAGGATGAACTTGATTCAAGTTCAAGAGGCTTCCTCTTAGGTATTTGATGGTGTTCTGCAAATTGAACATCTAACTCCCGAGAATCATGCAAACCATGTCTGGTAGCATTTGCTGCTTCGTTAAGCAAAGGTTCAGGAATTACATCGCCCTTGGTTGCGACACCGAAACTTTGAGTTGCACTTTGTTTGCAGTCAGGTTCCGTTATTCGAGGCGGAAAATTGTTTGAATCATAGGTTGGATACTTCGAGTGCAGATTAAATCTCCCATCTAGTCTGAGAAAGGAAGGAGACAACACATTATCTCTCAAGTATGGGCTTGAGTCAAGTCCAAGAAGTTTCGTTTTAGGTATCCGATATTGCTCCTTAAATTGATCATCTGACTTTCGAGAATCAGGTAAATCATATCTTGCACCATTCGCTTCTTTTCCTGGATGTGTATCCTCATATTTCTGGCACAGAAAATCATTCTTGATAAGGGAATGCAGGTCACTGGATGGATTTATAGAATGAGATATGGCTAAAATTCCATACATTTTCTTCAGTGCTCGTAGGGAACAGCCGACTAAGGAGCATGGAAATAATATCATGCCTGAAAAATTCCTATTATATTCATGATAAAGGGAAAGTACAGTTAATATCAATATTGAATCTGTGCCTAACCCTTTTGAACAGAGCTTCTCTGGGTCTGTAAACAAGGCATCTACAGCACTCAGTCGTAATTTTTGTCTCTTTGTAGCAAAAACTTCTCCATGCGCATGCTGATCTGAAGTATTGACACAGTAATTGTTTTACAAAAGCTATGTCAGCACATCTGAAATATGAGAAGTAAATTGCGCGTCTTCAGTTAAACTACATACATTTTTTTACAGTAATAAATTTGACCATCGGAAGGTTAATTTACAAATCATTGGCACCGAATAAATGTTCAAACTGTCCTATGCATTATTTTACCCCGCAAATACCTTGGAACCAAGCAATCCAAATGAAGAAAATCAAACCTTCATGTGAAAATATTCGCTGGGATTTGAATTTGTCACTATAATCCTGGGAGCCCTTGGGCGTGTTGCTGATGCAGTACAAGCCTGCGTTACCATCGGTTAAAGATCTTGGGATACAGATTGTTGTTTAGTAGGGAATTAAAAAATGAAATTATTGCGGGAGAAAAAGGCATTTCCCAACATTTCAACATTTTGGAGTACATAATCGCCAATTAGAGAAAATATAAATGCCACGTGATACTAACTTAAAAAGCAAATAAGAGTGCAGAGGAGTAGATATTGATACAATGAGAAGAAATAACCAAAGTTTTCCAGAGGAACATTTCTTTACAAGTGGAAAGTATCTCCTTTCCTAATTATCCTGATTGTGAACACCATGATCCTACATATCAGTATCTCTGCAGCTAGAATGACGTGGAATTTCCTCTAATACGCACCTGATTTATTCCAAGCTTTTACAGAAGGTGAGAAACACGAGTCTGTCCTTACAGTTGATACGTGCTCAATGATCCTTGAAGAATTGTCGCAATTACTTCCGATCCTGACATCACCCATCTTCTCTGCATATACATAAAATATTTAAATACACTTTTAATCTCTATAGAATATTGAAGTTTTGGTTGTAGTTCCTCTAAAATTTGAGTTTTAGTTGATGTGCCTTGTCACTGTTTAGTGAAGCATTACTGTTTAACAGATCAATAACAATGACAGGGATCGAAAGCACTACAGGAACCTAAGACCTAAATCCCAATTTTAGAGAGACTAAAACTAAAATTTAGTATATCAAATAAGAACCAAAATATACTTTGAATCTTAAATAAATGCGATGACTATTCTATTGTGACAGAAGATGGCATATGTATAATGTCTCCGTCTTCAAAACAAGGAGAAATATTCAACTTTCAGAGTGATAAAGAAATGAAATCAATGTCTATACATAAGAAATTCCCCAACTTAATTATATTAAGATGGCTTTAATAGAGGAAACAATTTAACACTGTTAAGAAAAGTTATGGCGGAATAAAACATTCTCATGTTTTATAAGTACTTTTTGAGGAAAAAAAATCTTAATAATGCTTATTTATAAATAAGCAGGAATAAAACTTTTCAGCCTTTACAGACGTGATAAACCTTTCAAATTAATTCTACGTAAAACCATTAAACAATTTCATCATAACCGACTGCAAATGTCATTTCTGCCAAAGTTATAACAATGACAAAATCCTCTTTTGTAATTTTTTTTCCTGAAAATTCTATGAAGAAACAATATCTCCATGGTCTTTTATACGTATTTTTAACACTGCTACCTAAAGTCATGTAAAATAAATTTATTGAATTTTATAACAAGTTCATCTAAACTCACATTGAAAACGATTTCTGATTACTCCACATTTCTCACAAACATACTAAACTTAAGTCATATTCCTAAGAATCTGTCTAAACTAAAATGAACATAAGGCAAATTTATTATCTTTGAAATCCATCCAACCTCTGGAATAGTCTGTGGATTCTGACTTCTTAGATGATTGGCGAGATTCCTTTTGCAGTGGACGTAAATGAAATCCATCGCTTGCATCCTTCTTCAATTTCTTAAAGAAAGCAAACTCAGAAG
This sequence comes from Vigna mungo, assembly GCA_036885675.1. Classification (NCBI taxonomy): domain Eukaryota; kingdom Viridiplantae; phylum Streptophyta; class Magnoliopsida; order Fabales; family Fabaceae; genus Vigna; species Vigna mungo. The sequence continues at coordinate 28,180,697 of CP144692.1, read as the reverse complement.
TTTTTGGATCTGTTCCTGCACTTGAATTCCAAATCCTAGTTAAACGCAAAAGTAAAACAAATAAAATAAAACGAAGTTATTTAAAAACTACTATTATATCAATGTGCAAGCTAAGCTAAGATGAAATAGTAAACTCCAATATCGTTGACTTTTGTAGAGCACAACCATGAAAACGTGGAGCAAAACGCATCGTTCGTAGCGAACAAATCGTTAGGTATTGATTGCAATCGTAAAGGTTATTCGAAAATTAATAACGAAAATTCGAAAATGTGAAAAGGAAGAAGAAAGAAACCTTTGGTTTGAGAAATTTTCCTTTTATTCATTGCAATGCTCGCAAAATACACAGAACCAGTCGCACGCTCTGCAACACAATTGCTAGTGAAAAGAAGAACGGGAAACTGGATTTGGCGCCAAACGGCACGTGATTCATAGTTCCGCACCCGTGTAACATTCTTTTCATACGTAGAAATTATTCATAGGATTTGACGAGTTTACACCAACTCATACGCGTATTAATACTACGTATTATATTTAAACAAAGAAAAATATTATTTAACACACCTAAATTTTTTTTATTTACATGACGTTACCCCTTCTTACTTTTTACTCTTTTTTTCTCTTAAAAAAAATACAAAAATTTATATTTTTAGGACCATTTTACTTTACTATGTGTCATGATACCATTATTTATTATAAATATGTCTTGATAATAATATAAAGTGAAATCAAACCACAACTTATTCCTTGCTGCTGAATTTGGAAAATTATTTCTCCCAGTAAAACGAGAAAATGCTTTTGTTTAAGTGTAATGGTACCATGATATACTTTTACATTCATTTGACACAAAATATAAGGGTAAAATGGTCATAAAAATATAAAGTTTTATATTTTTTCAAGAAAGAAAAGAGTAAAAAATAGAAAAGGATAATGTCAAATGAATGTAAAAAATTTAGGCATGCCAAAAATCATTTTTCATTTGTAATAATATTGAGTAATTTCTTTTAATTTAGTCACCTCACCTATTATCATTACATACTAATGAAAACATAGGATTGTGTGCGCACTTTTTTTACTAAGAGAAAGATTCTATATTTGAGAAAAATAAAGTTGACAGTTTGATTATCTATAGTATTTATTTATTAGTAGATACAATGTGTTATGTTTTGGTATGTAGGGTCTAGAATTGTGTTATGTTTCGATACGTAGGGTCGAGAACTACGCTTTCACACTTTTAACCAGTCACTTATCTCTGGTTGCCTCTTTTCCTTTAATATATTGAGGAATCTTCTCCTGTAAAGTCCAAGTCCGAGTCAAAGGCATTTTCCACTAACACAAAGATAGTTTTCAATGTCTATTATTTTAGGTTATTAATGTCAGTTAAATGTCTGATGTCATAGCGTGAAGTTGAAGGAGTAGACAAGTGTTGCTATGAGGGTGAGGAGAAAAACACACACAATAACGGTCTGAAAAGCGTCGTTGCAGTTGTCCTAGAACGCGTCCAAGAACTACATCAAAAACCAATGAAAACGAATTTTAATCAATGCAAATGAAAGATAATGGATCCAAACGTAATATAATTGATGTAAAATTATTTTAAACGATGCAAAGTGGAAGAAAACTTACTTGAACGTTAATGGCGAATGAGAGAAATCGGAGGAAGAAGTTGAACACAACGAGAGAGAAAACGCGTAACTAGTGTTCGTGTCGTGGAGTGGGTAAAAATGCAGAGTACTAGACGTCAGCCTCCCTTCCCAGCCGACGTCTAAGTGCTCTAAGACGTCAGCCCCTTCCCAACTGACTTCTAAGTGGTAAAAAAAATTAATATTAGCACACAAAGAGGTAATTTCAAACCTTTTTGGCGCCTGTGCAGAGGCGGGCCGATGTCTAAGTGGCAAAAAAAGTTAATATTGGCACCCAAATGAGATATTTTCGAACATTTTTTATGTTTTTGGAGGGGGAAGCTGCCGTCTAATTGGATATGTAGCCAATGTCTAAAGGCAATAAAATAATGACTTTTCAGTCCCGTATGCAGACCATTTGATGTCTGATCCTGGGGGAGCCGATGTCTATACCTTATTTGACATTTGACCTTGGGGAACCGACTCCTATAATGTCGTTTTATTTACAATAATGCCACCAGTTATTTTTTATGTTGGATTTCCTTTCATTAGACGTGAAATGCTATTTCTACACTAGTGCCCATGTTCAAATGAGTTTTCATTTACCGATTGGTTATCATAGTTAAGTCTTAGATGTCCAATAAATGCAACCACCCACCACTTTACCATACTTTTGTATTTATAGGCTTTGAAACGGGCTTTTTATTTAGGGCTAACCTAATCATGACCCAATATCTTATAAGATGTTTTACCTTGCTGATTATCTTGATGTTGTCTTAATATATGAGATGTCGATCGGTCACTAATGTTGGTAGTAACTGATCGGTTTGTGTTGTTTTAGAAGTTTTGGAAGATTGATCGACTGTTCAATAAATTAGGCTGATCAATTGGTTCATATAGTACATGTTCTTATCAAACTAATTGTATATATTACAAAATAGATGTGTTATAAACTAAGTAATTATAATACTCTATATAAGATAAGTTGAATTAGAGGATATAGTATATGGAGTGAAGTCTAATTGTTTTATAAAAGAAAATTAATTATAAGTTGATTGAATGAGAAAATGAAAAGCAAATGAAAAAAAAAATGATACTAAATAATAATGAAAATATAGATTGGAAGCATATGATGAGTGAAATGTTTCTCATAATAGAATAAAGGAGGTGTGATAAATGGAACCATGGGGTCTTCAAGTGTCTTGATAAGCCATTGAATTTCATATGCATGGAAATTAAAGGTCGATATTCTACTTTAATGACCAGTTACGATAATGGAGCTTGTTTCTTATATTTTAAAGAAGTTAATAAAAATTCCATAATACACAAAATCTTGGGATGGAGTCTCAAGTAATAAAATATATGACCCAATCAAAATTGTTAGATGGTTTTAATTGCAAGGACCAATTTCCTTGGAAGAATAAACCATGTGTAGTGTTTATTTTATATACTCTTGAGTATCTCAGGGTCTGACTATGTTTTGTTTTGGATGAGTTGTAATAACATTATCCAATGGAATGGGATATGGTTCACAAGTGGCACCACCCCAGTGGTGAACACGATTGATGCACATTTCTGGGGATCAGATAATTCGCCAAACTAAACATTCATCTTCATTCAAAGCCTCTCAGTGCTCTGATGCTCTTGTCCTTTTGCAACGCTTCAGATCACCAAAAGTAGAGAGACAACCTACGTCACACAACACACACAAGAACATGGCATCAGCAGCATCTGGGTTTGTGTTTTCTCTTAATGTTGCAGCTGCCACCACAAACTCATCCCCTTCAAGGGTCATGTTCCCCTCAAAGAACAATGGTTCTAGGCTTGTTGTAAGGGCTTCAGATGAGGCTGCACCCGCACCTGCCACCGCCACTCCCCCACCTGAAGCCGAAGCAAAGCCAAAGCCACCACCTATTGGCCCCAAGAGAGGTGCTAAGGTCAGTTACCCCCAATTCAACTTTTTTATAGTTATGCTATTGCTCATATTGTGCTAAGTCACTTTCAACCTTTGAACATCACCCTTAGTTCTTGATTTTTGTGAATATAACCTACCATCCCTCTAGGATTGGATTGATAACACTAAAAGGCAGATAAAGTTATTGAATATGTTCCAGAAAATGTTTCTTATTTCGCCAATATCTATAAACTTGTCGACATCGTATTTTCATTTTCTTTCTTGCTAGCAAAGATTTATGAATTTGGATTTTTTCAAACTATAAACTGATATGTGTTATCTGGTTCAACTGTAAGCTTATGTATTGCATCCCTGACCCTAAGTGTATCGATGCCCTTGTTACAAATATATATGGTGAGAAGGGGAATTCTGGAGGAACATGGTAGCACCATATTCTTGAGCATAAGAAATGTGATCTTCAGAATTCTATAATTTTCAATAAATTTTCTGTTGGGAGTCTATAGCATTTATCTTGAAGCTATGTAGGAACAAGGACAGTGATGAATCTTGCTAGTTGTATTCATTGGAGACTGCCATTAATTAAATAGTTTTAAAGTTGAAATTTGTATTGACCAAGTTGTGAAGCAAGAGGGTTATTTATAATTTTTGTTTGCAACCAACAGGTGAAGATTCTTAGGAAGGAATCATATTGGTACAAAGGAACTGGGTCAGTTGTTGCTGTTGATCAGGTTAGTGCTCCTAAACTCCCTCTAAGACAGTGATTCCTCTCAAATTTGTAGCATTTCATGCATTGTGCAAACCCAATTCATATTTGATTGGTTTGTGATTGTTGTGCAGGACCCCAAGACTCGCTACCCTGTTGTGGTTCGATTCAACAAAGTGAACTATGCCAATGTATCAACAAACAACTATGCTTTGGATGAGATCGTGGAAGTTGAATGAGTCCAATTTAGTTGTAGTTTTGATGCCTCTCTTGTTATCGCTGTTACTAGTCTAAGGTTTCATCATGTCACAAAACAAAAGAATCTGTATCATATGCTCTCTGATATCTACCCCTTGATCTCTATTCTCTGTGAACAACATTCTATGTGCAGCTGCTCCTAATCTTCCACTACCCAGATTCTTATTTTATTGAAATCAGCAACTAGTTTTGTTGGAGCCATCGCTTTATAGCCACATTACAACTACTAAAATCAGCTTAAAAATGAAAGTGAATTACTTACTATCCATGCACTTGCTCGAGTTTGATCTGACTATAGCCAACTTAATTTGATTTTTCTGACTTTTTTTTTTGCCACGTCTTAATGTAAAGTAGAAAAGACCAGGTTTTGCAGCTCATGGGGTTGAAAGAAAAGATGAGAGAATAAATAGAGTGAATGAAATATTTGGTGAGTGATGCCCCGAAGAAAGAAACATTTATTACAGGGAAGATCAAATAAGTTCACACGTGAACGTATACCACGGCTTTTGATGAAAAAATAAAAGTGAAGAATGTATAAGAGTGGTTTAGTGATAAAGTGTTGAAAGAGATTGTGAATTCAATTCTCCAAGAGATATAAAATTGATTTGATGAGTTTGCAAAGAAATGAGAGTGAGAAAAATTGTACGTTCAACTTTCCCCTAATAAAGACTATCAACTAACATTGCCGATAAAAAAAAAAATAGTTAGTTACGCTTGTTCTTTTTAAGTACAATTAACAAGACTGTGCTGTGTTCTTATGGTTGTTTCAACCTAAATGCTTACCAGTTTATGCCTTTTGGCATAGATAGTTATGAAAAATAAACTCATATATAGACTGTAATACCAAATACTACGGCTAACAGCTTCTCATTGTATTCTGTCATCTCAGAATTAACCACCTTCTAACAAAACTCAGTTATAAAGTCTCAATCATATTTAACGTGTAATAATAAGATTACTTAAAAGAATACATCAAAAACGAAATCACAAAAGTGGAATAGAATGTCCATATAGGGAAACAAAACCAGGAAAAGGAAATGAAGAAAGAGAGGTGCACTCTTTTGTTTTATGGGGAGGGAGAAATGAGAAATGAACCCTCAAAAGTAGATAAACAAAAACACTAGTCCTTTTAAAGAACTCTACCATCCATGCCATCTAGTAAGCCAGTCCACATTCCCTTCACTGATGGTAGTTGTGCAACCAAAGCATTCCAAGGAGGATAACCAACACCACTACCACGAACACGACCATCCATGCGTAGGGATAGATACCTGCACAATGAAACAAAAATACCTAAGTTCTTCTGCAATGTTCACTCCAACACATCCATCAAAAAATAAAGACAGCTTTTAATTAGAGTATCTAAACCATATAAAATGACTGCACAATTTCACTGCAAAACTATAACCTCGTGAATTTGAAGCTTTTCATTTTAAAGGGAAAGATGTCAATGATCTTTTGCTGAAAACTTAAACATCTCCTCACATCTATACCTGTGAGGCGTAACATGGATAGAACTTACACTGGAGAATCAGAAGGTACACCAGCTAACTTCTTTTGCTCATCTAACCACCTATTGACAAATACAGGAACAATTTTTAAAAAAGCAGACAAAATAAATTGAATAGCATTTTCATTTTTCATTCTTGAAATTGTATTAGGAATGAAAGGTGTTAATCTTTTTATCATTCTCATAGCCATACTCAGACCACTCATTGATGTAAACTGGAGCCAGTTGCCATAGTCTTTTCCTTCTTGTGGCAAGATCCCCAGTCTCCTCAAACTCAAAAGCAGGTGAATTTCCATCTGTTACTAAGGGCACAACAAGCACCCCTCTGTCCAAAAGGCTTTCAGTGAAAGGTTCACTGCGCTTAAAAGACTCAGTTACGAAGGATGCAGGGCCAGCACATATGACAAGACGAGCAATCCCTCTCAAGGAATTCATAGGAATGATCTTCTTCTCATCCACACGGAGCTTAAGATTTGATAAGCTTTCTTCTCTTGAGAGGCGAGCCACCTGTGCATTCTTTGCTTTGTTCTCTCTAAAGTACAAGAAAGCAAATAAAGACACTGCAGCAATGTCAATGGCAAGGCCTTTCAGAATTTCAGGGACTTCAGTTGCTCTTGATGAGTTAGCCAGTGCTCCAATTAGTTGTGTGATTGCTATGAATGCCCCCAGAGAACCACTTGCAACAAAAGCAATATAAAAGAACATCCTAACAGACCGAAAAGGTGAGAGAACCTCGCTCCTTATCTTGGCTGTAGAGCTGAAGAACAAATATGATTAATGATTGATTGATGAAGCATCACTGGCTAATACAACCTGATGAAAGAAGCATCGCATAAAGAGGAAAAACCATAAGAAAAGAAGAAAACGGAGTGAACTCTACATTCATTTGAGAGGTTTGCCAAAACAAAATAACCATGCAAAATTGCTGACAGAAACAGTGATTCATATACATCTTAACGAACTCGAGGTTAGAACACTAATAATATAACTTTGACATTTCAACACGATTTCTTGTTTCTCAACAAGTTTCTAAGCATACTATTATAAACACTTTCACTATGTAATGTTCTTCATAAACACTCCATATAAAAACCTAGAGCTACTCGGGAAGCAACAAGAAGAAATATCTATAAAAGTGTTTATAAGGCAAAGATAATTCCAATGAAAACTATATCTGTTTGATCCTAATGTTTCTTTTTCAAGCTTCAGTACCATTAGGAGGTGTATCAAAAATTCCAAGCATACCATGAATAGGTGAAACTATGAACTTATTTGTAACCACTAAATTCCATTCTTGGCATTACTTCTCATGATCAATTGAGCCATACACACAGAGAGAGACACACATATATACATAAGGAAATGAATTATGTATATAAAATATTTTGTATGATCATGCCATGCATGTATGCACATCCTGATTACAATTAAATTACCAGAACAATCAATATACCTTAATGTAACTAGCCACTGCTTCTCAATAACACGTTTTGCAACTGCAACATTATTTTATCTGTTTATCTCTATGTATCACGTCAATTATCTTGCAACACAGTTCCTCTCTATTCTTCTAAACTCTCTCTTTTGTTCCATATATATAGAAAAAAATATATATATTCATACAATTTCTCTTATGAGCCATAGACTATTTGAAAATTGGAATTTCCGTTTTTAACAAAATTTTAACATTGATTCTCTATCGGTAGCTTTCTCCATGTGATATAAAAGAAGTGTGTGAGAGAGAGAGAGAAAAAAAAAGGGTACCTAATATCTGGTTTATTGGCAGCAGAACAAACAACAGTGGCAAAGGAAGAAGAAACCCTTTGGTCTGAAAAAGACAGAGTGTGTCCATAGCCAACACTTCGGCCACAGAACACAAAATTGGTACGATGATTGGTGATGAGGTTGTTTAGGGGTTGTGTGGTGAGTGTGAGAGACATAGTGTTGGAGTTAGGAATCACTGAACCGAACGTTATAGCCATTGTTCGGTTCCTAACTTAGTAGTGAAAGATTTGATTGGGTTTGCCATGAGAAGTTTCATTGCAGCTGAACCAGCTCATCTTCTTATTTGGTTGATTCTGGTATTGCCACGCTTACCCCAACACCAAACCCATAATTATTACTATCTTGGAAACTATAAAACAACAATGTAAAAGGAAGTTGCTTTTTAAAGATAAATATGTTTAAGAATAACATAGCACTTGTTTTTAATTTTGTTTATATTTTTTATTTATATTTTACAATTTTTTTGTACAAAATTTAACTTTTACATGATTTCTTTTATTGTGTTATTACTTTTAAATATTATTATTTATACTAATATATATAAAATTGTATACACCATTTTTTTTATCATAATTTTATTTCTTTTATAATAAATTTTTCATAACCAGTTTTTTTTAATTGGTTACTATAATTTTTTTCTAGTATTAAAATACTCAAAATTGATTATGATAAAAAAAGTTATAGTAATAGTAATAGTATTTCGTTAACTTATTTTTTTAATTGCTTACGATCACATAGTTTTTTTTTTCTTTTTATACCTTTATTTTTCTACTCATATATATGTCCTTAAAAATTTTACATGAAACATTTTCCATTAAAAATTATAGAGAATGCATTAAAAGTAACTCAGACTATCATCCATGATATTTGAAATATTTTCTGCAATTTTTAGCATCGTAAATTTCTTTTATTTTTTTTTTATTTTCTAATTAAAATTAGTCATTAGCAACTGTTTAACTGATAAAAAGATAATCATTATTAAGACCACTTGTAAATTATGAGAGCAAAAAAGATGTCTAGTGCCCACTTACAAATAATCTAAAACAAATTTCTCTTATTGTAATATTAATATTATTAGATATACATATATTTACTGTGTTTAATTTTATCCAACTTAAAAAAAAAAATTCTATTGTCAGTTTAATGTTAATTTAAGATATTAATGGACTCCTATGTTGAGCCATCACGTTATAATATCACTTAAAAATGAAAAAAAAAAATAACAAAAACTTAAAAAATAAAATGGATATTTTTAAATTTTTAACGAAACTAATTTTAGCTATTAAATATAACAATTTGAGATATAAATTTTAAGACATGTATATATTTTTAATCAATTAATACTATTTTTAATTATTTTAACTTTTAGTTATTTTTTTCAAATATCATTTATTTGGTGCAAAAATGATGAAACCAAAAAGACTCGTTCAATATATTTATAGATATTTGGATAAACTCAACATATTAATTTTAGTTCATATTTGATTCCATAGATTTAAAAGTAAACCCAGCAGCTGAAAATTGTAATAAAATCAAATACAATAGCAAGAACTTTACATATTTTATCCTAGTTTTTAGAACTACCTTGTAATTACTATTTTCCATGTGTAAGCTTATAATTAATTACTTATGGTAAATATACATCAATGCATTAAAATATCAAGCCACACCAAACTTTTCCTATCTAATTAAACGGATGCATGCTATATATCTTCCTTTCTGATAAACCGGCATGGCACTTCATTAATGCTAAAAATCATGCTCATGGATTCAATCTTTGCATAGAATATGAAAACTTTACAACTTATGTATATATATAACTACAAAGCGATCAACATCTAAGAAAAAGCAACAAAAATGGAAAAGAAGAGAAATTCAGGTTTGTTAGGAAAAAGTGGTTATAATCTTTTGGCTATAGGGTTGGTTTTGGTTTTGGTTTTGGCTTCAGCAAGCCTTTCAAATGCCTCAAGTGTTTTCCCTGGATTCATAAAGTGGCATGTGTACGTTATGAATGAGTTGAACAATGAAAGTTTATTGGTTCATTGCAAATCCAAAGATGATGATTTGGGTAGCCATAAGCTTTTTGAAGGTGGGAATTTCACTTGGAGTTTTAGGACAGATTTCTTACACACCACTCTATTTTGGTGCCATGTGAAAAAGGACAATAACAATAACAACAACGACAATGGTTGTGACAGAACTGCCTCATTTGACGTGTTTTGGTACGATGAACGTCTTTTTCAGAAGTGTCATTGGAAGAATTGCCTTTGGAGAGTTAGGGATGATGGTATTTACCTAACAGCTTTATATCAAACTCAAACTCAGGATTTCTACTATCACTGGGGTGCTACCAGACTTCCCTGATTTCTTCTTTTCTTTCTTTCTTTTCAACAAATCTATGCTTTTTTATTTGCTTAAGCACCACTCCACCAACCATCAATATGCATTATGTCATTGTTATAATATCTTCAAGAAAGAAAAAAATAATAGTTTGTCTTTTTTTTCTTTGATGATATATAGTCTAGGATTTACTTGTTTGTTTCTTTATTTTCTTCTTTTAGGTTTGTTATTTGATGGAATGTGGCTTCTTTTTATGATCAATATTTTTTACTGATAAGAATTGTGTATTGCTTTTGAGATTAAGCACCGATTCATAAGATTATCTAAATTTAACTTTTTTTTTCTTTGCTGAAATACAGATTAATAAGAAAATTGGCAGGAAAAATGAAGAAAATGGAGGTAAAAGTTAGTGAATTGTGTAATGATCATGTTTATTATTGAATGGGGTGAAAAACAAGAGAACTGATCCTTTTAAGAGTTTCAATAGGTAGAATAATTGTGATTTTTTTCCCAGAAAAAAACTCGTTTATTTTAATCTTATTAATTACCATATATCAAGTCAATTGGGATATATCAAGAAATATTTATTTCCTTATATAAAAAAACCTCTTGGCTGTATACATTTGTTTTTACAGAGGTTGTATACAAATAAATAAAATAAGTAAATAAATAAATAAATATATATATATAGAGAGAGAGAAAGAGAAAGAGAAAGAGAGAGAGAGAAAGAGAAAGAGAGAGAGAGAGAAGAAGAATTATGTTATAGTTTGAAAAAATACTTATAAAATATACGTCAAGTTTTTTTATTTATTATTATATTTCCTTATTCCTTTAATGCAAAATACAGAAATTAATAAAAAAAAATAGGTGTTACTGTATTAATAACTCAAGAAATGTAGAGGTGTAAACGTTTGTTATAAAACTATTGAAATGTAAATGTACTAATTAATGAGATTTAAAAAGAAAATAAGCCATATTTTTCCAATGAGATAAACTATAATTTGAATTTGATTTAAATATATTTTATTCTTTCAATATGAGACCATTTTTTTATTGCGTCAAAACTAATGTAGAAATTAATCATCAGTTATGTAATTTTATGTTTCTGTTCTTTTAAAAGATATGCAGAAATTAATTCTTAAAGGAACGTATTTTTCCATTTTAATGAGCATTCTTCTTATCATCATGCACCGGATCATAATGTTAAGACTTTAAATTTCACAAATCTTTTATTAAGATCATTAACTTGAAATATAAAAATAAAACTAAGCGTTTTATAAATAAAATTCATTCTCTCTCTTTTCTCTCTATATCAAGAATTAAAAAAATATTAAAATTAAATTAACATATTTTATGATACAGTTGGTGATCCTACACATAAATCTTTATAAGAAAAAAAATGTATTCAACTGAAATTATATTTAATATTTCAGCATTTTCAACCCCAAAGTCTGTTATAATCATGGTTTTGGAGGCGCTTAAATCCAAGCAAATTTTCCCTTCTTCATTTTCTTAGTTTTCTCTTCAAAAATCACTTTCTCTCTTCAATCTCAACTCAAATCTCTACTCAATTCGTTTTCTTCGGTCATGTTCTTCCACAGGATGTTGTCCCGTTCCTCTACAACCCTTTGTCGAAGCTTCACCCTTTATGTTTCACGAAATTCCCAACCTTTCTCCAATCACTTTCATTCTCTCCACACCCATCACCCAACAAGGTAACCCTATTCTAAAAACCTGAACAAAGTTTTCTTTTTCTTTTTTGTTAATTTTAGTATTGGGGTTTAACTATTAGATTTTTTGTTGGTGTACAGGTGTTAAGCCAAAAACTCTGTAAAACTGTTTTACTTTTAACAGCTGTCTTCTTTTTGTTTTTCGGTGCTATGCATACTTACAGATGTTTAACTCTTATAAAAAGGGTTATACTCTGTTTTATAAACTACTTCTCAGATTCAATAATATACAGTTTATTCAGAGTGAAAACACATTCCTTTCTCCTCTCTTGTGTGCCTAATCCTTTATGGTATCAAGAGCAAGGTTCGAAACCTGTGAGTGTGAGTGGAGTGCGAGAGTTCTTCAGAGTGTACCTTGAGAACATCAAGAAGTGAGATATCTTGGGTCTTCAAGAAGTGTAAAAGAAGAACATCTGGGTGGATAGGAGTGCAAGGAGGAGACTACGGTGGAGTTATGGCTGGACTAGGAGGAATACCGCAAGGGTCTTATCCAATCTTTGATGGAAAAGGTTTTGATGAATGGCATATCAAGATGAACGCCATTTTTGGGTTCCAGGATATTGCGGATGTGGTGTTTGAAGGATTGCCTGAGTTAAGCACCAAGGCCTCTGACGAGGAGAAGAAAAGCTTCAAGACTCAGCAAAAACTTGATAGTAAGGCTCGGTTTATCCTCTATCAGTGTGTTGGACTGAGAGTGTTTCATAGAGTTTCAAAGGCTAAAACAGCAAAGGAGATATGGGAAATCTTGCTGAAAATGTATGGAGATGGAAACAAAACCAAGAAAGTGAAGATGCAGGCGTTAAGGAGGCAATTTGAAAGTCTAGCTATGGAGGAAAGTGATACCGTGGCTGATTATTTCGATAAGGTGCAAGAACATGTGAGTGCTATGCGGGCGTGCAGGGATATAGTTACGGATCAGTACATTGTTGAGAAGATCCTAAGAAGTTTGCCACCGAGGTTCGATCATATTGTAGTAACGATTGAAGAGACGCGTGACTTGGAGACCATGGAGGTAGAAGAGCTGGAACATTCGCTGGAAGCTCATGAACACAGATTGAAGGAACGCAGGCATTGTCAAGAACAAGTCTTGCAAGTCAGATCCCAGATTCATGGAAAGGGAAAAGGGTCCAGGAAGTTTGGCAAAAAGAAACAGAAGGAGGGTCAAGAACAGCAAGAGAAGGACTCCAATGACTCTGAGAAACAAAAGAGTCATAAGTCAGATCAAGAAAAAGGCTGGAAGTTTGACAAAAAGAAGGTTAGATGTTTTAATTGCCAAAAACTTGGACATTTTGCAAAGGAATGCTGGAAGGGTGAAGGTGAGAAGAATAAACCCAAGAACCAAGCCAATATTGCACAAGACAACACATCTGACTCAGAAGCAGTGATGTTGATGGCAAGAACAAGCGAAGATGAATTGGAGGAGGCATCTTGGTACCTTGATTCAGGGTGCTCAACACACATGACTGGAAGAAGAGATTGGTTTGTCAAGATAAAGGAGGTTTTGAATGGTAAAATCAGATTTGCCGATGATAGGAGTTTGATTGCAGAGGGGTCTGGTCGGATTGTGCTACGAGATGAAAATGGGAGAGAAGTGGTGATAGATGAAGTACTGTTCGTTCCAGGACTCAAAACAAATTTACTGAGTTTGGGACAACTATTACATAAAGGTTTTGCAATGAAGATGGAGAATAACTATCTTAGTATTTTCGATCAGAGCAAAAGAATGGTTATTAAGGAAAGTTTGTCTCAAAACATAACCTTCCGTGTGATAATGAAGGCTGTGAGGCATCAATGTTTTAATGCAGCAGGAAAGTCAACCGAGTGGTTGTGGCATCTACGTTTTGGCCACCTAAATTTCAGAGATTTGTGTCGAATAAGTCTACGTTCTATGGTGAGTGGTTTGCCTTTGGTTAATATTCCAGAATCTGTATGTCATGAATGTGTTCAGTGCAAGCAAACAAGAGGGCAATTTCAGAGTTTTGTGCCTCAAAAGACAACAGAAAGATTGGAGATTGTATACTCAGATGTATGTGGACCCATCCAAACTGAAATTCCAGGAGGCAGCAGATACTTTTTGCTTTTCGTTGATGATTGGACTAGAAAAACATGGGCTTATCTGATTAAAAGAAAGAGTGAAGTTCTGGAGGTGTTTAAAAGGTTCAAAACCTTGGTTGAAAGGCAGAGTGACAAGAAGCTCAAAGTGCTAAGAACGGATGGAGGGGGTGAGTACATCTCGGCAGAATTCCAGACCTATTGTGAAAAGGAAGGAATAATGCATGAGTTGACTCCTCCTTACACACCAGAGCACAATGGCACAGCAGAAAGAAAGAATCGCACCATAATGAATATGGTAAGGTGCATGTTGAAGAGCAAAGAGATGCCACAATTTCTATGGGGAGAAGCAGTGTTGGCTGCAACATATATTTTGAACAGAACACCCACTAAAAGATTGAAGGATATTACTCCAGAGGAAGCCTGGAGTAAGATCAAGCCAAATGTGGAGCACTTGAGAGTATTTGGCTCTGTCTGCTTCAAGCACGTGCCAGACCAGTTGAGGAGAAAGCTAGATGCTAAAGGAGCGCCACGAATTCTGGTTGGCTATCATCAAACTGGTGGATATAAGCTGTACAATCCAGAAACTGGGCAGGCTACGGTTAGCAGAGATGTTGTAGTTGATGAGGAAAAAGTGTGGGATTGGAAGACTATGCAGAGAAAGAGTATAACTCTTCAGTTGGAGGATGAGACTTCGGGAGGTGAATGTAATCCAGTAGAAGAGAAGTCTCCTGAGCAAGAAAGGAATCAGAGAAGATCATCTAGAACGTCACAGCTGTCTTCACATTTGAAGGACTATGATTTGTTCTATGATGCTGTAGTAACTTCAGAAGGGAACCTGGTCAATTATGCTCTTGTCGCTGAAGCTGAACCCGTGACATTCGAGCAAGCAGCTGCAGATGATAAGTGGGTGAAAGCTATGCAAGAGGAGATTGATTGCATAGAGAAAAATCATACTTGGGAGTTGACTGAGCTGCCTGCTGGTAAAAGTCCGATTGGTCTGAAGTGGATTTACAAAACTAAAGTAAATCCAAAAGGAGAGGTTGTGAGATATAAGGCGAGGCTGGTTGCAAAGGGTTTTTTGCAAAAGGCTGGGATAGACTATGGTGAGGTTTATGCATCGGTGGCTAGGATGGAAACGGTGAGACTTGTGGTGGCTTTAGCAAATCAGTTTAGTTGGTCATTACATCAATTAGATGTAAAGTCAGCTTTTCTGAATGGAAAATTAGAGGAAGAAGTCTATGTGGTGCAGCCCCCGGGATTTGAAGTTGAGGCGCAACAGAGGTTGGTTTACAGATTGAAGAAAGCCTTGTATGGGCTAAAGCAGGCCCCGAGAGCTTGGAACTGTAGGATTGATAAATTCATGAATAACATTGGTTTTGAGAAATGCATTTCAGAACATGGTGTTTATGTTCAGAACAGCAAGAAAGAAGGAAAAGTTGAAAGACTAATAGTATGTCTATATGTTGATGACATGCTCATCACTAGAAGCAATGAGAAGGTGATTCATAATTTCAAATTGCATATGTTGAATGAGTGATTTGGGCAAGCTGAATTACTTTCTGGGCATAGAATTTGTGGAAACCGAGAAGGGGATAGTGATGCATCAATCACGCTATGCTAAAGAGATGTTGAAGAAGGCTGAAATGCAGGATTGCAATGCGGAAAATACACCTGCAGAAGTGGGTCTAAGACTGGAAATTGATCCAGAAGAAGAGGCTGTAGATGCTACCCACTATTGTAGCATAGTGGGAAGTTTAAGATACTTGTGCAATACAAGGCCAGATGTGGGTTTTAGTGTTGGCCTTGTGAGCAGATACATGCAAAATCCCAGAATATCACACTTGAATGCTGTAAAACGCATTCTGAGATATATACAGGGCACACACGGCTATGGCATTATGTTTCCAAGAAGAAAAGGAGGTATGAAGGTGAAAATAAAGGCCTATTCTGATGCGGACTGGTGTGGAGATAAAAGTGGTAGAAAAAGCACAGGAGGGTATTTGTTCTTCCTTGGAGACTCCCCTATATCATGGAGTTCAACTAAGGAACCGGTGGTGGCTCTAAGCTCTTGTGAAGCAGAATATATTACAGCTTGTGAGGCAACGTGCCAGGCTATGTGGCTGAAATCTGTGATGGAGGGGTTGAAGCTAGAACTAACGGGAAAGATAGAATTATGCATCGATAACAAATCTGCGATAGATTTGGCCAAGCACCCTGCTTCTCATGGAAGAAGCAAGCATATTGAAACAAAGTTTCACTATATCCGTGAGCAAGTGAAGGAGGAGAAACTGGATCTATGCCACTGCAGATCAGAGATGCAGCTTGCGGACATAATAACCAAGCCTCTCAAATTTGAGAGATTTAAAAACCTGAGGATGTTGATTGGGGTTACGGGAAGATTCTAGTTTTTTGGCTTAGGGAGGTGTATTAGATTTTTTGTTGGTGTACAAGTGTTAAGCCAAAAACTCTGTAAAGTTGTTTTACTTTTAACAGCTGTCTTCTTTTTGTTTTTCGGTGTTGTGCATACTTACTGATGTTATAACTCTTATAAAAAGGGTTATACTCTGTTTTATAAACTACTTCTCAGATTCAATAATATACAGTTTATTCAGAGTGAAAACACGTTCCTTTCTCCTCTCTTGTGTGCCTAATCCTTTATTAACAAGGTTTTTGGGTTTATTGAAAACATTACAGTTTTGGCATTTTGTATCCCATGTGAGTTGAGTTTATCATTATGATATTTTGGCTATGAATTATTGTGTAGATTTTGTATTTGTTCTATTTTTGTCCTTAGAATTATGTGTTCAGGAGATTTCACTTTGGTTAAGATTCTCATCATGCGATATTTCTAATGTTCTAGCTGATTCCAGTTGAAGCTACTTCACTGAACTCATCTTTGACTTCGAGATTCGGATTTTCTTCTTCAACCTCATCTGAACTTGCTAGTAATGACCCTGTAAAGTCATGTGAGGAAGAAAATGTGACTAATCAGTTTGAACGGAGGGTATGGCTTGGATGTTGACGGTAGCAAGCGTTGCAAGCAGGAACAGTTTTGGAGAAGGTGGCGGTAGGGAATGAAAGAAGCCCAGACATTACGTCATTTTAAATATTTACACAATATAATGTCTACGTATTCATCAAACTTCAGAACTCGTTAAGGTTATGCCACTGTTAGGTTTTTAACGGCGTGAGATTTTTTAACAAATTATGGAACCTTACTGAATTTTTTTTAAAAATAAAATCATTTTAAACCAAATCCCTAAAAGTAGAGATCAAAAGAGATATTAGACCTAAAATTTTCAAATCAACGTAGCATAGTACACCACAACATCTTAGTCATCGACCTCATTTGCTTCCATTTTCATCAAGAAAGTTTCAATTAAATTCCACAAGTAATAAATGCATACTTAATTTTGGAATTAATAGGAAGTTAACAACGAAAAAACAAAGACATGTCAGAGTAAGTTAACAATGAAGAACAAAGAAATGTTAAAGTAAGTTAAGGTAAGCTTCAAAAAGTTCCATGATTTCAAATTTTTTTATGCATTTTCACATAACCACGTGTAGAAGGAAAGGGAGAGAAATAATAGTATAATGAATCATTTGATTGATGAATAATATATGTATAATTGAATTGGACATGTCAACTTTTATTTTTTATTTACTTCTATATATTTTATGAAAACGTGCGTATTCATTCAAGAGACCATGAATTTTATTATTCTAAAGATTGAAATTGAAATGGTTTGAAATTTTCCTTAAAGAACTAAAAAAATTAATTGTATTTTTTAAAAAGATAATTTCTATAACTTTTTTGAATATAAAAAGAGTTATATTGAATTTGAGAAACAAAAAAACATGTGGTTGAATTGGCACAACAATGACGGTATGATTGTATTTAATGTTTAATTGTAACTGGAATAAAATTGTTTCATAGATAAAAGAGAGATAGAGAGACAGAGAAAATATGGATAAAGAAGAAGGCAGGTATGAATTGTGAGACAATTCCTCTGAATTGGATTGATTTGCCCTCACTTTTGCAACGCAATCTACCTTAAATTTCAAAACCAACCACTGTGAGCCAATTCTTTTCAATTTTTATTTCAATTATGAACTAGATTTAGCTTGTTAAAAATGTATGCAATCTTGAAATTTGATGGTATCATGTCTGTCAGCTTCTCTTGCAAGGTCTGGAAAAGATCTTTGGCTGCTTGCCCATAATAAGTAACCATTTTATGCTTTCTTGTTGTCTTGAGGCTATATTCTCAGGGTTCAGGAAGTGATAATTATGTTATTGAATTAATGAAAAGGTTTGAAGTTTCACCAGTAGTTTTTGGAATCTGTAGAATTTTGTTCCAGTTCGCTTGTCCTATCCTATTTTTCTTTCTTTCAGCTTCATTTTCCTTTGGATTTCTTAGAGGAGAAAAGAGGGAAAGAAAATCAGCTCCTCAGTCCTCACAGACAGCAAATATTGTATTAAAAAAAACACATCTATTCAATGCATAAGTAATTTAAAACATTCAACCTTCAAGACAATGGAAGGAAACGTTCCTCTCTGTGTTTTTGATAATTCCTACCATGCCAACCTAGATCTTGACCATTTGCACTTTTTTTTTCTTTCAATTAATCGTATGTTTTTAATTTTTATAATAACTATTCTAAAAGTCGTACTATGATATGTAGTTGATTGACGGTGTATAGAAAATCAATTTAATACTTCAAAATATGAGATGTAAGGTTTACTACTAGAGAGTGCCCTTTTGTGAAAGTGGCGAAATTGTGCAACCATTCTATTTTAACTTCTCTAACAATCACAGTAGCAGTGTGCAGTTACAGTCGTAGAATGGGAGAACTGAAGCTACTGGGAGTTTGGCCTAGTTCATTCGTTTACAGGATCATATGGGCGTTAGAACTGAAGGGCATAAAGTATGAGCATGTACAAGGAGAATTCCACAACCCTGATTTCAGTGATTTGCTACTGAAGTATAACCCAGTTTACAAAAAGGTTCCTGTCCTTGTTGTTGATGGAAAGCCAATTGCAGAATCCACTGTCATTCTTGAATACATAGAGGAAACATGGCCACAGCCACCCATGCTTCCAAAGGACCCATATGAGAGGGCCGTGGCACGGTTTTGGATGAGTTTTGCTGAAGAAAAGGTAACAAGGTC
Source organism: Vigna mungo (assembly GCA_036885675.1). Classification (NCBI taxonomy): domain Eukaryota; kingdom Viridiplantae; phylum Streptophyta; class Magnoliopsida; order Fabales; family Fabaceae; genus Vigna; species Vigna mungo. The sequence goes on along the minus strand of CP144692.1, from coordinate 28,161,613 downwards.
GTTTGTTAAGCAGTAGAGATTTTAATTCTCTCTTGTTCTCTCATTTATATATATCTATGGTTGCAACCCCAATTGCAGAGTACTTCGTTTATGTCATTCTTTGTGGCTGTTGGAGAAGAGTTTCAGAAGGCAACAAAGGAAGTAAGAGAAGTGCTTAAAGTATTAGAAGAAACCATTGGGGACAAAAAGTATTTTGGTGGTGAAGAAATTGGAATTTTGGACATAACCTTGGGATGGATACCCTTGTTCTTTGGAGTCATTGAAGATATTGTTGGTGTAAAGGTGTTGGTAGTTGATGATTTTCCCCGCTTGTTTACTTGGATTCGGAACTTCAGTGAGCACCCCTCAATCAGAACGAACTTTCCAAGTCACCATGAGTTATTTGGTTATTACAAGCAAAAGAGAGAGACTATTATTCCACCCAATACAGCATGAATGCAGGCATGAACTGATTTGTATCTATACGATATATTATATTAGTAAACTTCCTTGTGCTTGGATGATTGAATTAGACTGATAATTTTATTTCCACGATCCAACTTCACATTTCAACCTCATTCAATGCATAAAATATGCTCATTATAGTTTGGGGTTTAATGGTGGGGGCTACGAGCATTTTCCTTCTTGATTGATTAGATGTGTCCTTCGAATAATGGTTTAGATTGTTCCTTATTTATCGTATTACGAATTAAATTGCATTTTAGCTTGAGACCAATGCGTCCAGTAAAACAAAATGGCGGAGTAGAACTATCACCTAACTGAGAAGTTGCAACTTCTAGTTCTGCAAACCATTAAACAGCAGATTTGTAACAAGAAGGGCCTGACTAAAAAGGTCAATGTTTAAGCTATCAGTGCGCTCCGATATCTTTCAACCAACATTTGTGACAAACATAACATTCAGAGAACTGCATTGACCAACAAAATGACAAATTAGTGGCATATCAGGTTTCCTCTTGGATGTTTAGCTCTCTGGAGTTTTAGCTTTAGCTTCTGATAGCAAAGGTTCAAGTTCTCCTTTCCGGTACAACTTCAGGGTATCTGCATGAGTTAAAAACAAATGTTGGACAAAAAAGGAGAAAACAAAGAAATTGCATTTCTATATTTTTATTAAACTGTATAGTGTTAAACTTCTTGAAACTTCCAGAATACAAAGTTCATATTTGCAGACAATATACATAGGCAGTTATAGATATTTTGCAATAAAAATAGAGTGGTAATTAATAAGAATGTAAAAATAAGGACGTCTTCCACTTTGACAATCAAGAATATAAAAGACAATTTGAACTGTGGATATATCCCCACTCAGACAATCAATAATATAAAAGACGAGAAAACAAGGAACGTACCTGAACAGCCGCCAATGTGTTTGCCACCTGCAATGAAGAACAGTTTTAGGATGGGTTGTAAACTATTCCGTTCAAAAGGTGAACTTAAAATAAAGGTAATCGAATTTGGTGCTTTTATTGTAGATAATGTAAGGATGCAAAGGATCATGCATGAAAAGAAATGAAATAGTACATCGGAACCTGCTTGCATTCAGGGTACGTGAAATGTCGCTTGGTTTTAAAGCTGAGTTTCAAGTTTAGGTTGAATAATGTGGCTGAACAATAATAACAAGATTCCTTTCTTGAACCAAAATTAATTTTAGTTCATTTCATAAAAACCATGACCAGGACAGTAGGTTATACATTACATCGTGATTTTTTGAATCAAAAGTGAGATTAAAAGAAATTGTGGATCTATTTATTCCACCAATTTGAATCAAAAGTGAGATTAAAAGGAATTGTGGATCTATTTATTCCACCAATAACCAAGCGAGATCGGGTGTAACATAAGAGATTTTCCATTTCTATTGACTCCTCATGAAACTTGAATAGATCAACAACAAATATTGCATATGGTATTCGAAACTGGGATGAATTGAAAACAAATATTTATCGACTCTAATCTAACTCTTCTTTTTATGAAGAGAATGAATCCTGTTATTGAGGTATCATCATAAAAACAATCCCTTCTGCAGGTACTTGGATATGCTCATTTTTCTCCTCCATTACCCATTTGGAAGTCCATGTTTGTTTTAAGGTAGTTTTGTATCTCACATTTGCAGAGAAATTGGGCAGCTTGGTGGATTATTTATTAGTTTCTCCTTACCTTCATCCCCTCTTTTGTCGTTCTGTCAATGCAGGATAAACTCTCCGGTGGTTTTGAATCTCCCCAGTTTCTCGTCTATTATTGCAGGATAAACACTCTGGAAGTCCACTGTTATTTTAAGGGAGTTTCTGAGAATGGGCAACCCCGGGGCATAATTGGTTTTCACTCACCTTCAAGACACCTTATTCAAGTACAATGGTTAAAAATCTTTTTCTCTCAAATGATTTTATTTAAGAACCAGTGAACACTTTCACATCTGAACTTGTTCCATTCTCTCTCTCTCTCAAGGCACATAGACCCTTACTCTCCTAAATCATTAGATTTTAAGCATGCACACCATGTCCTCAATCTATAAGGCCCTATCATATGTCCTATTTAACATATACAATTTTCTGTATAGCAGCAGAATTGAACATACACGTATGCAGAAGATTGTGTCATATCAATTACGTCTTCATAACCTAACGAGCATGAGGGGAATATAATAGCAGAAAAGTCATATTATAATATGTTTAGCATCTTCGCTTGGATAAAGTCAGAGTTGACATTTCATGAAAGGAACAAAATATTATCACACCCAAAATTGAAGTTTTAACACTTTTCATTTTATAAAAATTATCTGAATCGTTTTGAAAACTGAGAAGCGCAACCATATTGGTACCGCACTCAAGATTATTTTATAGCCTCAAGACACCAGCTATCCAGCAGTCAATAATACATGGATCCATAAAATCACCAATTTCTAGTTTCAATTAAAATCGTAGGAAATGGCAGTATTATAGGTGCCTAAGTTGAAAGCGGAACATGACACAACTGATACAGCAAACTGCAAGTTTGATATGCAAGACTTGGCACTGAAATCTACAACTGAACTGCATGGTATCATTGACCAGACATTTAATACCTTACTTTACTATTAAGCTCACTTAGGATTATTTTATTACATGAAATCAGCCTATAAAAAAGTCTTAAATTGAGTAAAATCTTAGAAATCCCCTTCCTCGCTCAATCTCTCTTGTGCATAGTCATGTGTGGAAGTATGAGAAAAATATTTCCATTTCTGCTCCATTTATATACTACATCCGTACTCTTTAAAGACAACGTTTCAGGATGTACCAAGGAGAAATGATTCAAAGGGGAGGGCATGTCAAATAAGTGGCTTATCAACATTATAAATATCCACCAGTCAGGCAGTTTCTCTCAGCATACAATCAACCAACAGTAACAACAATTCAAAATCCATAGAAGCTAATGGCATAAATATTCTACTAACAATGAGTCACCATATGCTAATACAAGCATGATTAAGTAAGTAATGCATCCAAGACGGGTACTGCTTACCAATAAATACATTTGGCACAGTGTGTTGCCCCGTGATCCTCTCCAACACCTTTTGCAACTGTGGCCCTTGAGGACCTAAACAGAAATACAAAATTTATGACACAAAAACAAGTGCTCAAATGCACAACTGATAAGGCAAATTGCAACGAGAGGATTTCCCCCATAAAAAAAAAAAGGCGGATTCCGCAAATTTGTATCGTCAGTGAAAATTTACTGGCAATACACTAACCAAGAGAAAGGAAAATCACATTTATAGAGACTAAACTTTTACGTAGGATACAACAAGCTGTTAAATATGTAAACCTGAGCTGTGGCAATTTCGTTGCCATTCATTATACTGAAATCATTTTAATTTTTCAACAAGAAGGAGGCAGTTCAGGAATAAGTACACGCAAGTCACTATTATCAAGAAACGAACTCGGATTGAACACCACTATCACTAGGTGAGTATATAAATTTGATGGAAAATGAATAATACAAAAAAGGACAGTTAGGGCTAAGAGACAGATGCCAACATTAATGAACAATTCAGAAGAAGAGATGAACTGAATAAAAAAAATACCCATTTCGTCTAATTCGAAGACCAGGGGGTTGACACCGAGTTTGTTGAAGAGGGATTTGACCTCAGAAGAATAGGAGCACCAGGTTTTGGAATAAACGACAACAGGGTTTTCTGCAACGGTTTTCTTAATGGAGTCTTCAAGGCGAGAGCCGAAGGAGGAAGAGGAAGAGGACGATGAGGTGGCTCGAACGGAGGGGAAGTTGCGGTTTGGCGATGGAGAAGCATTGATGGAGGAAATGGGAAGGGAGTGAGAGAAGAAGTGTTTGGTTACACAGAAGGAAGAAGAAGAAGAAGGGATCTTTGTAGAAGGTTTGAAGCTTGAGAGAGAAAGAAGAGCAACGTTTCCTAAAGCCGAAGCCATACTTTGTTCTTTTCTTTTCTTTTCTTCCTTTCTTCTTACATATAGCCCTTCTTTTCATTCTTTTTATTTTTCACATTCATTCTACCCTTCTTTAATTCTTTTTCCTTTTACTCATAATTTTAATCAACTAATACAATGAATTTTTATTTTCACCACTCTATTTATATTACAAATTTAACTAACTTACATGTTATATTAATTATAAAAAACTGAAGGGTAAAAATAGGATCTCATCTAGTCTAGTAATAATGTTATTCATTTTTATGAAAGTTATGTCTAATTTTACAAGAGTCGTTGTTACATTATAGTCCATTAGATGGCAATAACAACTTTGACACAATTTTAAATATAATGAAATCAAATTAAAAATTTTTATTAAAAAGATATCAAAATGAATCGATTATATAAAAAGTAACAATCTATAAATTATTATAATATTTGACGTAAAGTGTAAATTTTAACTAGTTAAATATATTTTAAGTTGACATTTGAATTGTTTATATTACTTGATACGTTCAAGTTCAAATGCAAGTTTGGAAGGTATAAAAAGGTTAGTGTCATGGGATTAAAATAATCACATCCAATTAATTTTAAAATTGAAGGACCTAAATATATCAAAATTTAGGACAAGAACGAATTCTAAATTTTTTTTGTTTAAGTTTATGGATTAAAACATATTTAAACCAATTTTAATTATATAAAAAGAAATACTAACTCTATTAGAAGGTTCTAAAGTGTTTTTCCTATTATAGGAAAAACATTCTTTACATATTTGGTTGGACATTGTAGAAATAAATTACACTTCTTGTGTGTTTATATGAAACATCTCCATCATCACAAAACGGATAAGATTAATAAAAAAAAAAGTCAAAATATATAAAAATTAAAGTAAAAAAAAATTGGTAAGAAGTAAACTTTAAGTTTAACTCAATCTTAAATGACTAATAAGATAATTTATTTCACTTACCTATATATTGTAAATTGACACCACCTTTAATCGATATATATCTCGAGCATAAGAGTATATAATTAGGTGATATGTTAGCAAGTGAAATAATATACTCAAAAAATAACAAATTTCACTATGATAGACTTTAGCTTATGACTCTCATATCATATTAAGAAGTAGATTTTAAGTCTAACTCAATGATTAGTGATGTACCCAACCAAATAAAACAGTTAATTTTAGTACTAGGAAATGATCCTAGGTCCTCTCCCTGTGACTATCATTTTCAATCAAAGGTTCCAATCCAATAATAATTAAAGGGGTTTGGCAGATTTGAAAATACAACCTGAAAAGTAATAAATAAAACATGATAAAAATGTATTCACTCCATAATTCAAATTCAAGTCAACTTATCATAGGTTACAAAATTGGTGCCTGTTTTAGTCTCATTCCATTAGAAATTAACCAACTAAGCGAAGATTAAAACAAATTTCATTATGCAATTAAGGAATACACACATTAATTAATCTATGATATTGTCAATAACACAAACTACATTCATTAAGCTTGAACAAGCTTAGTTAACAAAAATACCTAACTGCATATTACGCATACATAGATTAAGTTCATTCATTAAGCATAAATTAAAGATGAATAGTTGATAACAACCTCCTCAAGCTAGGTTGGGCCAAAGCATGAAGAGATGCTATGGTGATGATGAAGATGTGAAAGCTATGGAGGATAAATGGTAAGGCTCACGACCTTTGGTGTTTTAATGGTGATGGAGTGGTGTTTTTATGGTGCTCTTAGATGATGAATTAGGTCCAATCCAAGGACCTATTACAAGAAGCATGAGAAAGATCCAAGAAGAATTGAAAGATAATCCAAAGGAAGGACCAAAGAAACATTACTTCACTTGGAAATGTATGGAGTCTTCAACTCCCATATCCGTCGCCCAACAAAGCCATGCTCAGGACAAACCGTCTAACGCTCAACATGCGTGGCCAGAGTTGAAAGCCACATTTTAGCTTGCTTACTGATGTGACACATGCATATTTTTTGTGCCATTCCATGTGGCATCTGATCCGTGTATAGAGCCTAATGATCAGGGGCATAGTAGGTGACGAAGGAGGGTTGAATGGATCTATAAATTCAACCCTTCCACCCTTGTAAACAACACCTTGAGTTTTATATTGAGAAAAACTATTGAGATGACTCCAACTCTTTCCCTTTGCTCAAAGTCACTGGCCAGAGAGAGTTCAAGCCTCCTTTAGCCTCGTTCCTCAATTAGGCAAGCTTTCTTGAACAGAAACACACCAAACACCACACCTTCACCTCAATCTGCACCATTCTCTTCCATTCTATAGCCTTCCCCTGCCTTGATTCTTGTTTTTCTCAGCTTGTATGTGATAATGGCTTCAAGTTCACCAATGGATGGAGCCATCATTGAAGAGGTTATGCCAACACTAGAGGAAGATAGCTAGAGGAGACCATATGTGATGATCTAGCCTTGACTTTAGATACTAATAGAATATATCAATATTTTTGCAACATTTCATTACTAGTCTCAAAGTGAGAATACAAGGATGGAGACACATCTATTTATAGGCTAAGGATGTCTCCAATTTGTAGAAGCAAAACCCTAAAAACACAAGCTTGACCTAACTTGGAGACCAGGGGAAAAATCCTCTCCAATAGGAGGAGGACATGTGATCACTACCTACGGAGAATCCTATCCATTTCTAAAGCGAATTGTTTATAAGACTGAATTGTCTAACGTCCTCATATGTTTTGAAGTTCAATAAACAACAATAAACAAAATGAACATATGACAAAGTGTTATCTTTGGGAAAATAATATAGTTGAAAGATAAGTGTTTTGTGAAAAAGCTTTATGAAATCTAAATGTTTTAAGAAAAACTTTAGTAAACGCACTAATATATGATTATATGCATTACCAAATGATTTCCTCACAAAATGCGTCAATGTGCTATATAAGAGTTTTGCTAAATGCACTCGTGATATACTTTGCTAAACAATGTTAGACGAGCTCTCACTATAATGTACAAAATGATGTTTTTGGTAAACACACAAAAAGATATAAACATTGTTCCAAAACATGTGTTGAAAGACATCTTACTAAACATGCTTTTGAACCAAATGAATAATCACTAAACAAAGCACTGTTAGCAAAAGACTTGCACAAGCTAAATGATACCTTGTACCAAACGATGTTTTCATCAAATGATGAAACTTTTGTGAACTGCTTGGTATCTTTACTAGAATGCTTAAACGATCAAATCTTGCTTAAACAATTAAAAAATTTGAAAAGCTTATAGTTGTTTTGAACGCATATAAAAGAGAGTTAAATGCACAACGTTTCAAAACAACAAAAGTGATAAGAAAAAGGACATATGTGCCTGCATGCATATCTACTATACTTTGTGCAGATTACCTATGTCAATCATTCACCTGCTCTATCATATACAAGTTAGAAGTGAACCTTAGAGCCAAAAAACCATTCACGCAATGTTCTTGTAAGAAAAGATATAGCTAGTTTCTTTTACCAGGGGGGAATTGGTAACTGATAAAAACTCTTTCTTTTTAAATCTTTTTGAAAAATTAAGATGATCTTTAAATGTGCACAACATAGTTATGAATAATAAAGTTGTAAAGAGATAGAAAGAGGAAAACAAACACAATCTTTTTATCTTGGTTCGACCTTAATACCTACATCTAGTCTCTTTCAATCGACCTGAGATTGAAAGACTTTCCACTATAAAGATTTTATTTTTTACAACAAGAATTTACATAGAACACTTCTCAAATGTAAAATATCTCTCTAACTAATCCAATCTAATATAGTAAAATAGAACCCGCAGAAGAACAACCCTCTTAACTCATCAATCCTTTGAGACTCTTCTCAAAGTACCAAGAACCTCACGTTCTTCTTCTTGGCCAGTGCACAGGGAAACAACAATCCTCTTGATTGTAAAAAAAAATTCTAATCAGAATAGAATACACCTCAGTCTTGCATAATTTGATCAGCCAGTAAGCGCTTTAACTTGTTCTTCAAGAATCCTTCAAGAGTATCACTTTCTTTGAATCTTGATTCTTGGAGCAATTTTATGCACCTGCAAAATCTCTCTAAAACTCTTTGATATCATATATGAAAGTTCTCAAATGATCAAAGTATTAAAAGTTATTAATACAGAGCACAATGCATCATTATATAGTTTTTCTCGTATCAGACACATTTCAATTGATTACGTAAGTAATGTAATCAGTTACACAATTTTAAAGTTGTAACAGAATTACAATTAAAACAGTTCTAATTGATTACACATTTAATGTAATCGATTGCCAATAAATTCTAGTCAATATATTTGAAAATATGACCGTTATTTACTGTTATGGCGTAGCTTGAAAACAATTTTCAAAGAATAACAAACTTAATTAATCACATAAACAATGTAATCGATTAAGCTATACACTTAAACAAATTTTGAAAACTTTTTCACTTCAAAACTGATCATAGCCCATTTCAAAAAGATGTTTGCAAAGACACGAGTTTTAATCGATTTCACACTTAATGTAATTGATTAAAACTTATTGTTTTGCCACAATTTAAAACATAAGCTATCTGATGAACTTAATTGATTACAACATCACTATAATCGATTATTTTATATGGAATTGCTTTGTGCTTGTGCTTTTATCACATTAAAACATTTAATATGCATACAGAAGATATAAACTCAATTATGATCACAATAGTATGCAGACCAAAAAATGAACAAACCAACATGATGAACAAAGATTGAACAAAGTTAAAAGCACATAAACACACAAGAAACCTAAGCCAAAAGGCCGAATGGTTCCAAGAAAAACAAGACTAGAACCATGAAAACAACATAGTTTGAAATTAAAAATGAGACAATAAATAAAAACACATAAAATTAATAAGATAGGTAGGACCAAAGGAGTTAACTCTTGTAGAACCAAAGCTCTTGATACTAAATGATAACAACCTCCTCAAGCTAGGTTGGGCCAAAACATGAAAAGATGTTATGGTGATAATAAAAATGCAGAAGTTATGGAGGGTAAGGGATAAGGATCACGACCTTTGGTGTTTTAATGGTGATTGGGTGGTGATGCTCTTAGAGAGGTTACGCCAACTCTAAAAAGAAATGGAGTCCATGACCCAAAGACTAGCTATAGGAACTACATTTTCTCTTCAATACCTAAACTTCTTTACCTATAAGAACCACATTTTCTTAGAATTCCTCTATTTTCTTCGTTTTTCTCTTTTGACTCTCTATGTTCATCAAAATCTGCAAAACAAGTAAAATTGTTGTGATTTCATCAAATATTTAAGAAATCAAAATAAGATAAGTGGAAAATTGATATCAAAATTAACTCATATGAGCACTTATCAACAAACCCAACTTTAAACTTTGTTTGCCCTAAAAAAATATGAAAACTAAAATATTAAAGACATATTTTCAAATAAAGATTGGTAAAAGGATTAAATGCAATTGTCTATCCTTGAAATCTTTTCCATAAAACATCAACGTAGGTTTTCACAGCCTCGAGATCATGCATATTTCACTCATGTGTTTCAGTGTTTGTGCAAGTAAACTTCTCAGTATGGTGTTTTGCTCTCAATCACAATAATAACAAGCTTTTTGTAAACTTTATACCTTATCTCTAAGTACTACCTACACACATTTGGCATGGATCACTAAGGTCATTATGGGCTTGTATTGTGGTCTGACTGCAAAGGTGTTTGAGTTTTTCAACTAAGAAAAGAACTATATGAAATACTTGGACTTTCTTTTTACTTTGAAATGTTTCGCTCCACTCTTTTTAGGTTCTCCTTTACACAAAGTAAATATGATTCCTCTTTGTTCATCCACCGCACACCTACAAGAACTTTTCTTCTACTTCTTTATGTTGATAGTATGGTTATCACTAGCTTTAGTCAAGCATCCATCCAAAAACTTAAACAACAGTTACAAGATTCATTTCATATGAAAGATCTTGGATACTTATACTATTTCCTTGGCCTTGAAGTTTAATCTACCTTTAATGGTACATTTCTCCATCAACATAAGTATATACCACATATCTCATTATATGGATAGCCTTCAATCAACTACTCCGATGGATACTCCTTTTGAAGTTAATGTTAAATATCAATGCGATGAGGGTTACCTTTTGTCTGATCCTTTATTATACCAACAACTAGTGGGTAGTCTTAATTACTTGATCATTACATGCCTTGAAATCTCCTTTCCTATTCAATAAGCGAGTTAATTAATGGACTCTCCTTGTCATCTCCACTTGGCAAAAATTGTCACATAATTTTCTATTTGAAAGGTACCTCATTTATCAATCATTGATTGGTGCATGTTTCTAGGTTTTTCATGATCTCATGGAAAAGTAAGAAGAAACCACACATTTCTAAATCCTATACTGAATTTGTGTATCGTACCATGTATATTCTTGTTCTAAAATAATTTGGCTTCTTGGTCTTTTGGATGAACTAGGGCTTCCTCAACACAATCCAATGCCTTTTTATCTTGAAAATACAAGTGTCATTAAGATTGTTACAAATCTAGTGTATTGAAGTAGAATACCATTGTATTCGTGAAGCTTATGATGATCATGTTATTTCATTGCCTCATGTCACTACTCAACTTCAAGTTGTAGATATTCTTACCAAGGATGTACCTTACTAGCATCATCAGCTTCTTGTTAGAAAATTGATGTTGCTTACTAGCCCTATCAATTTTAGGAGGGATGTCAATCAGGAATTAATTTGTCTCCTTAAACATCTTTATATGATTTTCTAAGGACAAGCTAGGAAATTCATAGATTGATTTGTGTCCATCATAAATTAACTTGTCTCCTTAAATATTTGTATATGGTTCCTAAGCATCATCAGCTTCTTGTTAGCAAATTGGTGTTGCTTGACTAGCCTTATCAATTTTAGGGGGATGTCAATCAAGAATTAATTTGTCTCCTTAAACATCTTGATATGATTTTCTAAGGACAAGCTAGGCAATTCATAGATTGATTTGTGTCCATCATAAATAAATTTTTCTCCTAAAATATTGGTATATGGTTCCTAAACATAAGCTAGACAATCCATAGATTGATTTGTTCTCTCTAATTTTAGATTATAAGATATTTTGTAACTATAAGTAATAATTATTGTAAATATTCCTAACATTACTTATATTGGGGATAACAAATGTAAAAGACATCAAACCATTTTTTCATGACACACAAAACAAACACAATCCAATATTTTTCCTAAAATTCATTCAAATTCACTTTCTGAACTTCATGTTCCAATACAAACTGTTGACAAACTGGCAAGCAAACCAGATCGTATCAAGTAATAATAAATGGTAAGTCCAAGTATCGTTTTCCCAAGAGACTCACGGCACTAAACTGTTGTGCTTTTGCTTAACCAATCAAGACTATAAGAACAAAATATTTTTAGGGTTTGTGAATGTAAAGTGCGGAAAAAATAAACATGAATGCAATTTGATCAATTGAGGTTAAACACAAAAGTGGATGGATGATGTTGATAATATGAGATGCATTTGTTGCTAGGATTCAGATTTCACCCAATCACTCTCATAAATCTATTATTCTTATTAGATTGCTTTATTATCATATTGTTATGCAAACTTTCTTGGCCTACCCTTAGCCCGACCCCTTGGGGAAAAAAGCCTATTACTAATTACTGGCTTGCTATCCCTAGCCTCCCCTAGTAACTAGCAATGCATTACCGAACAGAAGCAAAAATAATTGATTGTCCTACCTCCCTATCCCTAGGTGGTATTTCATTAATCAAGGAATTTCTCACCAGTTCATGACATTATTGTATGTTCCCGTATCAATAGAGACAAACAACAGTTATCGAATGAGTTAAACGATAAAAGCTTTAAGCGCAGATGATAACCCAACAATTGATAATCAAAGCATATGACAAACATATAAATAAACAAGAGATTCGATATATGAGAGTTTAGAGGTTACATATTTCCCCAACAACAAATAAGATTAGTTCTTCATCGTCATGGAGAAACTAGGTGAATAATGGAATGAAAGAGATACAAACCCTAAAAAGAAGAAAAGGAGAGCTGTCACCATCTCCAAATCTACCCCAAAGGGGTGAAAAGTGTGTTTCAGTGCCTAAGCCATCAAAAGATACAAAACCTAAGACGTTCTGGCCTTTAAATAGGGCATAAAAATGACATAAAACAAGCCCAAGCCCAAACAGATCATAAAAATAACATAAAACAGGTCCAGACCCATCTGACAACCGCCCGACGCCTAATTTCACCGCCCGACGGTTTCTCTCAAGCCGCGCTACCGCCTGGCAGTCAATTTCACGTCCCAATGCTGACTAGCGCTCAGGTACAATTCAGGTACCGCTGAGCCCCAGTGACTGGCGCTTAGGTACAACTCAGGTACCGCTCAGCCCCAGCGGATCTTTTTCAGCACTCTGTTTTTCTGCACTATGGTTGGTTTTTTAGCATTCTGGTTGACTTTTCAGCACTCCAACCATTTGATAATTCAACCATTCTTTCAAATCATTCCAAAACCTACAAAATCAAGGGAATTTAGCGAAAAAATCATAAAACATGTCCTCAACTCTTTTATTCACAAAATTAAAGAAAAATCATGATTCCAAGCAAGTAAAAGAGTGCATTTGATATCAAAATTAAGTATGAAAATAACGGTTTTTGAACCGTTATCACAAACCCACCAAAAAAGTTCAAAATGATGTAACCTAGTTTTTTTTTCAAAACGAAGTAACCTAATTTATTCATATCTTTTGTTTAGTTTGATAAATAACGTTTTGAAATTTTATTAAATAAGTTGGTACTTACTAAATTTTGCAACTATACCTATTTTCACTAGTGCAAAAACAACGTATAATGTCACGTGTTCAACATCCAACCACTGAATATTCAATGTTAAAAATAATCGGTAACATTTTTGTAAATAAATGAAATTATTAGACGTCTAGAATTGTAAAATGTCGAGGCCCCATACAATTCAACGTTCTATGATGGTAATTATTTAAACCAGTGCGCCATTCTTTTTCTTCTTTCTTTTAAACCAACAATAGTACGTCAAATTCTATAGGGGCTTCGACATAATATTTGTCAGCCAGAAGCCAAAGAGTCACCCCTTTGTAATTCTTTTTTTTTTTCTTTTAAACAACCAACAGTACGTCAAATTCTGAAAGAGCTTCGACGTATTATTTTTCAGTCAGAAGCCAAAGAGTTACCCTTTTTTAATTCTTTTTTCTTTTAAACAAACAAATAATACGTCGAATTCTGTAAGAGCTTTAACATATTATTTGTCAGCCATAAGCCAAAAAGTAACTCCTTTTTAATTTTTTTTTTCTTTTTTCTTTTAAACCACATATAATAGGTTGAATTCTGTAGGGGCTTCGACGTATTATTTTTCAGCCAGAAGCCAAAGAGTTACCCCTTTTTAATTCTTTTTTATTTTTTCTTTTAAACCACCAATAATACGCCGAATTCTTTAGGGGTTTCGACGTATTATATGTCAGCTAAAAGTTTTTCCTTTTTAATTTTTTTTCTTTTTTTTAAACCATCAATAAAACATCTAATCTGCATGGGGCTTTGACGTGATGGGCATTGGAGTGGTTGAATATATTAATTGAGTGTTGTTATCAAAGTCCTAAGAGATCTATTATAGAATGATGTTTGAACGTCGAATGCCCCAGCGTTAGACATCGAAAGGTTAGTGAATTCAATAAAAATTTGAGCGAGAGATTGAAAATTCATTCACTTTATCTTAGCAACGAGACCTCTTCTCTTCTCAAACTTTTCTCAAACAAAGTTTGACGACCATCACATGTAATCTTTCTTTCATTTGATACAAATGCATGTTAATTAACTACTTTATGTATGGTTTTCGTTTGTTTTAACCGATTATTTTCGTGTTCTTGTCATTCATTGGCGCATTCTGCTTTCTCTCACGGGTGACAACACTTTATTCTGACGAACCCACCATTTGAAGGTTAGTTTTCTTTTTCGTTTTGAAGAACTTATTTGTTGAACTTGTTTGTTGTGTTTTTGTTGAACTATTTTATTGTTGTTTATTGGTTGAACTTGTTTGTTGTTGTTGTTTGATTGAACTTGTTTGTTGTTGGTTATTGTTGTTTGTTGTTGATACTACACTACACGTTCATAGTTCATGCTTTATAAAATACCAAAAGCTGAAATTTGTTGTTTGTTCTGCTTTTCAGGTCTAGTAGAATTGTAAAAAATGATAACAAGTAATTAAAAAAAATTGATTAACGTCATATATTGACAAAATTCGACGTTAATTTAACGTCCTATATTAACAAAATTCGAAGTTAATTTAATGTTGAATTTTTTAAATTTGACGTCAATTTAACGTCTCCCGATATGACGTTGGTCTCGAATTCGATGTGAAAGGCCCAAAATATTCGACGTTGTACACTGTTTTTGTATTAGTGTTTATACTTTTAGAATATCATTTACTATTTAAAATATTTTTTCCTTTTGAGTCGAAATATAAAACTTTCAAATGAAAGGACTTTCGTCTAAAGTTTATATTTCAAGTGTAGGGTCGAAGATCTCTACAAAATACTCTTTCACACGTTTCTCTAGATGAGTTTAGGTTGTTTGAGTACACTTAGTCAAATTCTTTCCATGTTCTCAACGTATGAACTCTAAACCGTTTAGGTACTGGTAAAAAACACTTCAATACTCAAGTCAGTAATCTAACCGATCAAGAATTATAGTGAAATTTTAAATTCGCAATAAGTACAATCACTTACCTAATTACCTCTAACTTATGTTTATAAAATTTGAGATGAATTTATGATCAAGAAAGTTATAATCACAACCTAACCGAATATGTAATATGATTAAAGTAACCTCGGGTGGAAGAGCACTCCGCCCCATTGTTTAGACATCCGTCTGGTAATCTGATTACTTCGTACGTACGGTACAGTATGTTTCAATTGCTTTGCCTGCTTTATCTAAATTTGATTCATCTCAGAAAACATATATATTTTTAAGATGGCAAATGTTAGTTCATTTCATTTACTTCTTACTTTTAGAACCATCTTTAAGGGGAAAATATAACTTTCTTCTTTCTTTTTAATTAAATAAATGAAAAGTAGAAATAATCTTTTATGATTTAAAATGCGTCTTGGTAAAGTATTTAAATATTTAAAATAGTAAAAATCTATTTTCTTTTTTATCCAGAAATTCCCTCGGCTTTCTCAACCATTAATTGAAGTGTCACATGCTATGAGTGAATATGGTCGTAGATTTAGTACTAGTTCATTCAACTCTATCCCTTTATACAACTCGTAATTTTAGTGGCACATTTGTTTTTTATTTAAGAATAATTATCATTTGTTCGCTTTCTTTCCAATTATATATATATATATATATATATATATATATATATATATATATATATATATATATATATATATATATATATATATATATATATGATAGATTTAAAACAATCTAATAAAATATGATTACCATTCTTAGTTTTTTTTTTCAGATTCTTTCTCATTTTTTTTCTCAAATTTCTTTTCTTCAACAAAGAGTAAATGTTTCTTGGGTTACCCCACCGTTAGTTGGAGTGACATACGTCAACAATGAATACGATCACGGATGAGTCGATCTCCTGCTATTTTATATAGACACTCTTCCCTCAAACTCTAAATTATCCGAATAATTAAACGAATGAATATAGTTTTTTTAATTTAATATGACTAAATTTTTCTTATATGTTAAATGATGTTCTTCGTTGACATTTAAATTAGAATATGTTAAACAATTTAAATCGCTCAAATATTAGTCATCGTTTGATACATTAAAAAATTAATATAATGACATTAAAATAATTATATGTATTTATTTTATAAATTTGAGAAGCAAAATATATTAACATTTTGAAGAAATTCTAATTTTATTAATGTTTACAAGCTAAAAACATATTTAACTTAAAAAAAAAGAAGTTAAGTTGACAATAAACATGGAAAAGTGCCTACAAAAGAAAACAGAAACATTTACTTTTGTTAATTGTGAGTATGGCAAAACACATCATCTTCTTCGTATGAAAACTTTTATTACAATGAGAAAAGTTTGAAGATTAATCAAACGGATCCTTCTTTTCTTTCTCTCTTTTTGTAATATTCTATCTCGTTATTAACAAGAAATTAATAATTGTTTAACACAATAAAAAAAAAGATGACAATATCAAATAATATAAACGACAAAATGTAAAAGTTAAAATTAAAGAATTATTATAAAGATAAATTAAATAACATTCTTTTGTTGTGGTTCTTGATTATAAATATTGATCATTCGTTTCTTTATTAGGAATATTTCCTTTGTCATATATCTAACATATTAAAATAATGATAATTAAAACATCTAAAATATATAACAATATAAATTGTATATTAATTTAAATACTATTGGTGGTACACTTTTTTTTATTTTACAATGTTATTTTTATGTTGAATATATGTGACTATTTCAATGTATTTTTATTGAATGATTGTATGATTGAATTAAATTAACCTTAATTTATCTTTAAATGATGAAGATTTTTTTTTGTAATTTTGTAGAATATATAAGTCAGAATATTTATGTATGGACCGAAATTGGATGTAAATATTGATTATTGTGTTGAATCTGCATTAAATCTGTGTACATTATGTAATTGTTTGATATGCAGGTCTGTTTTTGTGATAGTGGATATCACAAAAATGGACCTGCTATTAAAAAAAGTTCAGGAGAATAGGCTGCGGTTGTAGCCAAAACTGTGGTAGAAAGTTAGACGATTTTTTTAAAACAAAAGGGAATAGGCCGCAGTTCCAGCAGGTCTATTTCCGCGGTTGGAACCACGGCCAAAAGGTTAGAAGAAATTTTTTTTTTAAAAAAAATGGGTTTTGACTGCGGTTCAATAAAGAACCGTTGTTATATCCCCATGTTATTACCGCGGTTGGAACCGCAACCTAAAGTCCCAGACTTTTTACCTCGCCCGTATATGACGCGGTTCTAAAACCGCAACGTATAAAAAACAACCGCAGTCGTTTCCCTTCGCTGCACTAGTGACAAGATAATTTTCCTTAATAATTTTGTAAGAAAAAAATCATCATTATCTTCGTTTAATTGGATTTTGGTGTCCGTTGAGAAACCTATTTTAAAATACAAATTAATCAAAATAATTCTTGTTTTTATTCACTTGTAACACCTATTATATGTGTCTCCAAAGATGACATCACTCCTTGTTATTTTAGTATTGTTATCTTATATAGATAGTTTAATAATGTAATTATATAAATGGTGTATAAGTTTAGGTTATAAATGATATTAGCTTTTGAACTTTGATGCAAAATATGAAATTTTTCCATGTCTGAAATTTGATATATTTTGGTCTCTGAATTTTAACAATGAATGAATATAGTTATTTTAATCATTATGTTAAAAGCATTTTACATGTTAAATTTGTTTTATTCTAATATCTGAGTTGTTTATATCATTCATATTCCTACTTTAATATCAATTGAAAAACACCTTTTAATGTTAAATAAATAGTTTATCGAAAAATGAATATAATTCATAATTTTTTATGGGAAGAAGCTTTTTGGACAGTCACAAAGTCGTCTTTCTGAAAAACCGTTTTTAGAAATTTCCATAAATGATTTCCCATAGATATATGTATTGGAAAGATGATTGAACGACTATTCAAAAAGTTTTATCTGGTAAAAAACTACATATTTTATTTCCTGGTTTGTGTTTTTTGGGGCAAAGAGAGGTATTGGTCACTATGCTATGCTTGACAACTCTAGCTTAATTGAATTGGAGTGTTCTACAATTTGCATGTTGTATTTAGGAACTCACAACAACAAATTAAATAAAACATGTAGTTTATTTTATCTCACATTATCACTTAGACTTCTTAGGTTGTTGTATTTTTGTCCCATTCATTTTTGTCTATATCTTTCATGCATGTATATAATCACAATAAAGAGTTTTAGAATAACAAGAGGGAGGGAGGTTGAATTGGTTGTTTTTAAAAAATTATGTCCGTTTCAAAATTGAGAAAAAGTTTTTAGTAAAATCAAAATGACCACAGGATTTAATAATGTATCAGTTAGTTTTGAATTAGACATTTTAACTAATTAAAATACCAAACCAGAAAGTTAAAATTCCAACAGTATATTTAAAATAATATCACTACACACTCAGGTTTGATTGATTTCATTACCAATACTATTAAAAATAAAGTCGAGGGAGGGGGTGTTTAAATTGGATTTTAAACCAACTTTTGCAATTTCTTTGAAAATCTTGGTTCTTCGAATCAATTCACAAAGGATTATGAACAATAAGATAAAATGCAGAAACTAAAACAAGATTGCACATCAACTCTTAAATTGAACCTATATCTAGTCCTCCTCCAACAACCTTAGTTGGAGAGAATTCACTATATTTCAAGAGTCAATAATACAAAGAAATCACTTAATTGTATCCTCACACACTCCAATATACAAAACTACAATTAAGAGAGGTTCAAACACACACACACACACACACACTCTCACCCCTTGCCTACATAGCTAAGGTGACTAAGAAAATCTATACAATAAAACGTAACCTGTATGCACCACTTATGTGCAAACTTACAAATCTTCTTCCTTTCTTGAGAACCTTGAAGATATTTGAGATTCTTCAAAGTGGTTGAATGATTTCACTAAGAAATTTTTTGGACAACTTCTTGATGTGCTCTTATTTCGCGTTTTGTCAAAAGAATGCAAAGTACTTTGTACCAGAAACAAGTTACACACGTATATAAGATTTGAAATCCTGGTGCATTTAATCAATTAGGTTAAAACCATAATTGATTATGCCTAACTTTCTATTTTAATCGATTAGATTAAAATCTTAATCGATTAAAATAGATAGTACAACCCTGTTTTGTTTCTAATATGCTTTAACTGAGTATGAATACTTGTTAATCGATTAATATGAGCAAATTTTGCAAATATGATATTCTATGCAACTTATACTCTTCCATACATGAATTTTCCATCTAAGACTCTCTCTATATGATTTTAAGTATATTCTCACAACTTTATTACTTTCATCATCAAAAATACTTTTTACCAATATTAGGAAAGCTCCCCCACCTCTTAACAATCTCTCCCTTTTTATGATGGCCAACCTTTTTCTTCCAATTCCATGTAATACATGTTCTTTTTGATCTTGCATCATAAACAACACTCTTTCTTCCCCTTTGGGCATTAGAAAAAAAAACAATGAAAGTAGAGTATTCACATCATATATGCAGTCATAACCATGTAATTAGAAAATACAATACATAATTGTGCATACAATTATCCAAAGACTAAATTTACCGTAAATTGTCCAACTACTTAAACATTTAAAAAAAAGCAAGCAAGTAATTGAAAACATAAAAGTCTCGAGACATAGAAACTAAAACTACAAGATGCTAAAAACATAGAAATGAAAACATGTAAGCTAATCAGATTCTTCTACTTCTTCTTCCTCCTCTCCTTGGTCCTTTTCTTGTTCCACATCCTCTTCTTCCTCTTGATGTTCACCAAGGTCCTAATTTCTCATTTCCATTTGAAGAGCAACAATCTCCTTGTCCAAAGTGTCAAATCTGGACATATAAGTTGAATGATTGGCAACCAAAATTTGCAACTGCTTCAGCACGTGTTTCTCAAAACCGTTTTTTGGGCGGACAACAGGGCCAGCAGTAGACATGTCCACATTGACAAGGTCTACATCTTCACCTTCATCGGCCTAGTGTTCATCCTTAAAAGCCCAACCATTTTCACCCTTTCGTAGGCCCATATGATGTAATGCAGGTTTAGCAATCATGTTTGACCTATTGTATCCCCTAGTTACCTCATCCACCAGATGAACAATGTAATTGTAATATTCAAACACTCTTGATAGAAACACAACATAGGGCAAGCTAGCCATTGGAAGTCAAGTTGCCTTGATCATATTATAACTAACAACATTTTCCCAATCAGTATGAATTTTCCCTTTCAAAATCATGAATAAAACATATGTCTTCAGTGGTAAGCTGAGAATAATTTCTCCTCCAAGGAAGAAGAATCCATGCCAAAACAAATATACACAGTCTACCACATTTCTTCATACCTCCAGCACGATACAATGTGTAATCACGGGGCTCATTAGGGCATCTTAGGGAAGCCTTGTAGATTAGCATGTTTGTTTAACCCAGGAATACCCATGAAAACCTGCAATGGATGTCCAAACATCTTCATCTAGTCTAATGATTACTCCTTCCACTCTAGAGCAAACCATACCTTCAACAACTTCTAGATTTGCATAGAACACTTTTATAAGATAAGGATACCAATCACCTATCATTTCTACAAATTTATTTAGTCTTTGATATACTAATCAGTCTTGAAATACAAAACTTTCATTATGGAAATAGTTGAGATCAAGGTACTTGTGAGGCATGATGTTGCAGATTCTCCAAAAGTAGGTGAAATTTGTTTGAACCTCCTCATCACTGATCAATCCTTCTGGATCAGTAGAGCTCATTTTCTTGGCAACTTTTTTCATTCTCTTCGATCGTGAGGATGAAGCCATTGGAGTTTGAATAGGTAAGGATGTTTTAGGGTTTGAGAAACTAATACCAAAGAAACTTATTTCTAGGGTTAGCATGTTAGAATAAAGGTTATGAGAAGGAGGAAACAAATTTTAGAGGTTGAAGGGAGTTATTAATTTCGAAGGTTGAGGAGAAAAAATTCCTTTGATTCTTAAGGTTTGGTAAATTAATGAGAATATGAGTAGAAGGGATCATTAAAATTGTCTTCTTAATGGATTAAAGTGCAATGTGAACCCTAGTGGTAGAGTGTTTAAAAAACAGTGAAACTGATGTTGTTTTAATCGATTAAGGTTTTAATCTAATCGATTAAAATAGAAAGAATACCTTAATCGATTAGGATTTTACTCTAATTAATTAGAACATAAAGAAACCCTTAATTGATTAGGATTTTATCTAATCGATTAATACTATCATACTTCATTTTTTGAGAATTTTTCTATACTTTACCTTAGTGTATGCAATGCAAAGGTAGTTTTATGTAATGCTGAAGAGATTTCTAGCACCTAAGATGTACAACTAATGTCTTGAATTCCTAATTCATTTCTAATTGCATAGAACCTATCTTTAGATAGTGGTTTTGTGTAAATATCATCCCATTGATGTAATGTTTTAACAAATTCAACTTTACATTCTTATTTAGCAATATGATCTCTTATGAAATGATGTCTTATTTCTATGTGCTTGGTTTTAGAATGTAAGATTGGATTTTTGGTGCGATTGATGGCATTAGTGTTGTCACATCTAAGGCGGATTTTATCTAGATGAATCCCACAATCCTCTAATTGACTCTTAATCTAGAGTGATTGAGCACAATATCTCCCAACTGCAATATACTAAGCTTTTGTGGTGAATAAAGTCACTCAGGCTTGCTTCTTTGAGGTCAAGTGATTAATGAACATCCTAGCAACTGACAAGTACCACTAGTGCTCTTCCTAACAACCTTACTCCTCACAAAGTATAAACAACTATAACTTGTTAGTGAGATGTTTGAACCCCCTGGGTACCATAATCCTAATGTCGTAGCCCGTTTTAAGTACTTCATTATTCCTTTTACATCTATTAAGTGAGTCTCTTTCGGATAAGACTGTAACCTAGCACAGAAACATATATTGTGCATGATGTCTAGGCGACTATCAGTTAAGTAGAGCAAGGATTTTACCTTATTCATCGTTGTCCAAAGAGCAATTTATAGCCATGAGGGTTGATGATTCTTTACAATAATCCATTTCGTACTTGTTTAAAAGTTCAGTGCAATACTTGGGTTGATGGATGAATATTCCTGCAGAGCATTGTTTCACTTGTAGTCCAAGGAAAAAATTTAGCACCCTCATCATGGACATTTCAAACTCCTCCTACATACACTAATGAGAATTCTCGGCACAAGTGAGGGTTAGTGGAATCAAAGATAATATCATCTACATAGATTTGATGAAAAGTCTAGCATCAACTTTATCCCTTTGAAAGTTATTCTTAAGTATATATTCACTTAACCTTTCATACCATGAGTAAGGGTTTGTTTTGGCCCTTAAAGTTCTTTCTTTAGCTTGAAGATATGGTCAAGAAGCTCAAAGTCTTGGAAACCAAGGGGTTATTGTACAAAGACCTCTTCTTTGATATATCCATTTAAGAAGACACTTTTCACGTCCATTTAGAACAATTTAAAGTTACACTAGTAAAAAATAGGGTTTATACAACGCTCATTATGCCACGGTTCACCAGAAACCGCAGCATAATGGTGCACGGTGGCAGTTTTGTAAATAAATCGAACATATATGCTGTGGTTCCCCTCTTAACCGCGGCATATACCCGAGTCAACCATCACCTTTGACGCCACGTCATGAAAAAAAAATTAAATAACAGGGGAATAGGCCGCGGTTCTCTGAGCAACCGCGACATATTCCCCTGCCAATTTATTGCAGAGGCTGACTGATGGGGAATGTCAGAATGTAGCAGGGGTATATGTCGCGGTTGCTCAGAGAACCGCGGCCTGTTCCCCCTGCCACCTACTGACATTCCCCAAAAGGCAGTTGGGAAGACAGTTGAGTATTCAGAACGTTAGGGAATATGTCGCGGTTCTTAGAGCAACCGATGCATATTCCATGATCTGAATAAATTTGAAATATTTAAGGGTATATACCGTGGTTGCCCGCTGAACCGCGACATATAGTATCAAAAATAATTTCAAAAATGCCATTTTTATTATTTTTTTAAGGAGGATAGGCCGGGGTTAAGTTTTGAACCGCGGCATATACCCCTTTACTACCGCGGGTAAGTTGTTAACCGCGACATATACCCCTTTGTAGATTAAAAAATACAAAACACTAAACAGTTTCATATTCTCCATGCGATTCTGAAGCTTTCTCCTCTGCCTCCACGCGATCCCGCTGCTGCCGCGCCATCTCCGTCACATACCATCTCTGCTGCCCCGGGTATGTTCCATTTTCTTCTCTGATGAAATTTTTGTGCTATATTGAAATGCTAGGTTTGAATATGTTGTTGTGGCTTTAATCGTTTTTGTCAAATTTGTTGTGGTTTTGGTGATTCATTAAGAGACAAAGAATGTTAGTTTGTAGGGGAAAGGATTGGAATAGAGGTAGATAAAATGTATTTAATTTTTTTTATCAGAAAATTTATTTAATTTTAATAATATGCTATGAACTTTTTTTAGTAGATTTATTATAAAATCAGCAAAGAGTCACATTCTTCTGAAACTTTATTGTGGCTTGCAAATGGTTTGAAGTTGGATGTCGTGTGTTGTATAGGTTATGAAGTCAATAATTGCACATTCTATACGAAGACTTTGGATGATAAAAACACAGTACAAAATAGTGGAGTTAGTTTAGAAGCTGAGTCGCTTCAATTTTCCACATCAAAAGATCAATCTCCTGTACTTGGATCAATGAGATATTATGGTATAATAGAAGAGATATGGGAGGTTGATTACACCAAGTTTTTTGTTCCATTGTTCAAATGTAAGTGGTTTGACAATAAGAGTGGTGTGAAAATAGATGAATCGAGTATGACACTGGTTGATTTTCGAAAGGTGGGTTACCGAGGCGAACCGTTTATCATGGTTCATCAAGCATTTCAGGTTTTTTATGTCAAAGATCCTGCGTCTGACCATTGGTATGTTGCTCTTCAAGGCAAAAAACAAATTGAAGTTAATGAAGAGAATCTGATTAATATTCATATTGCTGACAACCATTCATTTCAAACTAGAACAAATTTGGATGACCAATCTCTAGTTGACGACGATGTACATCCAATTCGGTCAAATCATGATGAGAGAATATACATATGATGAATTCATATCTTTATGTATGAATTTTCAATTTCTGTATAAGTATTTTATTAATATCGCATAAGTTTTCCTTTTATATATTTCCTATGATTACTATTACATGTTTTGTTAAATTATATGATATTACATAAGTCTTTTATTAATATTTCATGTTGGTATTTATTTTGACAGATGTATGGCTGATCATCCACATTCTTCAGGGGATGAGGCTCCCCCTACCAGATCCACTAGAGGACCCACCAGGATGAAACAACTTTTGATCAGAAAGAATAGTGGTGAAAGAACTCCAGTGAATGTGAACGTGATCACGGGCGTGGCAGTTGGTCCCTATGCAAATGACTTCCGATCATACCTTGGAGTAGTGGCATGTGATAGGATTAGTATTCTCACTCCATCTTTTGATCATGTGTCCGAGGTTGATTGGAACATTATATGGAACGATATATTGGTAAGTTAGTTAATATCATTTGAATTAAAATTTGTTTATATTGATAATTTTGTACTGATACAACTTTATTATGTTTATTTCAGCTGACATTTGACATTCAAAATGTCGCAACACTTAGAAATAAGTGTTTGTCAACTGTTGCTGAAAACTTCAGAAACTTTAAAAGTAAGTTGACATCAAGATATATCTTTGGACACCTTAAACATAAGTCTCCATGTAGTAATGATGGCATACCCCTTGCCATGACCAAGCACATTAATGAAATGGTGGGGACATCTATGGAAGATGGGCCTATACTCTTTCTCTTGGGCCATCTTAAGCCATCATGAAGATTTAGTAGAGTTAGAATAATTTTGGGCCAAGTAGTCTAGATTTCATTTGGGCTTTGTATTATGGGCCAAGTAGTCTAGATTTTATTTGGGCTTGGTATTATGGACCTAGTAGTGTAGGATTTCAATTGGGCCTTGTATTTTGGGCCAAGTAGAATAGGATTTTGACCAAACAAGTCAACAAAGGGTCAAGGCCCAAAGTTGACTATGCTTGGACCTCCAAAATGGGTGTGTTGACCAAAGGGTCAACATTTTGGCTAAGCTTGGAGAACAAGGGAGAAGAATTTCGTCCTAGACATGTGGAAGCTTCCCATTGGAGAGTTTTCCTCCTAGTTAGTGGCCATGTGTCACTCTAGGAATGGAAAGTTTTTCTATAGGTAATGGCCACATGTCACTCTCTCATTTGAGAGGAATTTTGCCACTTGTCTCCCTTCTATGGGAGAGGATTTCTCCTTGCTCTCCAAGACAACCAAGGTGGCTCTTTTAGGTTAAAGTTTCAGCCCATTTTGAAACACCTTACCCTATAAATAGAGGTGTTCTCAATCATGTAATCACCTTTGATTTAAAGTAAAGTTATGCTGCCATTTTTGTGCCATACTACTCTTTTAAGGTCACACTAGGCTAGAGCAACCCAAGTGGCCTCCTCTAGCCACCTTCCTCCAAGAGTTGGCCCAACCTCTCTTAGAGAACCACCAAACATACCTTCCATCACCATACAACTCATCAAAACCATGAGCTATCAACACCTTTCACCACCACCAAATTCCACAATCTTCATGCATGAACATATGGCTTGATTTGCTTCTAGATTTGGCTTGTCCTAGCTAGAGCATTTGCCATCAACATATAAGTCCATTGATGAGGAGACTTGGCGGCTTTTTAAAGAGAGTCGGATGACAGAGGAATGGCAGGTTAGTATAGTTGATATTATTCAATTCCTCATTAACAAATATATATGATATGAACTAATTAATTAATGTGTATGTGACAGGCAATTAGAAGCAAAGCACAAGGAACAAGTGCTCATAACAAAAACCCCCACCTATTATCTCATGGTGGGTATAGGAAGCTTGAGGAGAAAATCCTCAAGCAAAAGGCAGATGCTAGACCACTATCTCAGGGTGGTAGCCCCCCTCAGCCTCCTTCTCTACCTTCTAGACATGAAAAATGGAAGTTGACTTGTATGAGACCATCGGGCACCTACTCTTCCGACACTGCACGGGAAATTTCTGAAAGAATTGTAAGTTATCACTGTTCCTAAAATAATAATAATTGTAATTATACATACTACATTGAAACATTCTATTTTATTAGATTGTATTGTATTACACTTTGTACTTTATGTGATGTTAAAATACATTTGAACATCTGTTTGATGTGTTGACATTGAATTTGAACATGTATTTCATATGTAGGTCTGCTTTTGTGGTAGTGGATATCACAAAAATAGACCTACTATTTTAAAAAACTGCAGGAGAATATGCTGCGGTTGTTACCAAAACTGCAGGAGAATATGCCACGTTTTTATTTTATTTTTTTTAAAATAGACTTTTGGCTGCGGTTGTGGTACGAACCGTGGTCTATTCTTGCCTTTTTACCGCAGTTCCAACCGCGACATATAATGCTAGGATTTTTTTTTTAAAAAAAACAGGGGTTTAGGCCACGGGTGTGTTAGGAACCGCAGTCTATTCCCCAGACTTTTTACCGCAGTTACAACCGCGACGTAAAGTCCGAGACTTTTCACCGCGGCTGAATATGCCGCGGTTCGGGAACCGCTACCAAAGGGCGAAAACAACCGCTGTCGTTTCCCCTGACTGCACTAGTGTTAAGCATGGATACAATCTCAATTAGGATTCGAATAGCTTCAAGACTAACACTGGTATATATGTTTCATCATAGTGAATTCCTTCTTCTTGACTATATCCTTTAGCCACTAATCTTTCCTTATTCTTTACAATGGCTTCAGAATCATCCATCTTGTTTCTAAAGACCCATTTAGTTCCAATTACCTGATAAGCACTACTTCTTGGAACAATCTTTTGAACTAATTTGGTTCCTCTTGCATTGCTTGGTACCAATTTTCATCTTTTAAAGCTTCAGTTACACTTTTCGGTTCCACTTGTTGCACAAATGCTACATTTTTGTAGAACTGTCCTATCTCCTTGTAGACACACCTTTTGAGATATCACCTATTATATGCTCCACAAACATGTCTCTTGGAAGTGTCCAGTCCTTAGGCAAGTCTTCTATGCTTTCATTCTCAGTTTCAGTTGGTGTTTGTCGCTCTTGAGCATCTTCTGGATCTTTTGTCACATCTGCACCTGTTTCATTCATATCTAGACTTTTCCTTGGTTGAAATGTGTTAGCCAAGCTATCAATGTTTTCATCAAAAGCAACATGGACAAATTCTTCTACAATTAGAGTACGTTTGTTGTAGATTCTATAGGCTTTGCTTGTTAAAGAATAACCCAGAAAGATTGTTTCATCTGCTTTAAAATCAAACTTACCAAGATTGCTTTTACCATTATTTAACACAAAACATTTGCAACCAAATACTCTTAAGTGTGTTATGTTTGGTTTTCTTTCTTTAAACAATTCATATAGAGTGAGTTTTAATATTGGTCTTATAAGGGTCCTATTTAGCACATAACATGTTGTATTAACGTCATCAGCCCAGAAATACTTAGGTAGTGATTTTTCATTCAACATGGTTCTAGTTAATTCTTCTAAGGATCTATTCTTCCTTTCAACAACACCATTCTAATGTGGTTTTCTAGGTGTAGACAAAATATGTGAAATGCCATGGTTTTCACAAAAGATCTCAAAGTTTTCATTTTGAAATTCCCTCCCATGGTCTCTTCTAATAGAATTTATTCTAAGCTCTTTTTTTTTTTGAATTATGGAAGCAAATTTCTTAAAGACCTTTAAATTATTACTCTTAGATGGAATGAAAAATGTCCACGTGAATTTAGAGTTATCATCAACAATAACAAGTCAATAGTAGTTTCCTCTTAGGCTTTTTATTCTTGATGGACCAAATAGATCCATATGTATTAACTCTAGTGGTCTAGTAGTTGATATAATTTTTTAGGTTTGAAGGATGTTTTTATCTGCTTTCCTTTTTGACATGCATCACACAACCTATCAGGTTCAAATTTAATTTTAGGCAAGCCTAGCACAAAACCCTTTGTTACAAGTTTGTTTAGGTGAGACATGTGTATATGTGCAAGCCTCTTGTGCCATAACCATGGTTCATCTTCTTTTGATAACAAGCACACAATATATTCAAAAGAGGCATTCTCAAAATCAATCATGCACATGTTGTGATATCTTTTACCAATTAATACTAATTCATTAGATGATGAACAACAAGTTAAGTAGTGATTTGTTTCGAAGGTGACTTTTAAACCCTTATCACATAGTTGACTGATGCTTAACAAGTTATGTTTAGGGCCTTCAACTAGTAGCACGTTCTCAATTGTAAAAGAGGAAGGAGTTTGTACTTTACCAATGCTAAGGATTTTACCCTTATTGTTGTCTCCATACGTGACATGTCCACTGGTTTTATGAGATATGAATATGAATTTCCTAGCATCTTCGGTCGAGTATCTTGAGCAGTCACTATCAAGATACCACATGGGCTCCTTTTCCTTTTTATTGTCCTGCATCATAGATTAGAGGTTGATGGCAGGTACCCAGTTAAATTTGGGTACTTTTATGTTAGGAGTTTTCAATGGTTCCTTAGGAAGCCATTTGTATTTGCCTTCAGGAACACAAACATTTCTGTAACAGTAAGAATTTGATGCATGACCTAAAGGACTGCAGTAGAAACATGCAAGTGATGATGGTTTACTAATATCAATAAATTTCTTAGCTTTCACTTTATTGTTTTCACCAGTATATCTTATTCTTTGTTTTTTTAATTTTCTTCTTTCTGAGCCAAGAAGAGCATCCAAGTTTGAGCTACCTAGAGTGAATTTTGATAGAGTTTTTATAGGATATTTCACTCTTTCCATTTGGCTTAAACAGTTTTTTCATTCTTGAACACACCCTTGGTTTCCATGCATATTGTCATTAGGTGCCTTTTCTAGAGATTCTTGTTTTGATTTCAAATCCTCATTTTCCTTATTTACAACTTCTATTCTACTTTCTAGCCATTTATGTTCACTTTTAAACTTATTGTTTGAATATTGGAGCTCCCTAGCCTCTTCATGCAATTCTTGAAAAGCATCAAGCAGTTGATAGTATTTATTACTTTCAGTTTCAAAGCAACTTACACTACTCTCAGATGATGTAGATCTAGCCATCAAGGAAAAAATTGTCTCTTCTTCAATGCTTTCACAAGAATCACTAGAGGTGTTTGAGGCATTGTCCTCCCAGTCTATATATGTTTTCTTCTTCTTTTTTTTTGTTCTTCTTGTCTTCGTTCTTTTCCTCTAGTTTCTGCTTCATTTTTAGTATAGGACATTCTGGTTTTATATGTCCAACTTTTCCACACTCAAAACATATAGGAGCAACGAATATATAATGTTTTTTATAAGATCTCTTGTTTCCTGCAGAATCATGGTTAATCCTATTTTTATACTTCAGAAATTTAGATAATTTCTTTACCATTAGATTTAGGGCTTCACTATTAGAGTTTTCATCCACTTATTCATCTCCATAATCATCTCTTTTTGAATTGGATTTGTGATAGTTTTGGCAGCAAATTTCAGGGCAATTATATGTCTTTTCTCCCCTTATTCTTCTTCTTTAAACCTTTCCAGTCCCAATTCATGCTCCCTCAATTTACCAAACAGTGTGGCCATGTTCATGGTAGTGAGATCTCTGGATTTAGATATGGTTGTGACTTTGGGTTGCCAAGTTCTATTCAAGCTTTTCAATATCTTGAGGTTCAGCTCAACTATGTCAAAGATCTTTCCAAGAGCAAGAAGATGGTTAACTATGTGTGTGAATCTTTTTTGTACATTATAAATGCTCTATCCATTCTTCTTCCTGAACATTTCATACTCTTGAATCAATGAGTTCCTCCTAGCCCTTTTGACTTCATCAGTGTCCTCAGGAGTGGCTTCAAGAACACCTACATCTCTTTAGTTGATTCACACACATAAACTCTATAGAACTCATTAAGGGTTAGTGCAGAGGAAATGATATTTTTAGCCCTTACATCATAGTTGCCCTTTTGTTTTCATCAGGAGTGTTAAGACAAAATCATCTATAAGACTTGTATGTCTAAATGCTCTCATGTTTTGAAGTTTAATTAAATAACATTAAATGAGACAAGAATCTTAAAATGCTTAACCTGGAGAATGTGATAGGCAGAAACATAAGTGTTAAGAACAAGATTCTCAATCATCCATCAACATAGAAAAGCCTTAGGAAAACAACTAGGTTAAAGATTCCAAACACAATGTTAAATGACTTACAAGTCAAAGTGTCTAAGAGATTTATGTTAAACGCATAAGTTATACTGTACCCAAACGTAATCAATTGAACTCTCAAGAAACAAAAAGGTGTCAAGGCAATGTCTTTGACCAAATCCTCTAAAAGCCTTAATCAAAGATCCAAAACTTAGAAGAACAAACATGTTAAACATTCTAGCTCTAAAAGGCAATATCCTAAAAAATGTTTATAACAGACTAGACAGTACCATGAGGTAAAATCTTTACTTCGTCCAACAATGAAGTTCTTACACAAACGAATGGTATCTTAAGGAAAAGCTTAAATGATAAATGCTACCTCAACGGTAGAAAATATAAAAAGCACTTTGTTGTTCTGAACAAACATTAAATGTCATTAAAAGTTTAACATTCAAAAACAACAAAAGTGATAAGAGATAAGACATATATATTGCATGCACAATCTACTCTATTCTAAGCAGACAACCTATTACATGCATCCACATGCTTTATTTGAAATATATCAGAAGTGGACATTAGAGACAAAGAAGATATTCACGGAATGGTATATTCATAAGAAGACATGTCTGAAAGATAGTACAACTTACTTTGGGTAAAGTACTAAAAAAACAAGTCTGCTTTGACAAGTTGACTTTAACCAACGACTGCTTCACATGCAAGATAGAGAAGTCCCAAGATTCAAGGCTAAGAGCTCAATCTAACAGATACCATTTGAAAAAGCCTTTAAAAAAATATCATTCAAAGGAAGAGTCGAGAGGATAACTTACAATGAGAATATCAATCCTATGAATAGCATTTAGAAAAAAAACACAAGGAAGCTCAAGCAGAAAAAGAATATCAGAGAAGAGAAAAAGAAAAGTCAAGTGTGAGAAAAGGTAGGCTTGTTTCCCTTACCAAGAGGAGGGGGTGAATTAGTAATGAATAAAAAACACTTTCTTTTTCTATCTTTTGTCAGAGCGGCTGCAGCGGAATTGTTAGCATGGGATAACAAACCAAGAGGGGTTTTAATAAAAACGTGTGCCTTTTAATTTCTACTCAATTTATCTTACTGAGCAAATAATAAAGAAAAACAATAAGAGTAAGGTTGAGAGAAATTTGCATAGATGAATTTATACTGGTTCGGATCTTACCAATCCTACATCTAGTAGCTTATCTCAAATCAAGATACACAGTTCACTAAGCACAAAACAATTACAAACTACATTCACAAAGAAACATTTTGTAAAAGTTTAGAAACCACCTCTTTTGACACCACAAGAAATGAACTTGCACCTCCTTTGAATCTTTACAAAGGATGAAACACCTCCTCTGAATACTTCACGAAGGATGATTCTCTTCCACACACCTCCTCACACGCACTAAGGATGAACCAACTATTCCTCTGTCACCGTAGCAGCAATTCACCAGCTCCACAGACAAGAGTTTCCTTAGCTGAGCAAGAGCACACAATTCTCAAAGAGTTCTGAGTATTTGAGCACAAGGGAAGAGTTGTTGTTGATGGATAAAGGGAGCCTATATATATACTCAAGCAAAAACTCTTCCATTCTTCATTACTGGCCATTTAACACTTTTAATCGATTAATACAAGTGTTAATTGATTAAAATGGGTACAATAGCTAGTTTTCAAAAACCAAAAAACTCCAACAGCTATCTTTAATCGATTATTCTAGGTATTAATCGATTATTCCCATGCCAGTTGAGTTTTCAGCACCTATAACGTTTTAATAGATTAATACTCGGTTTAATCGATTAAAATCATGCATTTTATATTCTAAACAGCAAATACAAAGTATGAAAGTACACGAATGAAAACCTACTAAAAATATAAGTTCTAAACATCAAACTACAATTATTACAAAAGCTTTTAATAACAAAAATAAGTCTTCAAAGGATCTTCATGAATCTATATATATCTTGACTTGATTTGGATATCATCAAAACTTCATCTTCATCATTTTGCTAACATTCTCCCCCTTTTTTATGATGATCAAAAACTCCTTTGATTTAAAGCTTTTGGTAATAATCCGGATAAAAACACAACTAGGGATGGCAGAAAAATCCGTACCCGCGGGTAAAATCCGCTACGGGTATTTAGTACCCGCGGGTAGCGGGAATGTTAATACCCGCTTGTTAACGGGTCGGGTTCGGATATCACCCTATCCGTACCCGCAGGTACCCGCTACCCGTTTGAGAGGTGAAATTACACTTTTATCCTGTAAAGTATTCTTACTTTTGAATACTCTCTGCCTCTGTCATCATTCTTCAAACCCTAACTTCCTCTGAAATCCTGAATGCTGAGCTTACCTTTCTCTTCTCACCAAATCCACATACCTTAACTTTCTTTATGTGCTGTTGCTTTTTTTGTGCGAAGAGGAACTAGATCCAGCTGCTGGTTTTCTTTCTCACCAAATACATTAGGGTTTTGGGAGAAGACGATAACCCTTCTTCCCCAATTGGCCGTGGCTGGAAATCAACCTTCTTAACCGCGGACAAAGCCATCGCACAACAAAGGTTGCTTTTCTGGTTTTCTTTCTCACCAAATACATCAGGGTTTTAGGAGAAGACGATAACCCTTCTTCCCCAATTGGCTGTGGCTAGAAATCAACCTTCTTAACCACAGACAAAGCCATCGCACAACAAAGGTTGCTTTTTGTTTTTTTCTTTTGAGTAAATTCAAGACGTATACTGTTGTTCAAGCACTTGGCGTTAATGTAATATAAAAAATGGATTATGATAAAAGTGTAGGAAAATTTCAGTGCAAATTGTTCACTACTTTATATGGAAAAGAAAAATAAAATTGATGCGATTTGGAATGTTTGCATCGTAGGAGGTTTAAAATTTCAAAGATTAGTATGTTGTATCCTTTCTTAATATTTATGATTTAGCAGGAATATGCTTTATCATTTTTTATTTGGGGCTTCCTAATTGTGCCTGGTAATGCCCAAGTTTTGATTTTTCCTTCTGAGTCCATGCTTATTTGTTTAAAGAACGTGTTACTTGTCCGTGGGGATGTTGAGAAGGATTTTGGATTTTGGATTTGGAGTCAGCAATAGGAAAATTCTGTAGAAGTCTTTGGCTATCTTCTGATTCAATATTTTATTTGAAGATGTTATATTCTTATTGGTTATGTTTTGGACAAAAAAATTTTTTACTTCTGAAAACCTGAAGTAATGAGTGTTTTTTATTTTGTGGGAATTTTATATTTGTTGTTTAAGACTTTCTAATTTAAAAATGCTTGACAAATCCTTGGCTTTAGGGTTATACCTTTGGTTTCTATGAATTGGAATTTGCTATGGTATATTTGATTAGGATTTTAACTTGTACGAAGGGGAAAAGCACCTTTCATCCTTTTAGATAGTTTTTATTTGAAGTTTATTAATCCTTTTATACTCAAATCATGTTGTAATTGAACAGCTTCTACAGGTGTCTTATTCTGATGCACCTTTTTTACTTTTATTGTGTGTTTATATACATAGTCTCATTACTTATACATAATTGTGTGTTTAATTTGTACTAATCAAAAATAATTTGTGTTAATTTAAATTATTTTTACTATTAATTTGTATTACTTTGAATATAAGTTTTAACTTTTATTTATTTATCCATTGACTTTTCTTGGATATATGTTTTAAATGTTATTTGCATTTTTTTTTGCAATTTAATTTGAATTTTTCATTTAAAAATTTATAAAATATTTTTTTTTAAATATTCGTGGGTTGAAAACCGGTATCCAACGGGTACTCGCGGATTGAAAAAAATACGCGAGTTTTTTTAAGATAGGTATCCAGCGGGTAGCGGATACAATTTTACCCAGTGGGTCGGGTAGCGGGTAGGCACTATACGTGCCCGACCCAATCCGTTGCCATCCCTAAACACAACTAATGGAGGAAATAAACATTAGTGAATAAACACAAGTAAGCAGATAAACTTTAGACATTTTCTCCCCCTTTTTTACCATAATTAAAAAGTTGTGTTTCATGTTCTCCCCCTAAGATAATACTCTCCCTTAATAAAAACATGTGCATAAAATATATTTCAAATTTAAAGATCCATTCAAACATACATAATTGGAGATTTAAACCATATAAGTTTAGGATAAAGAACTTATAAAACTTTGTTTAAACATACATTGAACCATACAAGATAAGTATTTAAAAGCATAAAAAAATATGGTTAAAATGCACAAAATGGATCAAAATACAATCTTAAGATATTTCTAAAATTCCTAGATCTCTTTTAATGTTTACCCCTTTAGATATGTCTCCAATTTCGTAAAGATAAATTGTTGAGATCTTTGTCTTGAGGATTGTCATCATTTTTTGCTTGTTGTCTTCTGCAAGTCTTCATTATTACCTGCATCTGATTCAACTTACTCAAGAGGTTTTGTCTCAAGGTCCACAATTTTATCAAAGAACTCATGCTTGGAATAAAATTTTCTCAAATTTTGTTTTTCCAAAAAATAATTAAATGTAAAATAATAGGTACCCAACTACTTTGTATAGGTCCTTTGGGTTTGATTAAAAAATGAAATCATTTTACATCCCAAACATATCTACCACTTGGAACACCATAATGCTTGATTTTAAATTTATTTGAAGTATGACTCTTTTTCATACAATAAAAGCATGATACAACTTTTGTGTTCCTATAAGTTGTTCATTTTCTACCCAAGTTTTACGGGTTCTATTATTATGTTTACTTTTAATTTTAGGAACATACTTATTTTTAACAACCTTATTTTCAATTTTCTTACTACATTCTCCTAAGGTTGTGTGTTCAGTGGTTTCTTAAAATTTTCACAAGATACACATTCTTCACTACTAGTAAATTTTCCCTTTTCATAAAATAAGTTTTTTTTTTAATTTTTTTTCTTCAAAAATATTTTCAAAATCTGATTTTAAACTTTTATTTTCTTAAGAAATATTTTCATAATTTAAATTTAAATTTTTCTTTTCTTCAAGAATATTTTCAAAATTCAATTTTAATTCTTTGAAATCCTTTTTCAAAATCTTATGAGCTTTATCCAATTTTTTTGATTCAACTATTAAAGCAGCATAAGTTTCATGCAATTCATCTTCATTATACATACTATAATTATCAAAATCGCTAGATGTACTTACTTGGCTTTCAGCGTTGTCGTCTGCCACTAAACAAATATATGCTTGCTCATCAGAATCAACCATGCTTGATGTTGTTCTTAATGAAGATCTTGAATCATACTCTTCCATGATCAATGATTTGTTTTGAGCACACTTAAAATTCATCTATGTCTTCGAGGGTTACCCTCAGCACTTCCCACATTTCTTGAGCATTCTTACAGACAGATATCTTGTAAAACTCATCAATAATTAAAACAGATGAAATAATGTTACGAGCTCTTACATCGTATTGTGCTATTCTCTTATCTTCAACAGTTCACTGATCATGAGGTTTAGGTTCCTGCATATTGTTAGTAGGAACAAAAGGACCATACACAACAGCTTCCCAAATATCAATATCAACAGACTCAATAAATATTTGCATTCCAACTTTCCAAAATGCATAATTTTCACCTGTGAATAATGGGGGTCTATGAATAGAAGAACCCTCTACAAAAGTTTGATATGATCCTGCCATTTGAATAACTATCAAATCAAACTCTGATACCAATTGTCAAAGCAGCTGCTATGGTATGGTTAGCCTGGAATAACAAACCAAGAGGGGTTTTAATATAAACGTGTGCCTTTTAATTTCTACTTAATTTATCTTACTACGCAAACAATAAAGATAAATAATAAGAGTAAGGTTGAGAGAAATTTGCACAGATGAATTTTATACCAGTTCGGATCTTACCAATCCTACGTCTAGTCACTTATCTTAACTCAAGATAAATAATTCACTAAGCACAAAATAATTACAAACTGCATTCACAAAGAAACAATTTGTAAAAGTTTAGAAACCACGTCTCTTGACACCACAAGAGATGAACCTGCACCTCCTTTGAATCTTCACAAAGGAGAAACACCTCCTCTGAATACTTCACGAAGGATGATCCTCTTCCACACACCTCCTCAGACACATTAAGGATGAACCAACAATTCCTCTGTCACCGTAGCAACAATTCACCAGCTCCATAGACAAGAGTTTCCTTAGCTAAGCAAGAGCATACAATTCTCAGAGAGTTATGAGTATTTGAGCATAAGGGAAAAGTTGCTAATGATGGATAAAGGGAGCCTATATATAGACTCAAGCAAAAACTCTTCCATTCTATGTTAATGGCCATTTAACGCTTTTAAACGATTAATACAAGTGTTAATCGATTAAAATGGGTACAACGGCTAGTTTTCAAAAACCAGAAAACTTCAACGGCTATCTTTAATTGATTATTCTAAGGATTAATCGATTAACTAATCGATTAAAATAGGTAGAATCGATTATTCCCGTGTCAGTTGAGTTTTCAGTACGAGTAACGTTTTAATCGATTAATAGATTAATCGATTAAAACCATGCATTTTTTATTCTGAATAGCAAATACAAAGTATGAAAGTACATGAATCAAAACCTACTAAAAATCTAAGTTCTAAACATCAAACTACAATTATTACAAAAGCTTTCAATAACAAAAATAAGTCTTCAAAGAATTTTCATGAATCTTGATATATCTTGACTTGATTTGGACATCATCAAAATTTCATCTTCATCATTTTGCTAACATCTTTTTGGAAACTTTGAATGATCTTTAATCTATCTTGAATCACAAGCAATAGAAGAATACAATGAAAGTAAAAAAGATAAGGATAGAAAAACAAACATAGATTTTTATACTGGTTCAACCCCAATGCCTACATCTAGTGTCCTTTCAATCAACCTTAGATTGGAAGGCAATACACTATAAATATTTGTGTTTTTACAACAAGGTTTTACAGAGAACACCTCTCAAATTTAACCACCTCTCTAACTCACCAATCTAATATGGACAACAATCAAACCCTACAGAAAGAACAATCCTCTTCTCTCTAGTAACCCTTTTAGACCCTTCTCAAAGTCACAAGAACACCAAGTTCTTCTTCCTAGCCATATGCACAGGGAATACCACAATCCAAGATTGCAAAAGACAAAGTCTGATCAGGTAAGAATACACCCTAATTGTGTCGTAGTTGATCAGCCAATAAACCTTCAATTCTATCCTTCAAGAATATCAACTTCTTTGTATCTTGATTCTTTGAGCAACTTTAGCGCTCCTGTAATTATTTTCTTGACTCACTAATATCAGATTTTAAAGTTCAAAATGATCAAAATTCTTTAATGCAGAGTGCGGTGCGACATTATACAATTTTCTCATGTCTAATCGATTACAAAAATATTGTAATCGGTTACACTTCTAACAAATTTATATTTGTTGGGTCTATCGAGGAGGAGGTTACTTGTGGGTTACACAAACACCAATGAGATCTAAGCCCAACTATATAAAGGATTGACACCACTCTCTACCCAAAACCTTAAGGCAATGGGTTAATGGGTCTTTCATCTTTATATACTACTCTACTTTCTAATTTCTATCCAATGTGGGACTTAGACTCACACTTGGACTCTCAACAATCTCCCCCTCAAGGGTGAGTCCCTTCTATATAGGTACACTCCCCTTCCAACGAAAGCATTCCCAACCAACCATAACCACAAGTAGCCCTTTCCAATTGTCGTTCATCTTAACGGAACTTGCTTACCTGAATACCCTTTGAGAAGAAGACTTTCGGTATATGGATCATTATACTCGTCTGAGTCGGTCACCAAGACAAAGCTGGCTCTGATACCATTGTAAGGTCTATCGAGGTGGAGGTTACCTATGGTTTACACAAACATCAATGAGATCTGAGCCCAACTAAAGGATTAACACCATTATCTACCCAAAACCTTAAGGCAATGGGTTAATGGGTCTTTCACCTTTATATACTACTCTACTTTCTCATTTATATCTAATGTGGGACTTAGACTCATACTTGGACTCTCAACAATATCAGAATTACATTCTAACAAACTTAACTGATTATGCATATAATGTAATTGTTAACGGGATGGCAAGTGTACCATATCGTTTCAAGTAATAAAAATGGTAAATCCCATTATCGTTCTTCCCATGAGACTCGAAAGGCCTTATCGTTCGTATGAATCAAAATCGTAAGACTTGTGTAAGAAAAATTAATTGTTGTGGTGAATGCAAAAACAGAAAATAAACATGCAATGAGTGATTCAGTTGACGAGAAAAGAGTATGAATAAATGGAGTTGTTGGGGGTTTACAATTTCATCTAATCCTCTCTCTCTTATTTACTCCTCTTGTTTAAATTCCCTTATTATCTAATTGTTATGCAAACTTTCTTGGCCTCCCCTTAACCCGATCCCTCGACGAAAAGGGCCTATAATTACCGGCTTGCTATCCCTAGCCTCCCCTAGCAATTAGCAACGCGTTACAAACAGAAGCAAAAACAATTGGTCGTCCTACCCCCTATCCCTAGGTGGTATTGCTTAACCAAGGAATTACTCACCAGTTCGTGACATTATTGTATGTTCCCGTATCAATAAAGGCAAATAACAGTTACCGAATGAGTTAAACGATAAAATCTTTAAGCACAGTATTAGAATCCAACAATTGATAATAAACGCATATGAAAATCATATAATTTAAACAAGAGTTTCAATAAAAGAGAGTATCAAAAGATTACATTGTTCCCCCAACAACAAAAGGGTTCAGTTCACCATTGTCATGGTGAACCAAGATGAAAATAATGGAAGATATGGAAAGTAAACCCTAGAAAAGATGAAAAGGAGCCTAAGCATCCAAGAGATCCTCTCCAGAGAGTGAAAAGTAGGTGTGGCCGCCCTCTTCTGTCAAAAGAATGAGAATGAAATCGCACTAGGGCTATTTATAGCTGAGGAGCGCAACAGAAAACAGGCCCGAGCCCAACAGGCAACCGCCCGGCGTCACACTTATGTCGCCCGGCGGTTTGCCTCTTATCGCGCTACTGCCCGGTGTCAGGGGTCCACCGCCCGGCGGTTTGCCTCTTATCGCAAAACCGCCAGGCATCGCTGCCTTGATGCCAACTCCTTGCATTTTGGCCGCCCAGCGATGCAATTCTGCCGCTGGGCGGTTTCTAGACTCTTCTTTTCTTGATTTTCTTCCTCTATCTTGAGTCTAAGGCCTTTATCTTCACCTCCATTCTTCACTTCCATCAAAATTGCTGCAAAATAATGCAAAACAAGCATAATATCGCTAAAAACAGCTTTTGACTCTCGACTGACTCATTTATTGAGTTTTGTTTGATTTCAAGCTCATTCTAAGCAGTAAAGGGAGTAATTTGGTCTAAAATAGCACATGAAAATAACGGTTTTTCAACCGTTATCAGTAATCGATTGCACATAACATGTAAGTCAAAACATATGAAAATATGACCGTTATGATAGTTAAAACTTATCATCAAAATAATTTTTCAAAGTTTAACAGACTTAGTTGATTACATAAACTGTGTAATTGGTTAAGTACAACACTTAGATAATTTTCAAAACTTTTTCTTCACAAAACTCATCACAACACATTGCAGATAGGTGTTAGCAAAGGCACAAGTTTTAACATGAATTTATATCAAATGAAAGAAAGATTATATGTGTTGGTCGTCAATTTTCGTTCGAAAAGAGTTTTAGAAGAGAAGAAGGTCTCGTGCGCTAAGGTAAAGTGAATGGATTTTCAATCTCCCGCTCAAATTAAAACAGAGAAACTTTTGGTTGTCAAATAATATGTCGATACCCCTACAGATTCAACGTATTATTTGTAGTTTAAAAGAAAAAGGAATTAAAATAAGGTAACTCTTTGGCTTCTGGTTGA
This sequence comes from Vigna mungo, assembly GCA_036885675.1. Classification (NCBI taxonomy): domain Eukaryota; kingdom Viridiplantae; phylum Streptophyta; class Magnoliopsida; order Fabales; family Fabaceae; genus Vigna; species Vigna mungo. Next base: position 28,121,163 of record CP144692.1, on the reverse strand, counting down.
AAAATAATACGTCAAAGCCCCTACAGAATTCGACGTATTATATGTGGTTTAAAAGAAAAAATAAAAAAAAAATTAAAAAGAGATTACTTTTTGGCTTATGGCTGACAAAAAATATGTCAAAGCTCTAATAAAACTCAACGTATTATTCGTGGTTTAAAAGAAAGACGAAAGAGAATGACGCGCTAATTTAAATAATTACCATACAATTCGACGTTCTACAATTGCATTTATTTACAAAAATGTCACTGGTCATTTTTAACGTTGATTATTCAGTGGTTGAACGTTGAACTAGTGACGTTATACGCTGTTTTTGCACTAGTGATTATACATATAATGTAATAAGTTAAAACTTATAGCTTGCCACAGTTTAAGCATAAGCTATTTCATGAACCTAATTGATTCATGACCACTGTAATCGATTACTTCATAAAGATAATGCATTGTGCAACCGGTTTTCATATATTAAAATATGAGTATACATACAATAGAATCAACCAGAAGCATACTTGCATATTAACCAATTCATAGCAAGTATGCAAATCAACCAATTCATTCAAAATATATTGCAGTCATGGAAGCATATGTATTTTTACCATCAAAAGAACAAGAGATGTGTTGTCATCATAAAAAACAAAAACCATATAAGGAGTTGGGTTTAACATTCATATTGCTCCCTCTATCAACATCAAGCAATACTCTCGAGTCTCATTGTAATATTTGCTTACTAATGTAAGAAGAAAGAAAAAAGAAAAGAGTGAAATACCCAACGAGTTTATAAATTGTATTGTATTGGTCACATATCCTCTCTACGATAGTAATAGTCTAAACGACTTCCAAGCAATCAGTTGATTACAAATCTGAAGAGAATTAAAACACTTGTTGTGAAACTCCCATGAGTTAAGTTAATATAGGCAGAGTATCACATGATACCAGGATTGTCTAGTACTAGGAGTGGTGCGAATATTCAACTAGTCTAGGATAACGGGAAGTTATTTGCTGAGTAGGGAAACCAGAAGTGGTTAAGAATACTATACAACCAAGAGTGGGTGAAACAAAACTAGGCAACGTATTAGGGGATACCAATAGTGCCTAGTGATACTAAGAGTGGTAAGAATACTCAGTTGTAATTTTGTTGAAGATTATAGTGGAACCCTCTATGGATAGAGGAGACAGGACGTAACTTAGTTGGAGTGAACGAGTATAAAAATATATGTGCATTTATTGTTTAATTATGTCTAAATGCTTCTTTTATTCACTACAAGAAATATGGCTATTACATACGGATCATTACATACGGATTATAATCCATATATAATATAGTATTATATACGGATATTATATACGGATTTTGAAAAAAGAATTACATACAGATATTACATACGGATTCTTAATACGGCAAATCCGTATATAAAAACCGTATGTAAAGTTGGTGCGTGGTGGCGGGAAAGTTATGTTATCCTCTCACTAGAAATAACCTGCGTATTAGTATATTGCATACCTTATGTAGGTGAGGGTGTATTAAGCCTCACAGGTTAGAATGCAAGATTTAATTCAAAACCCATTTGCCACTCAGCTTTGAATACCTTAAACTTGATGTTCTATAAGAGGTTGACCACGACATTACTTTTAACTTATTATTATTGACACCTGAAGGTTTTTCATTAATTATAAATTGCTGAATGTAATTGGAAAAGAAGTTTACATTGAAATATGTGCAATTTGGGAGATTATGTGAATTTTTACCTAATAATTATATTTGAAATTCATTTCTTATTGTAGGAAGTTAAAATTTTCTTGCTCGGATGAGATATTGTTTGCTCTAGAATATAATGTATCTTCTTTGACTCTCACCCGTGACTTCATCCCTCTAACATCCCTGAAACTCAAATTGTCATTTCCTGAATTTGATTTTATTATTTCCGTAGTTTACTTTATCCATGTATCAGACTTTATCAAATCGTTTGTATTTTACTTTCAAATTTTGACAGTTGGTACAGATCCTCTGCTCAATCGCTTTGACATGAATGACACGATCCTTTCACAAATACAATGTGCTCATTCGTCATCTTTTTTATCTCCTTACATCCTGCATGGGTATGTTCTGTTTCAAAATCATTGCTATTGTGTTTAGTACCGGTTGTCCGCTCAAACATTGTTATTGTGTTTATGTAAACCAAAGTAATTTTTCCTGAGATTTTTTAGTTTTTATTTTAGTTTTTATATCCATTAATGTGCAATCTACAAACATGGGAAATATAACTATGGCTTATTGCAAATGTACCCCATTAATTTTCTTTTAATATGAAGTTTATGTTTAAAGTTATTTTTGTTGAAATACATTACCCTTACCATAAATTTTAATATTACAATATCCTTTGCAGTACCTTTTTAAGGAGTTATGGGAATGATATAATTAACATCCACCATTGTTGTTACCATCAATTAAGAGTATTTAATCCATCTAAACAGGTAGGATTTCATTGGTTAAATTATATGTTCATCATGCTTCCTTCCTAATTAACCATGAAATGTTTAATATGATTTATTATCTTGGCAAGGCCGTTTATGCAGGAATATTTTCATTCTTATTTAGTTTTTTTTAACCTTTCATGGGATGAATAAACATTTCTTAAAAGGGTTCCTATGATTGCAATATACTGTCATGTTCTGTACTGATGTAGCATATCATATTGTTTCAAAAGAATAACATTAAATGTACATTAAACCCATCATATTGTTGCTGGAGCTACATATCTTGCTGCTAAGTTTTTGAACATTTAACATCATTTTTTTATTTATATGATTGGTAAATTCAATGATTATTTTGTTATTTCATAACTTTATATTACTTTCTTTGAACCTTGCAGTCTTGTTCTCTCATTGTATTAGTGCAATTGTTATTTTGAATACTTGTTCATTAATTTTTCTTTCAAAACTACAATGTTAATTTTTTTTTTTAACTTAATTTATTTACTTATTGATTTATTAGTTATTTACTAATTAAAAGTTTTTTTCTCTTTAGGGTTCCAAAGAAGGAGTTTTTGAAGGCTTTCAAGACTTATCCATCGTCATAGGGATCTGTATATTTCTTCTAGTATAATATGTTCAATATTACCCCTGGAACTGAATTATTAAAGATATTAGTTTGATTAATTTTATTGTATGCATGTTTGTTTCTTGTGGTGTATGTTTTCACCATTTCCTATTATTATACTTATTGCTTTTGGATTTACTATGTAATATAAGCAATGATTGAATCTGACATCTGCAAGTTATTGGTTAATGTTACTTTATGGGCCGCAAAAGGAATAGAAAATTAGGATAATCTACTTTTTTTATAAAACCATAAAGTTTCATACGGATTTTTCCATATGTAATTACATTTTTAATTACATATGGATTTTATATACAGATTTTTCCGTATATAATTATATTTTTAATTATATAGGATTTTATAGACGGATTTTTCCGTACATAATTACATACGAATTTTATGTACAAATTTTTTCGTATCTAGTTACATACGGAAAAATCCGTATATAAATTATATACGGATATATTCGTATATAATTTATCTACGATAGTTTTATATATGGATTTTTGTCCGTATGTAAGTCGTATGTAACCAAGTGTTATATACGAATTTTGGGCCTTATATACGGATTTTGGCTGTATGTAATTCAATTTTTCCTTGTAGTGGTTAAACCTACAGTTGCATTTTAGTTTTAAACGATTGTTTATTAAGAAGAATGCTCTTACAAACATAGCAGTTCATATCCTTTATAACACGAGAAAAGGATTCATTAGCTAAAATTATTTACAAGGTTGAGCATTAACAACTACTTGAAAAATCTTTTACTCCATGAAAGTTCTATATAAGGAAGGTTACGAAAAAGTTTTTCCATTAAAACTCCTTAGGCTTAGTTTTCTCCATTCTCAATCTTTGTTTGTTCAAAGGGACCATTAACAACATCATCCCACACACCTTTGTCTACTGATTCCAACAAACTTTTCATTCTAATTTTTCAAAATAGGTAATTCTCTCCAACAAATAGAGGTGGTTTGTTTATGGAGGTTCCTTCACCAAAGGTTTGAGATATATTGGTCATCTATGATCTTTTTAATCGATTATGCAGTTTAGTGGTTTTGTTTTGGAATCTAAATACCCCAAAGAGGGATTTATTCACCAAAATGTCTTTTTGAGCATAATGTCATTTAAGTTCACCAAGTAGGAAGAGATTTTGATTTAGAGGTTGATATTCAGTTTCCATTTCATTAGTTATGTAATTTGTTTAATTTGTTTTTGAATTTACCTTGCCTACACTACATCCGCTTTTAAACTCCATGTTCTCATGCATTTAATAATTAGCTTTTATTCTTAATTCATGCATTCGTTAGGATAAAACAACAACTTTGCATCCATCATATCCAGGTTTTGTTTTCTTTGCATAAGCAATCAATTGCACTTTCAATTTTTGATTTTAAGCATATATTAGGATACCTAATTAGCCATTTAGGTTCTGTTTTTGTTTGCTTGCATAAGTGGTCATAAGCATCAACCTAGATTCATATTTATGCCCCATTGCATCATGTCTAAGTTAAATTAAGTAGTGCATTTGCATTTCATCTTATTAGAAGCTACATAACATCATCCAAGTATCCATTACATATGTTTTCCATCTTTGCATTCCTCATGCATTCAATTAGATTCATATATTTTAAATAGGTTTTCCTTTAAATTTCATTTTCATTCCCCGTTGTTTTTAGTAGTTTAGTAAGGTCAACTATAAATTTTTAAGAACATAATAAGGGCTAAGTCCTTGTATTCAATACATGAGGTTTTCCATATCCTACATTAATAGGGAAGCTTAGGTTGTGTTGGCTTTTTGGGTGAAGAAAAAGCTTTTCAACAGTGTAGGAGTGTGAGTGTTGAGTGTGTGTGCATCTGCGTGTATGTTTGTGTTTGTGTATGTGTGTGTGCGTGTATGCATGTGCATGTTTGTGTGTGCATGTGTGTGTGTGTGTATGTGTGTATGCTTGCGTGTGCATGTGTGCATGTCGGAGTGTTTGCAAGTACCCCACCTCTTATTCATTTGAGGACTACATGAAGACATCTCAAACAACGAAATAGAAATATATTACCAGATCTTGCAAGATGGCTACTCTTTAAAATATTTACATATTCAAGAAACATTTCAAGAGTAAATTTGATTGGGTATGCATGGTTGATTGCTTATTTTTGTAATGTATCATTAGTCATGCTTTTATAAATAACTCGATGTATTTATGCTTTTTCAAGACATATCATTTTATATCATAGTTAAATCAATGCATAATCATTTATGTTTTGTAGTATTTTGTTGCTAGGGGGCTAAGAAAAAGCTAAACCTAAACTCTTGTGTGTTTTTGATAATGACAACAACAGAAATGTTTCAATAGTTTCTTGCACAACAACTGAAATGCTATTTGTGTTTATATGCTTGTTCATGCTTCAACTACTTTGGTTTGCATACTTGCTATGGTCATACATGAGTCTATATTTATGGTATGCATAATCATAGTTTTGAATGGTGAAACACTTTTCACAATGCATATCTGTATGAAGTAATCGATTACAATGTTTGTGTAATCAATTAGATTCATCAAATTTCAACAAATGCTTAACTGTAGCAAATTGCAAGTTTTTAACCGATTACATTATATGGACAATCGATTAAAACTCGTGTCTTTGATTTTACATGATTGTTGTGTACTGTGATGTGTTTTCAAATGAAAAGTTTTCAAATTTGTTTAAGTGTCATACTTAATCGATTGAACTGTTTTACTAATCGATTAAAACTCGCGCATACTGAAAATTGTTTTCATGATAAGTCTTAATTGTCATAATGGTCATATTTTAAATTGTTTTGACTTACATTTATTGTGCAATCGATTACATTAATTGCGTAATCTATTAAATATGTTAAAGTGTAATTCTGGTGTAGCAATTCTTAATTGCATAACCGATTACATTAATTTTGTAATCGATTAAACTGCGTCAGACTTGAGAAAATTACATATTGACGCATAGCTCTTTGCATTAAAGAGTTTTGGGGAATATTATCTTTCATATATGATAAAAGTTAGTTAAGATTTGATTTTGCAGAGCATTCATTCTCCAAGAATCAAGAACATTTCAATTGGAAGATCAAGAGGATTCTTGAAGAAATTAGTGGGTACCTAAGGTTGCTGATCAATCTGCATTAAGGTGTTTTACTAGAAGATCAGTTTCATTTACAAATATTTGTGATTGGTATTGCCTTGTTGGTGCTAGCCAGAAAAAGAACTTTGAAGTTTTGGTTACTTTGAGAGGGGTATCTCAAAGGGGTTGCAAAAAGAGGATTGTTCTTTTTGTGTATTTAATTATAGTAGATTTGGAGTTTGAGAGAAAGATACATTGAAAGGGTGTCTCTGTATTGCTTGTTGTAAAACTCAATCTTTATAGTGCATTGGCTTTCAATCTCAGGTTGATTGAAAGGACACTGGATGTAAGCATTGAGGCTATAAAAACTTGGTGTTTGTATTTCTATCCCTTATCTCTTTCATTTCATTATATTCTTAATTTGCTTGCATTTTAAGAAAGGGGAAAATATTCTCAAAGATTTTCAAAAGAACATATTTTTTAACAAAGAACCAATTCACCCCCCCCCCCTTCTTGGTTGAAAAACAAGGCCTACCTATTTCTACATATTTTATTTTATGTTTATAGATATAGCTAGGTGTATAGTTGGTCGGTTGTACTTTTTCTTCTTAGAACATTCTATGTTATACTCCTAGATATAACAAAATGCATAACTGATAACTTATAGTTAGATAATGTTTAATGAGAACATTCACTAACTTGGCACCCGAGAACATTCATGTATGCTTTTTTATTTTATTAATACATATAACCTCTAATGATGTCTTGAAAGCATTTTTATTTCTTATTTTTATAACTTGATTCATAACTTTTAGTTCTTTACTAAGAACATTTACGCTTTTATTCAATCTTAATTTGATACATAACCTTTAATAAAAATGTAAGCTTTTTCTATGAATTGATGTACAATTTTCGGTACAACAAGGAACATTTAAACTTTTCATATAGATAAGTGTATGAACCCTTAAACATAACAAAATGATTTTGCATCAATCATTACAACCTTCTATTTCTCTTCCATTGTATGATTCTTTTCTTATAAGTTCAAACTTTCTATCAATGGTTTCGATTTAGGATTTACTTGTGCCACCCTCTTTTAAGCTCATTATATATATATATATATATATATATATAAAAGCAAGTCGATATAAAATTAAGCACATACAATAATAAATACATTGATTTTCATGTAAACAACAAAATCAAGTTTTTGTCAGGTTTTTACAACTAAAAACATGAAATAATTTCTAACATCATGAAAAAAGGAGTATTATTGACAGGGAACTCAATAAAAGTGTTAATGAAACAAATGCAACGAATACTGAAAATGAGGAATGAGAAAAAATACACAAAAAAGATAGGGCTAAACTTGTTGGTCTATACAGTTTACTACAAACTTAAACTAGATTGAGCTAAAGAATGAATTAAAAAAAAAGTCACGAAATAAGAATAGTTATACTAACAACCTAGATTAAACTTGTGGTGAGCCATATTGAGCCAACAAACTTTCGTGTAAATTGACAAGTAAGCTAATTAAAGATGTTGTATTGTATACGTCTAAGAACCTCCTAGGACATGCAAATATAGGATTTGTTCTTGACCAATACATATTGGCTTATTAAGTCAATATGTACCCAACTCAGACCATCTAAGTAAGGGTCCATGAACAGTACTGTAGATAGTACATTTTACGAGATATTAATTGTATTTATTATTACAACATTAATTACCTTCTAACGCATTTGAGTGACTTAAGTGTCCTTATGCAAACACACAATCTCATATCTATCTGAAAGAGGATGAGTACTTTTAAAGAAGATGAATAACCTGAAGTTGAAAACTTTGCTTGAAGTATTTGTTAACTTAGAGTGTTTGAAGTAATTGTCGAATTCTTCACATGATATACATATGTAAAAATTTTAATTATTTGATTCATTATGTATTTTTGTAAAATCTTTAATTTTTCCATCATGTAATCAAAATTTTTAAGTATTATATAAATAATACAATTTTCTTATAACCTTTTTTAAGTTAAGGCACGTCAACTAATTCAAATCATCAAATTATATTCGATAGGATCAGACCAATTATTTTAAAACAAAGTTAGTTAGATTAAGCGAATAATTTATACTGTGATGCATAAGTTGCGTTTAATAAGAAAAACTAGTGCTCGTGACAATTCTAGAAAGTGAGTGAGAGAAAAATTGGTGTAAGTGTACCAAGAAGAGGTTATTTTAAAGGTGTATCAAGGGTAGGGGTATATGTTCCTTTTTAATGTAATGAAGGGCAGGGGGTTTAGATAACATTTATGGGGTTGCATCAATGGACTTAACCTAAGCCTAGTTTAGTACATTTATTGGAATTCTCATCCGTAGTGGTCATTTCTCTCTGCACCTCTAAATTTCAACTTGCATCCAAATATTTTTTTGTCCTTAAACTTTAAGTGAAAATTGGAATTAGTCCTCTCCAAAACTTTGGCCTAATTTAGTCCTCCAACTTTAGAAATGTATGAATTTAGTCCTTTTAACTAAATTTTGTTAGGTTTATTTGATATTTCAAGCACGTTTCTTGATAGCATTTGGATTGTTTACACTGTATGACACATTTTTGCTTCAATGTTAACTGAGAAACGCATCTGAAACATCAAATAAAGTTAACAAAATTTGGTTAAAAGGACTAAATTCATACATTTCTAAAAAGTTGGAAGACTAAATTAGACCAAAGTTTTGAAGAGGGACTAATTCTAATTTTCACTGAAAGTTAAGGGACCAAAAACATATTTAACCCTTTAAAATATTGTAACATGTATTTGTATTCTAAACTATTCATATGAAATTCATAATAAAAAAAATATTTTAGATGATAATTCAGAATAAGTTTTTATCTTCTAGATTATTCATTTCAAAATACAAAACACTATATTCTAGATTATATATTTTAGAATACAAAAATAAAAAATATATTCTAAATTATATTTTTTAAAATATAAAATTTACATATCAGATTCTATAATTCGAAATATAAAAATTTATTGGGATGCAACTTAAAATTATGGAGTAGCAAGAAGGAATTGATTCCATTGTGTAGTGCATGTAGTATAAAGGCCCACACATACTAAATCTAAAAGGATATGATTTCTCCTATATTCAACCGAGTGTGACAAAAAGTCTTCATTGTTTGTATAATTTATTTTTAAATTGTGTAATATAAAATACATTTGAATAGTATTATCCAAAATGCATTGCAGATATGCATTTTAAAATATACAATTTAGAACTGTATTTAAGATTGTAGAATCAAAATTCATAATTATATGTTTGGATTATATCTATAAAACAATGTTTTTTTATCAAATTTGTTGAAGATTGACTAGAGATAAATCTAATTATAAATATTTAAGAGAATAATTCTTACCTTATTGGTTAAACTTATTTATTAATAAAACTGAATGCTCCAAGAAATGACATGTGTGTGAACATCATGATCAACTACGGATATTTCAGAGGATGAATAAATAATAGAATCGAAAGAGTAAAATGAAGATTTTTGACAAAATGGGGGAGCAGGAACAAAACATGGGGTGTAAGAAGAAGGATCATCTTCCAATTCTCTATCTCTCTTTCTCTTCTCTGTGACATATCTCCTTGTCTTGTTACCTCAGAAAATGAACTTGGACAGAATATAGTTGGGTAAGAAGCAAAATGACCCCAAAGGATTCAACTTGTGGATGAGAGGTCATTATTCATATGTATGCATCAGAAGTAACACCTCCTACTATTTTTTATGCACAATCTAGACTTGTTTCCTCCAAATTTTCATGCACTCACCCACTCAAATATGAAACAATCCTAACGGGCCATAACTATGGTCTAGACCTGTATAGTCATGTCAAACGAGCTGGTCTTTCACATGCCATTGTTTTGCTGCTTTCACTTCTTTGTTTCTTCTATATAGAATTTCCTTGCGGTAGCATTAATGCTGGCCCGAGAAAATGCTGTAGTGATCAAGCTCCTGCTCTGGTCCTCATAATGGACAACAAATTCAGATTATTTTTGCTCATTCAAATGTTTGTTTGCTTTCCTATACATGCCATTTCTCCAAGGCTTCAGTGTTTCTACTTTGGAAAGTTGAAATGAGTTTAAATGTGAGCCTTGTGTCCTTGTCAACCAAGGCACATCTCATAGCTGGTTGGTTTTGGAATGAGTTGAAATTTTTTATTCAATCATGAACTCTCAGGTTTTGTATGGTCCACTCTTGCACAACTTCATTGGAGGTAAACAATTCACAGTGATGGTAATGTGGTATCATTGTCCAGTAGCGAACATGAGGGTGGACTGACAACTAGGCCTGCTTGATTAGAGGTGGCAGCCTTGGGATCAGGATACTGCCATTGTCTACTCAACAGGCCATGAGACCATGCCTTTGTTTCTTACACTGTCTCTTCTGATATTTAAGGATGTTTGGTTTGATCTGCCACATGAGGATGTTCTAAAGGTGCAGTAGAACAACTCAACTCATACCCATTTGACAAAAACCATGTTGTTGTATCAATTTATCTTCCGCTTTTATTTGGGGAAGAGATAGTTTTAGTGGTTAAGATCAACTCAAACATTCTTGAATTAGTACTAAAAAGACCATTCTCAATGTACATATTCTCTTTATATCATATATTTGAAACCTTTATGATTAACAATATCCATATTTGCCATTAAGTTGTACTAGTGTAATGGAGTAATAAGTAAGTGTGCATAACCATCCAAATATTTGACAATAAACACTTCAACATATTATTACAGTAGTCACGAGAAGAATGAATTTTGAAGTGGTGATTGTGAATCAAATAGTTTCTTTATGTAAGCTACTGAAAGAGTGATTCAAGGGCAGTCTTCCAGCAAAAACAAACTATAAGCAGTACTCCAACAGTACTAAATAGTACATGACATGAATGTAGACTTACAGCTACTTAAAAATTGTAGATGATAATGTGCTTCAATGTTCTTTCACGAAGTATATACTACAAAGGTTGTCAAAGAAATTGAATTTTTCTAATGCCTATGGTTCTCCCTTGGCAGCCCCTCCCCATAGGAGTATGTTTTTGTGGATTTTCTTAGGTCCACCTGCACAAGTCCATAGTGAACATTTGCATGTGAATAGAACAAGTTCTGTTTCGCACATTAGCAGCTAGTATAATCTAAGTAAGGAGGTGAATGATGGGCCCTTGTGGTGAACAAGTGTTGTAATCATCCCATGTGTTTACTTTTAATGCTATTCTCAGTGACTGTCTCCAATTAGAAGAGGTTAGAAACATGCAATAAAGCCAAGAGAAACAAGACAAATTGGAGCTGTTAAATGCAGTCGGGTTTGGAGAAAACTGAATGTCCAACTGATTTGGTGAAAAACTTATATGGGCCATTCAGTTCAAAATCTTATGAAATTATTTTGAATCAGTTAGCATGGGCACTCATATGGGCTGTTTCTACTTGTTGAGTCCTGTTTCAGAAGGTGAACTAGGTCATATATCAGCATTGTCAAGCTTCTAAACTCAATTAGATTCTGTTTGTGGGGACAAATACTTCTAGTATTTTGTGTGTTTACCATTCCTATAAACATGGTAACCAAACATTATCCATGTATCCACCATACTCCACACTCCATACTCCATACCAATGTTAGTCATTCTCTACTTTGTGTTGTCAATGTTACTAATCCACTTTCTAGTTTAATGAGTTCATGATACAGTTGTATGAGGAAACTTACCAAGTTTCAATTAAGTTATCAACATTTTAATATTTGACAAAGTACCAATCTGTTACTTGGTTTTTCTAGATGATTCTTAACTATATGAGAGAAAGATTTTAGTTGATGTTTATAATAAACAAATCCTTGGAGTGTTTTGTCACTTCCTTGGATATTGTGAGTTAAACAGTGGTTCTTATCTGAAACAAGTGTTATTAGATTCCACACTGTGAACTACGATTGTTAAATTTGCACACTAAACTTCTCTTCCATCTAACTTTTCTTCTGATCACTTTCTTTCTTTTGCACTCAAAGTTACCTTTGTTTTCTCTATCAATTTCTTTCTTCCTTTAATCCATATATACTAAAAAATTGTGATTCATGTTTAACTTTTGTCGAAAAAGTAATGCCTGGTATAAGTACAATTGTTTAGAGAAATAATGTTGCTTAAGTTAGAACAAGGCGATGTAGCCGAAGATAAGAAAAGACAAAGGTCAAATGAGACTCCTTCATTATTAGATGAGACTTATTGGAGTCATGTGTCTCTCTATTCTAACTACAGTTAGAGAGACCAAGGGTTTCAATATACTTTTTATTTGTCTGGAGGAGGTTCGTTGTAAGATAAAAAATCAACATTTTAAGGATAAAATACTTATAATGTTTCTCTAAGATATTCTTCAACTTTTACAAGTTAATATACCTGACATCTTGAATATAAGAGTTTTGATATGCTCCAGAACCTGGAATCTGGAAAACTTGTTTGACTATGATTGGTAATATTTTAATAAAAATGCTTTACTAACTCTTCTAGAATGTTGTTTTCAACCCCTTTACTATCAATTACAGAAGTATAATTGTTACTTCCTTTTAAGTTTTGGAAAATTTTGGTAAGGAAAAACTTTATCATAAAAAATAACAAAATATATATATATATATATATATATATATATATATATATATATATATATATAATTAAATGTATTAAAACTATTAATTAAATTATGACTAAATACTTGTTGAAGAACAAAATTACTAAATAATTAATATTATTATATTTATATGAAGCACGTGTATGTATACCTGTTTCTTTCTTTTTATCTTCATGAAAAAGAAAATCAAATATCAGTTCATTTTTCCAATGACCAATCAAAATATGATTTTTTGGTTTCGAAAATGGCTCAATTAATCAAAGAATTTATTATTTATTAATAATTCATCTGGATTAATAATCTAATAGAGCCGTCAAAATGGGTCACAACCCGCGAGCCAATCCGGCTCGTCACGGGTTTGGACCGAGTTGGGTTTGAAAAAATTGAATTTTTTTTATGCGGGTCAAATTTCAATCCGGCTCATTTAAACTCGACTCATGCGGGTTGAATCCATGGTGGGCCGGGTTGGCCTGCCAACCCACCCACCTAATTTTATTTTTTTAATTTATTATTTTATTTTATGAAACCCTAACAAATAAAGGTTTGATCATTATGATAGTCCCTATTTTCGGTGATTTTTTTCAATTAGGTCCCTCATTTTTTGTTTTTCTCAATTAGGTCCCTATTTTTGAAAAATTGAAGCAATTAGGTCATTATCGTTAGTTCCGTACTAACACCGTTAAAAAGGGTGACACGTGTCAGCTCGTGATTTTTTTGAATTTTTTAAATATATTTTTAATTATTTTTATTTTTATTTTTAATTTTTTTATTTACCTTTTAAAAAAAAAATTTGTCACGTGTCAAGTTGACATTGAGCCACATGGCAATGACATTGTGAGGTGACACTGATAGTGCCACATGTCACTATCAGATCACGTGTCATTAGATTTGTCTCAATTTGGTCCCTATATTTTTAATTTGTCTCAATTTGGTCCCTATATTCTTATTTTGTTTTAATTTAGTCCTATTTTTTTAAAAAAACTAAACAATTTTATTTGTATATAAATCTTTACAAAGAAATTTATACAAATTAATTTTTTATTAGAAAAATAAAAAAATTACAAACTAACATATGACACATTTTTATTTATATAGTAGTAAAGAAATCATTTAACCTAAATAATATGAATGAGTAACTTATAAAAGTTAACATCTCAATAATAAATATTTTTGTGAAAGTAATCTACAAAAGTATAGTCTCAATACTTTCTCAGCAATTCATAAAAAGTTTTTAGAGTTAAATATTTCGATTTGAAATACATCATTACTAATAATTTGCTTAACATAAACAAATTTAAAGACAAAAATATTTGGAAAATGTACATACCGTATTTTATTTGGGAAGGAACAATTTTTTTTAAATTTTTAAAAAAATTATGACTAAATTGAGACAAGATAAAATGCAAGGACCAAATTGGAACAAAATAAAAATACAGGGACCAAATTGAAACAAACGCAATGACACGTGGTTTGACAGTGACACGTGGCACTCAGTGCCACCTCATACTGTCATTGCTACGTGGCACAATGTCAACTTGGCACGTGGCAAATTTTATTTTTAAAAGAAAAAAATAAAAAATAAAAATAAAAATAATTAAAAATATATTTAAAATTTTCAAAAACATCACGAGATGACACGTGTCACCCTTTTTAACAGTGTTAGTACGGAACTAACGGCAGTGACCTAATTGCATCAATTTTTCGAAAATAGGGACCCAATTGAGAAAAAGAAAAAATGAGGGACCTAATTGAAAAAAGTCACCGAAAATAGGGACTATCAGAATGATTAAACCAAAAATAAAATACTTCTTCACTAACTATGTATACAAAAAAGTAACCTCTACTCTCACAAATCACTCTCACGGAACTTGCTCTCATTTAGGATGTTGTCACTCTCACTTCTTCACTGAAATTCTTCAAGGAGCAGGTAAAACACCCTTCTTTTTTCTTCTCTTTTCTCCACATTTTTGTTTTCTCACTTATCTTTTCTTTTCGAAAACCTTATAATGACAAAAATAGGGGTTTTCGAAAACCCTATATATCAGAGTTTGTTCATTTTATTTAAACAATTTGAGTATATATTATTTGAACAAGTTGTTTTTGATATCTTTGCATTTGGGAAATTGTGTTACATATTAAACTATTAATTTTTTTTCTTGATGTTGAGTACTGGTTCTCTTTTTTTTTTTAACAAATATTTTCTTATTGTTTTTTGGAATTGATGAATATAAGAAACTTATTTATATGTTTTTTGTGTTTGTTTTTGGATGACATTTGGATTATATTGTACTTTTTATTATTATTTTGAATTGTCTTTAGTTTAACATCATTTTTTGGGATTGAAATATGTTTAAATTTGAATATAGAAAGTTTGTAATTTTTTTATTTAAAAAAATGTAATTAAATGGGCTAGTGAGCCAACCCGTTTACCCATCAACCCGTGGTGGGTCGAGCCGGGTTCAGATTTTTCTAGCTCGCTAATAAATGAGCCGGGTTGGATTGGCTTACTAAGTGACCAACCCGTGATGGGTCGGGCCAGGTCGAGCCGGGTTACCCGTTTTGACAGCTATATAATCTAACATTCAGAAGTAAATACTATAAGATGAAAAGTGTAGCTTTAGTTAAGCATTAAAATACGACTGATCGGTATATATCATCCGGTTAATTATATAAAAAGTCAACTATGGAGATCTCAAAACAATATTAACTAAATGGTCATCAATCGATTTGGTAATCGTGAGGTATATTGTAAATTAAAGATTCACAATTCGATTAACAAAGTAAAAAAAACATATTTAGATAACATTAGGTTGTGATTGGATCAACCTTAATCAAAAGTCCAAAACTTATAAATACAAAGATAAAATAAGGTTAAATATATGTTTTAGTCCTCATATTTGTACTCAATTCTCAATTGGGTCCCCGTGTTTTTTTTGTCCCAATTGCGTCCTAATATTTGTAAATTTAGGGCAATTAAGCCCTTTCCGTTAACTGGCCAGTAACACCGTTTGCATTATGCTGATCTGTAATGGACATTTAGTTTTTAATTTAAATAATTCCATTATGTGGAATTTTGATTTAAAAATAATACATTTAATATAATATGTTTTTAAAGTGTTTTTATTTTATTCTCAGCTCCTCTCACCGTGACCATCCCAACCACATTTCCCATTCATTTCCAGTTCTTCACCTTAGCCTCCAATAGATCCATGATTCAATTGACCAATCTCCATTGTCATCCTCCTTAACAAAGAAGCAACACTTCACTATCAGCTTAAGCCTCATTATTTCCACATTCATCATCTCATTCAACCACCATTTCTATTGAGATTTATCACACGTGTTTCCACCGTCGCGGTCGATTTTGCCGGATGGCTTTTGTTTCACTCAATCCTATACACCGGAAACGTCAATGCCAAAAGTTGAGCGTCAAACACCCAAACCTCTCTTCCTTCTCAAATTAACCCAAAACCACCAACAGCCCAAAATCATCACAGCAAACAACCCAACATCATCTTTCACCTACATCAAACAAACAAACAGAAATCAAATCATAAATCCTATGCCAATTCGTTCAAAGTTGGTCCTCTAAGGCAGCCCTGACCAATTGAAACTGTGGTGACCGTTGCGAAATGAAAAGGAGATGACCCCGAAAGCACGTTAAGAAACTAGAGGTGAAGGAAGAGGTTGTCCTCCTTTGTTTGGGAAGGGAAACTCTAAGAGTTTTTGGTGTTTTTGGAAAAGAAGAGAAGCGACGTAGGAAGGAGAGGATTCTGACACGACGTTTGATTCTGCCATCCAGCCCCGCCGCCCACTGCCGCAAAATCCTCAACAGCGTCGCCGCCTTCCGTCGCCCCCTGACACTCCCCACGGCCATGAGTTCCCAAATTATCCTCTCCACTCTGGGAACCGCTGCCAGCTCAGCCACAACCTCCGACTCGCCCTTCCGACACATGGTGACCAGCGTCGCCGCTGCACTCTCCCTTGCCCTCTTCGACCCCTCCCTGAGAACCGCCCCCAGCCGCTTAATCCCGGCGTAAGCCGCCGCCACAGCCACCAACCCACCCCTCTTGACCACCGCCTCCAGAATCGTCACCCCCTCCTCCGGCATCGCCGCCATGACCTCCGTAGCCATTGATATCGTGCCCCCTTCCACCAGGCGCGTCACCCCCTTTGTCCTCCTTTGATTCCGGTGACGTTTGTCGTCGCCGGTGACGTGGTGGGCGTGGTAGAGAGTGCAGGTCCGGTTGGAAAAGGGGGAGAGAGACCCTGGTCTCTGGAGGCTGAGAGGAATGTTAGAATGAAGTGAGAAAGTTGAACCCCTAAGGGGAATTCTAGGTTAAACGAAACCTGGGCCTAGGTTTTGGGCCGGTTTTTTTTTTTTAAATAAAAATAAAACTCTCTCTTGCAGCTTTGCCTTACAAATATAATACATACGTGTCATTTGAATGTATTTTTTTTAAATAAAAATTCCATGTAATGTACTCATTTAAATTAAATAATAAATGTCTGATACAAATAAGCACAGTGCAAATGGCGTTACTAGCCAGTTAACGGAAAGGGCTTAATTGCCCCAAATTTACAAATATTAGGACGCAATTAGGACAAAAAAAAAATATGGGGATCCAATTGAGAATTGGATACTAAAATATATATTTAACCATAAAATAATAAAAAAGTAAGTGATTGCATTTATTAAACATTTAAGACTTCACTATGACAATTAGTGACTTGAACGTCAAAGTGTCATATACTTATATTTTGATTTGAGCTTTATTAAAAGAGATTTGACAAAATATTGGAAGAATAAGAGATAAGGTGAGATAAGTAGGTTAAAAGTGTGAACATACCGAAACAAGATCATTTTTTCTAAGCATTAACCTTAACAATATTGTGTACTTGCCCAGTTGTTATTTACTGCAGTAGCTAGTGCCATTGATTAAAGAGAAGAATGATCAAAGTTCTCATTTGGTTTCCATTCATAATCACGTGCTTTTACATCTGAACCAACTTTCTTTCATAAATTTCTTGAAATTTCTGTAATCAGAAATTGTACGTTGAAATTTAAATTCTATAATAATTATTTAATAAAAATTGCACAACTCGATCTTTACATGTGACTTAATACTGAGTTCCTAAATTCTGTGAACGGGATACATTATTTGAACGTCGTCTTAGGTGTCAAAATAACAGCACAAAAATTTCAAGACCAAAAAAAAACAGATAACAATAATATCTAAAAAGAAAATAGGAAAAACAACTAGAGGGAAGAATTTTAAAGGAGAAATTAATTTATTTTATTAATTTTTTCTCAAATACTAAAACAATTAAAAAGAAAAAGAAAAAGAAATTAACAAAACATTGTACTTCTTTTATAAGATTTTTATCGGATGAATAGTAAACTAGAGTAATGCTTCTCTTCTCAAATGTAGTTTACATAAGGGTTTGCTTTGAGCAGGGGAAGTGCTGCAATTGTTGAAAGATGGTTAAGTTTTATATGTGTCAAACTCAATGTAACAATGTTATGTATTGTTTTATAATAGGAAAATTGTTATGTAACCTCTAGGAATTGGCTTAGGAGAGAGAGAGAGATGTGATGGAGAATGATGTTCAACCCTACCAGTTGTCACAAACATTGAAGCTGAGGGCCACTAATTATAGGATATGACCTTTTTACTATTCACACAAAAGGACAAAGTAAGTTAGAACATCTTATTCTCAAATTGTTAATATCAACATAATAATGAACCTTACATCACATGAAGATCCCTCGTAAGATACTCCATTTGTGAAGAGGAAAATTGCTTCAAAAAGTTGAGAAAGTCTATCATGAAAATTCTTCACTTAGATTAGCCCTAGTCTCAATCTTATCAAAGAAAGTCTAATCGATGGAAGCAGAGAGGAAAGGACTCAAAAATCTAAGATGAAGCCTAAAATGGAAACATTTTAGTAACCTTTTTCTCCTTTCTTTTCATCAAGCTTTTGGGATTTTTATGTTTGACCAATAGCTGTTGGATGCAACCAACCCTTGTATTTGTCCTTGTTTACAAAGCTTGTGATTGAGAGAAAAAGAAAACAATCACTTCTAATCACCAGCACAATCTTCTTTAGCTAAAAGAAAGGGAAAAACAATAAAGACAAGGATGAGATTGCAAATCAAGTTGAAATTATATCGTTAGACTTAATGAATGAAATATGGTACACTTATAAGCCGTATGAATTTGAGAGAAGAAATTGTAAATGCCAGAAAGCCTCATCATCCTTGGTTTCCTAAAAGAAAATCCCAAAAGACGGTTGAAAACTTGGGCCATGGGAGAGGGCCAAGAACCTAAATATTCTATCATGTTATTACAGAAGATATTGTTAATTTGTTTATACAACAACAAATTCCTGTCTAAAAGAAACAACAATGGTTGCATGGTTGTATGTGACTTGAGAGTTAATTTCAGAACTGAGAAATGCAACGTCTATGACAAGCAGTGGTACGATGTTTATTTGGCTTAGTGTCTTGTTTCCAAAGTAGAGCAATGTCTTGAGCGATTTTCATAGCATCGAATGAGGCACCAGAGAGCCCTCTCCTTGTAAACCCAACAGCATAAAGTCCAACATTTCCTTTCCAACCATTTGGGAAACCATTCTCAGAGAAAAATTCACCTTCCTGCAACAACATTACCCATTTCACATTATTTTTCCATTCCCACTATACACTCAACAAACATTTCACACTTTCTCCAAACAAATTCTCACCTGAAGCCAAGAAGGGACATTGCTACGATACCCTGTTGCCAGCACCACTGCATCGACATCTTGCTTTTCACCATTAACAAGCTCCACGCACCCATTGTCGAACCTCTTTATGGCTGGAACAACTTTTATGTCACCCGATTTAATTTTCTCCAACGTTCCAATGTCCAAAACAGGGGTCTTACCCTTTCTGTTCTTCCACGATAAAGGACCTTCCAAAGGCCTTTTCAGCCCAAACTTCTCCATGTTCCCCAACACCAACCACGCCAGCACCAATAGAATTTTGTCGACCACCCAAAGTGGCAACCATTGCAGCATCAAAGTTGCCAATTCAAACGTTGACTTCCCAAACACTTCTCTAGGCAACACATGAACCTGCCAAACCAAAATCAAAGCAACCCCATTTAATCACCGACCTCAAAATTATTCAAAGAACAACTTGTAAAAATAAGCAATTTGAGTGGCTGATATATTAGCACGTGATGATTGATATAATAAGTTTACAAGAGAAGGACTTACCGAGCTACGAACAACGATGGAAGGAGAAGCACTGTGGTTAAACAAGTCGAGTGAGAGTTCCATGCCAGAGTTGCCACAACCAACAACAAGAACTTTCTTCCCTTTGAATCTTTCTCCACATTTATACTCACATGCATGAATGACATCCCCTTTGAATTCCTTCAACCCTTCTATCTCAGGCATGACGCACTCCGCATTCTCTCCGGTGGCCACCACCAGCCACCTACAAATGTACTCAAACTCATTCTTCACAGAGCCACGGGT
>CP144692.1:25397473-25630290 GCA_036885675.1 Vigna mungo | reverse complement strand
CTAAGTAGTAGATTATGACCCAACCTTAACGTTCCACATGGTTGGTTGAAGTCCAAACTGTTGCGCAGCCCATGACTGTGTTGTAATCGTTTAGATGTGGTGTGTAAACGATTACACAGAGTGAAGTGCAGGATTTGGACACAATCCTGGCCAGGAGGGACCAATTTTTGAACGTAGAGGACCATCCACATTAACTGTGTTATGTATGCATGGTCAGGTGTTGTTTGCAGACCTAAGTAGGTAGATTATGACCCAACCTTAACGTTCCACATGGTTGGTTTAAGTCCAAACTGTTGTGCAGCCCATGACTGTGTTGTAATTGTTTACATGTGGTGTGTAAACGATTACACAGAGTGAAAGGCAGGATTTTGACACAATCCTGGCCAGGAGGTACCAATTTTGTGATCGTAGAGGGCCATCCACATTAACTGTGTTATGTGTGCATGGCCAGGTGTTGTTTGCAGACCTAAGTAGGTAGATCATGACCCAACCTTAACGTTCCACATGGTTGGTTGAAGTCCAAACTGTTGTGCAGCCCATGACTGTGTTATAATCGTTTACATGTGGGGTGTAAACGATTACACAGAGTGAAATGCAAGATTTGGACACAATCCTGGCCAGGAGGGACCAATTTTTTGATCGTAGAGGGCCATCCACATTAACTGTGTTATGTGTGCATGGCCAGGTGTTGTTTGCAGACCTAAGTAGGTAGATTATGACCCAACCTTAACGTTCCACATGGTTGGTTGAAGTCCAAACTGTTGCGCAGCCCATGACTGTGTTGTAATCGTTTACATGTGGTGTGTAAACGATTACACAGAGTGAAGTGCAGGATTTGGACACAATCCTGGCCAGGAGGGACCAATTTTTTGAACGTAGAGGACCATCCACATTAACTGTGTTATGTGTGCATGGCCAGGTGTTGTTTGCAGACCTAAGTAGGTAGATCATGACCCAACCTTAACGTTCCACATGGTTGGTTGAAGTCCAAACTGTTGTGCAGCCCATGACTGTGTTGTAATCGTTTACATGTGGTGTGTAAACGATTACATAGAGTGAAATGCAGGATTTAGACACAATCCTGGCCAGGAGGGACCAATTTTTTGAACGTAGAGGACCATCCACATTAACTGTATTATGTGTGCAATGGCCAGGTGGTTTTTGCAAACCTAAGTAGGTAGATTATGACCCAACCTTAACGTTCCACATGGTTTGTTGAAGTCCAAACTGTTGTGCAGCCCATGACTGTGTCGTAATCGTTTACATGTGGTGTGTAAACGATTACACAGAGTGAAATGCAGGATTTAGACACAATCCTGGCCAGGAGGGACCAATTTTTTGAACGAAGAGGACCATCAACATTAACTGTGTTATGTATGCATGGTAAGGTGGTTTTTGCAGACCTAAGTAGGTAGATTATGACCCAACCTTAACGTTCCACATGGTTGGTTGAAGTCCAAACTGTTGTGCAGCCCATGACTGTGTTATAATCGTTTACATGTGGTGTGTAAACGATTACACAGAGTGAAATGCAGGATTTGGACACAATCCTGGCCAGGAGGGACCAATTTTTTGATCGTAGAGGGTCATCCACATTAATTGTGTTATGTGTGCATGGCAGGTGTTGTTTGCAGACCTAAGTAGGTAGATTATGACCCAACCTTAACGTTCCACATGGTTAGTTGAAGTCCAAACTGTTGTGCAGCCCATGACTGTGTTGTAATCGTTTACATGTGGTGTGTAAACGATTACACAGAGTGAAAGGCAGGATTTGGACACAATCCTGGCCAGGAGGTACCAATTTTTTGATCGTAGAGGGCCATCCACATTAATTGTGTTATGTGTGCATGGCCAGGTGTTGTTTGCAGACCTAAGTAGGTAGATCATGACCCAACCTGAACGTTCCACATGGTTGGTTGAAGTCCAAACTGTTGTGCAGCCCATGACTGTGTTATAATCGTTTACATGTGGGGTTTAAACGATTACACAGAGTGAAATGCAAGATTTGGACACAATCCTGGCCAGGAGGGACCAATTTTTTGATCGTAGAGGGCCATCCACATTAACTGTGTTATGTGTGCATGGCCAGGTGTTATTTGCAGACCTAAGTAGGTAGATTATGACCCAACCTTAACGTTCCACATGGTTGGTTGAAGTCCAAACTGTTGCGCAGCCCATGACTGTGTTGTAATCGTTTACATGTGGTGTGTAAACGATTACACAGAGTGAAGTGCAGGATTTGGACACAATCCTGGTCAGGAGGGACCAATTTTTTGAACGTAGAGGACCATCCACATTAACTGTGTTATGTATGCATGGTCAGGTGTTGTTTGCAGACCTAAGTAGGTAGATTATGACCCAACCTTAACGTTCCACATGGTTGGTTTAAGTCCAAACTGTTGTGCAGCCCATGACTGTGTTGTAATTGTTTACATGTGGTGTGTAAACGATTACACAGAGTGAAAGGCAGGATTTGGACACAATCCTGGCCAGGAGGTACCAATTTTGTGATCGTAGAGGGCCATCCACATTAACTGTGTTATGTGTGCATGGCCAGGTGTTGTTTGCAGACCTAAGTAGGTAGATCATGACCCAACCTTAACGTTCCACATGGTTGGTTGAAGTCCAAACTGTTGTGCAGCCAATGACTTTGTTATAATCGTTGACATGTGGTGTGTAAACGATTACACAGAGCGAAATGCAGGACTTGGACACAATCCTGGCCAGGAGGGACCAATTTTTTGATCGTAGAGGGCCATCCACATTAACTGTGTTCTGTGTGCATGGCCAGGTGTTGTTTGCAGACCTAAGTAGGTAGATTATGACCCAACCTTAACGTTGCACATGGTTGGTTGAAGTCCAAACTTTTACGCAGCCCATGACTGTGTTGTAATCGTTTACATGTGGTGTGTAAACGATTACACAGAGTGAAATGCAGGATTTGGACACAATCCTGGCCAGGAGGAACCAATTTTTTGAACGTAGAGGACCATCCACATTAACTGTGTTATGTATGCATGGTCAGGTGTTGTTTGCAGACCTAAGTAGGTAGATTATGACCCAACCTTAACGTTCCACATGGTTGGTTGAAGTCCAAACTGTTGTGCAGCCCATGACTGTGTTGTAATTGTTTACATGTGGTGTGTAAACGATTACACAGAGTGAAATGCAGGATTTGGACACAATCCTGGCAAGGAGGGACCAATTTTTTGATCGTAGAGGGCCATCCACATTGACTGTGTTATGTGTGCATGGCCAGGTGTTGTTTGCAGACCTAAGTAGGTAGATCACTACCCAACCTTAACGTTCCACATGGTTGGTTGAAGTCCAAACTGTTGTGCAGCACATGACTGTGTTGTAATCGTTTACATGTGGTGTGTAAACAATTACACAGAGTGAAATGCAGGATTTAGACACAATCCTGGCCAGGAGGGACCAATTTTTTGAACGTAGAGGACCATCCACATTAACTATATTATGTGTGCATGGCCAGGTGTTGTTTGCAAAACTAAGTAGGTAAATTATGACCCAACCTTAACGTTCCACACGGTTGGTTGAAGTCCAAACTGTTGCGCAACCCATGACTGTGTTGTAATCGTTTACATGTGGTGTGTAAACGATTACACAGAGTGAAATGCAGGATTTGGACACAATCCTGGCCAGGAGGGACCAATATTTTGAACGTAGAGGACCATCCACATTAACTGTGAAATCTGTGCATGGGTAGGTGTTGTTTGCAGACCTAAGTAGGTAGATTATGACCCAACCTTAACGTTCCACATGGTTGGTTGAAGTCCAAACTATTGTGCAGCCCATGATTGTGTTGCAATCGTTTACATGTGGTGTGTAAACGATTACACAGAGTGAAATGCAGAATTTGGACACTATCCTGGCCAGGAGGGACCAATTTTTTGAACGCAGAGGACCATTCACATTAACTGTGTTATGTGTGCATGGCCAGGTGTTGTTTGCAGACCTAAGTAGGTAGATTATGACCCAACCTTAACGTTCCACATGGTTGGTTCAAGTCGAAACTGTTGCGCAGCCCATGACTGTGTTGTAATCGTTTACATGTGGTGTGTAAACGATTACACAGAGTGAAGTGCAGGATTTGGACACAATCCTGGCCAGGAGGGACCAATTTTTTGAACGTAGAGGACCATCCACATTAACTGTGTTATGTGTGCATGGCCAGGTGTTGTTTGCAGACCTAAGTAGGTAGATTATGACCCAACCTTAACGTTCCACATGGTTGGTTGAAGTCCAAACTGTTGCGCAGCCCATGACTGTGTTGTAATCGTTTACATGTGGTGTGTAAACGATTACACAGAGTGAAGTGCAGGATTTGGACACAATCCTGGCCAGGAGGGACCAATTTTTTGAACGTAGAGGACCATCCACATTAACTGTGTTATGTATGCATGGTCAGGTGTTGTTTGCAGACCTAAGTAGGTAGATTATGACCCAACCTTAACGTTCCACATGGTTGGTTTAAGTCCAAACTGTTGTGCAGCCCATGACTGTGTTGTAATTGTTTACATGTGGTGTGTAAACGATTACACAGAGTGAAAGGCAGGATTTGGACACAATCCTGGCCAGGAGGTACCAATTTTGTGATCGTAGAGGGCCATCCACATTAACTGTGTTATGTGTGCATGGCCAGGTGTTGTTTGCAGACCTAAGTAGGTAGATCATGACCCAACCTTAACGTTCCACATGGTTGGTTGAAGTCCAAACTGTTGTGCAGCCCATGACTGTGTTATAATCGTTTACATGTGGGGTGTAAACGATTACACAGAGTGAAATGCAAGATTTGGACACAATCCTGGCCAGGAGGGACCAATTTTTTGATCGTAGAGGGCCATCCACATTAACTGTGTTATGTGTGCATGGCCAGGTGTTGTTTGCAGACCTAAGTAGGTAGATTATGACCCAACCTTAACGTTCCACATGGTTGGTTGAAGTCCAAACTGTTGCGCAGCCCATGACTGTGTTGTAATCGTTTACATGTGGTCTGTAAACGATTACACAGAGTGAAGTGCAGGATTTGGACACAATCCTGGCCAGGAGGGACCAATTTTTTGAACGTAGAGGACCATCCACATTAACTGTGTTATGTGTGCATGGCCAGGTGTTGTTTGCAGACCTAAGTAGGTAGATCATGACCCAACCTTAACGTTCCACATGGTTGGTTGAAGTCCAAACTGTTGTGCAGCCCATGACTGTGTTGTAATCGTTTACATGTGGTGTGTAAACGATTACATAGAGTGAAATGCAGGATTTAGACACAATCCTGGCCAGGAGGGACCAATTTTTTGAACGTAGAGGACCATCCACATTAACTGTATTATGTGTGCAATGGCCAGGTGGTTTTTGCAAACCTAAGTAGGTAGATTATGACCCAACCTTAACGTTCCACATGGTTTGTTGAAGTCCAAACTGTTGTGCAGCCCATGACTGTGTCGTAATCGTTTACATGTGGTGTGTAAACGATTACACAGAGTGAAATGCAGGATTTAGACACAATCCTGGCCAGGAGGGACCAATTTTTTGAACGAAGAGGACCATCAACATTAACTGTGTTATGTATGCATGGTAAGGTGGTTTTTGCAGACCTAAGTAGGTAGATTATGACCCAACCTTAACGTTCCAACTGGTTGGTTGAAGTCCAAAATGTTGTGCAGCCCATGACTGTGTTATAATCGTTTACATGTGGTGTGTAAACGATTACACAGAGTGAAATGCAGGATTTGGACACAATCCTGGCCAGGAGGGACCAATTTTTTGATCGTAGAGGGTCATCCACATTAATTGTGTTATGTGTGCATGGCAGGTGTTGTTTGCAGACCTAAGTAGGTAGATTATGACCCAACCTTAACGTTCCACATGGTTAGTTGAAGTCCAAACTGTTGTGCAGCCCATGACTGTGTTGTAATCGTTTACATGTGGTGTGTAAACGATTACACAGAGTGAAAGGCAGGATTTGGACACAATCCTGGCCAGGAGGTACCAATTTTTTGATCGTAGAGGGCCATCCACATTAATTGTGTTATGTGTGCATGGCCAGGTGTTGTTTGCAGACCTAAGTAGGTAGATCATGACCCAACCTGAACGTTCCACATGGTTGGTTGAAGTCCAAACTGTTGTGCAGCCCATGACTGTGTTATAATCGTTTACATGTGGGGTTTAAACGATTACACAGAGTGAAATGCAAGATTTGGACACAATCCTGGCCAGGAGGGACCAATTTTTTGATCGTAGAGGGCCATCCACATTAACTGTGTTATGTGTGCATGGCCAGGTGTTATTTGCAGACCTAAGTAGCTAGATTATGAGCCAACCTTAACGTTCCACATGGTTGGTTGAAGTCCAAACTGTTGCGCAGCCCATGACTGTGTTGTAATCGTTTACATGTGGTGTGTAAACGATTACACAGAGTGAAGTGCAGGATTTGGACACAATCCTGGTCAGGAGGGACCAATTTTTTGAACGTAGAGGACCATCCACATTAACTGTGTTATGTATGCATGGTCAGGTGTTGTTTGCAGACCTAAGTAGGTAGATTATGACCCAACCTTAACGTTCCACATGGTTGGTTTAAGTCCAAACTGTTGTGCAGCCCATGACTGTGTTGTAATTGTTTACATGTGGTGTGTAAACGATTACACAGAGTGAAAGGCAGGATTTGGACACAATCCTGGCCAGGAGGTACCAATTTTGTGATCGTAGAGGGCCATCCACATTAACTGTGTTATGTGTGCATGGCCAGGTGTTGTTTGCAGACCTAAGTAGGTAGATCATGACCCAACCTTAACGTTCCACATGGTTGGTTGAAGTCCAAACTGTTGTGCAGCCAATGACTTTGTTATAATCGTTGACATGTGGTGTGTAAACGATTACACAGAGCGAAATGCAGGACTTGGACACAATCCTGGCCAGGAGGGACCAATTTTTTGATCGTAGAGGGCCATCCACATTAACTGTGTTATGTGTGCATGGCCAGGTGTTGTTTGCAGACCTAAGTAGGTAGATTATGACCCAACCTTAACGTTGCACATGGTTGGTTGAAGTCCAAACTTTTGCGCAGCCCATGACTGTGTTGTAATCGTTTACATGTGGTGTGTAAACGATTACACAGAGTGAAATGCAGGATTTGGACACAATCCTGGCCAGGAGGAACCAATTTTTTGAACGTAGAGGACCATCCACATTAACTGTGTTATGTATGCATGGTCAAGTGTTGTTTGCAGACCTAAGTAGGTAGATTATGACCCAACCTTAACGTTCCACATGGTTGGTTGAAGTCCAAACTGTTGTGCAGCCCATGACTGTGTTGTAATTGTTTACATGTGGTGTGTAAACGATTACACAGAGTGAAATGCAGGATTTGGACACAATCCTGGCCAGGAGGGACCAATTTTTTGATCGTAGAGGGCCATCCACATTGACTGTGTTATGTGTGCATGGCCAGGTGTTGTTTGCAGACCTAAGTAGGTAGATCACTACCCAACCTTAACGTTCCACATGGTTGGTTGAAGTCCAAACTGTTGTGCAGCACATGACTGTGTTGTAATCGTTTACATGTGGTGTGTAAACAATTACACAGAGTGAAATGCAGGATTTAGACACAATCCTGGCCAGGAGGGACCAATTTTTTGAACGTAGAGGACCATCCACATTAACTATATTATGTGTGCATTGCCAGGTGTTGTTTGCAAAACTAAGTAGGTAAATTATGACCCAACCTTAACGTTCCACACGGTTGGTTGAAGTCCAAACTGTTGCGCAACCCATGACTGTGTTGTAATCGTTTACATGTGGTGTGTAAACGATTACACAGAGTGAAATGCAGGATTTGGACACAATCCTGGCCAGGAGGGACCAATATTTTGAACGTAGAGGACCATCCACATTAACTGTGAAATCTGTGCATGGGTAGGTGTTGTTTGCAGACCTAAGTAGGTAGATTATGACCCAACCTTAACGTTCCACATGGTTGGTTGAAGTCCAAACTATTGTGCAGCCCATGATTGTGTTGCAATCGTTTACGTGTGGTGTGTAAACGATTACACAGAGTGAAATGCAGAATTTGGACACTATCCTGGCCAGGAGGGACCAATTTTTTGAACGCAGAGGACCATTCACATTAACTGTGTTATGTGTGCATGGCCAGGTGTTGTTTGCAGACCTAAGTAGGTAGATTATGACCCAACCTTAACGTTCCACATGGTTGGTTGAAGTCGAAACTGTTCCGCAGCCCATGACTGTGTTGTAATCGTTTACATGTGGTGTGTAAACGATTACACAGAGTGAAATGCAGGATTTGGACACAATCCTGGCCAGGAGGGACCAATTTTTTGAACGTAGAGGACCATCCACATTAACTGTGTTATGTGTGCATGGTCAGGTGTTGTTTGCAGACCTAAGTAGGTAGATTATGACCCAACCTTAACGTTCCACATGGTTGGTTGAAGTCCAAACTGTTGTGCAGCTACACCACAAATTGCCAAAAATTCAATTCAAACTCTTGTATAAAAACGTCAATTTTTATCGTGGTCCCCTACAACCAAAAAAATGGCTCCCTACGTTGAGGTTTTTGTCCAAAACATCAATTCTGTTCTGTGTAATCGTTTACAGCTGCGTTGTAAACTATTAGAGCAGTTGTTTCTGCAGAACCAGTTTCCTTTAGTCTTGTGAGCAGTCCCCAATGGTGGTGTCCTTCCAAACCCAACAATGTTGAACCAAAAGGACAACATCTCTCACACCACAAATTGCCAAAAAATTCAGTTCAAACTCTTGTATAAAAACGTCAGTTTTTATCATGGTCCCCTGCGACCAAAAAAATGGCTCCCTATGTTGAGGTTTTTGTCCAAAACATCAATTCAGTTCTGTGTAATCGTTTACAGCTGCGTTGTAAACGATTACAGCAGTTGTTTCTGCAGAAGCAGTTTCCTTTGGTATTGTGAGCATTCCCCAATGGTGGTGTCCTTCCAAACCCAACAATGTTGAACCAAAAGGACAACATCTGTCACACCACAAATTACCAAAAAAATCAGTTCAAACTCTTGTATAAAAATGTCAATTTTTATCATGGTCCCCTACGACCAAAAAAATGGCTCCCTACGTTGAGGTTTTTGTCCAAAACATCAATTCAATTATGTGTAATCGTTTACAGCTGCGTTGTAAACGATTACAGCAGCTGTTTCTGCAGAACCAGTTTCCTTTGGGACTCCACTATATTCTTACGCTCAAAATCCACAACTCAGTGATATTTAACAAAGCATTGCTTCATTCATCATTGAAATCCAATAATGCTACATTTCATTACAATATTCATTCATCAATAATTCAAACACAACCACAAATCCCATTTAAAATACAAATATCTTAATAAAGGCAAGAGCCATGTTTACAACATTGAACAAAAAACAATCCACATTACAAAATAATTGTTCATGCTACACAATCTGCATATTACAATATCTTCAAAAATATTTAAAAATCTCACTCAAACTTTTTCCAAAGTAATGCTACATAAGGAGTCCTAAGCGCTCTACTCTTGTAACGCCTTCATGACCCCATCCTCACATATGTCTTCATTGCAGGACGACCACTAGACATGCCTTCTTCGGAGTGGCCTCCCAACGGGATCCCGCCCGGACTGATGCCTCCCGGGGACATGCCTCTAGGGGATATGGACGGTTCTTCATGTGGCACATTGTCTCCACCATCATGTGGTCTTCTTCGTCTACGTTTCTCGAATGCCACCTCTTCCTCCAACACAAGAACCCTCCTTTTAAGTTCTGCAACAAGACTTTGTTGCTCGTGTAAACTTTCCAAAAACCGCTCTCTGCGATTTTTCATAAGTTTCTTCTTTGTTGATGCCTTTTCATCTTTATTTTTTCCTCTTGCTTGATCCTTCAAGTCTTTCTCATCCTTCATTGTACCGACATCAACATCAACATCAACATTAACCTAAAATTGAACAATTAAAACCATACTAAGAATACATTTATTAATGATAACAATAAACACTCAAACAACTTACCACACCAGTTTCCAAAGCTCTTGTTACTAGGTTCTCTCCCAATTTTAAATTCATCCAATGCAATATTCTGGGGTTTTTTTCTATACGACCTTTGGGAGGAATCAATTTCTCAAAAAACCAAACCTACACAAAAATATATAACGTTAACTGTTACTAAAAAACTTAATGGAAGCAACAACACCAAATTGAATTTCCACTCCGTCAATGAATAAACATAACTTACTTGCAACATGTAAATGCAACCATCGACATAAACGTTCGTTGTGGCTTTTCCTTTCTTTAATGCATCTGAAGCTTTGTTCAAACCACGTACCAAAAATTTATACACTAAAC
This sequence comes from Vigna mungo, assembly GCA_036885675.1. Lineage (NCBI taxonomy): Eukaryota > Viridiplantae > Streptophyta > Magnoliopsida > Fabales > Fabaceae > Vigna > Vigna mungo. The sequence goes on along the minus strand of CP144692.1, from coordinate 25,619,909 downwards.
TAGCCCAGCAATATTTTCCCAAATCATTTAAATTATCAACAATTTCATATAATATGGGAAAATCTTTTCCATTACGCCGTGGAATTAATATCTCACAAATACCAACCAATATGTACAAGCTACAAAAAGGAGCACAAGGAATGCTTTTTCCTTTCTTCATCAAACATTTGTATAGCAAAGTCAAATCTCTTGTTTTATTGCCAATGTATTTCACACATGTACTACATCCCATTTCTACCTTTAAATCTATCTCTTTCCCATCTAAACTCAAACCCAAACCTAAACAAAAATCTTTCTCATTCATAGGCACAACTTTGTCTACAATTAAGAAACCACTGCTGGAATCCACCCATTTAAACACTAACTCACTCAACATTTTCCTACCAACTTTAACATTACTAGTCAAATCTAAAAATCACCCAAACGGAGTCCCGACAATCAATGAACGGTGCTCCTTACTCAAACGTTTGTTCAAACTAGAGATGAACTTTGTCGAAATTGAGTGACGAACCGTCAACTACACACACATTGAAAAAACCCAAACTTAAAAACCCTAAATCATAAAACACATACAAAACCAAAAATCCATACACCACACCATAAAGAACGATACCCACATTACAATGCCCTTACCCTCGTCGAAGAAGTCGTCATTTCGCAAGCCCAACACACCAACAATGACAACAGCCAATGACCGCCACACCCACACCGATAACGAAGGCCTCCACTGCAACCCCAACCACCAACGACACTCAAATTCCGAAAAAGAAGCCCAAAACGATTACCCAAGACAAATAACGTATCGGAGGAATTGTTGGTTTTTGATGAAGCAGCGAAGAAAGATAGTTTCACGCACATGAATCTGGTCAAGGGCAAAGATGGAACAAAATTATTCAAATCTGCTCCAACTGGATGACGTCAAAATGTTGGTTTTTTTAAAAAAAATAATTTGCCCAATAAGAAGCTGACACGTGGCGTTGTTAAAGTTGTGTCAAAATGAGAGTGTCAAAATCTCGGCTTCCATAAAAAAATACTGTGAAGAGTCTTCACATGGCAATAAAATGTTAATAAATACTGTTAAAATCAATTGACTTACATTGTTTATTAATAATATCGTTGATTTATTTAATCACAAAATACAAAATGATATAAAATAAAAGTTATACTATCCATTTAATAAAATTAAAAAAAAATTTAATTAAATTTTAAATATTCAATATAGCCAAATTTATTAAAAATACTTATATTTTTTAGAAACTTAAGACTAAGAGTCTTATTTATTATAAGGCTTAATACCTTTTTTGGTCCCAATTTTTATGGGTTTGGTTCAAAATGATTTTACCTTTTAGAAAAGTTCACTAAAATCTCATAATTCATTAAAAATGGTTCAATCCAATCCTTTTCACTCACACGTTAAAAATTTAGTTGTGCAAATGCCACGTATTTACACCATATAAAGATTTTATAAAATCTAAAATAAATGGCACATTTTGTTACTTGTTATGATAACAAGCACTTAAAGTAGCAGCATCGTCACCGCAACACCGTCACCCGCCACCGCCACCACTTATTTCTTCCGAATTGGCGGAAACACCTTCCACAGCCCATGAATTGATTGTCATGGATTCCGATCCCAAATCTTCCACATCACCAGCGTCAAACCCTAACTCTAACAAACTACCACCCTCAAAGGAACAACACCACCGAGATCTATTGAACCAGTGTGTGAAATAATGCATGTTGCAACTAGTAGTAATTTGAAACCGGTTTCACTTAGATTAGGAGGCAAGTCACCTGTCATAATTTTTGATGATGTTGTTGTAAATAAAGCTGCCGAGCTTGCCCTCTTGGGCATCATATTCAACAAGGTGATTTCCCTCATCAAATTTAATTCCTTTTACAAAGATCAATTGAAAATATTCTAACATTTTTTTACTGGGATTTCAGGGAGAAATCTAAATTGCAGGTTTTTGTGTGCTCGTTCAAGAAGGGATTTATGATGAATTTGAGAAGAAATTGGTGGAGAAAGGAAAAGCCTGGGTGGTTGGTGATCCTTTTGATCCTAAATTTCAACAAGGGCCTCAAGTTTATACCAAATACGTCTTCAGGTAACTATGATAATTGAAACAAAAATGAGAGTAATTGGCTAATTGTTTTCTTGTTGCAGGTTGACATGAAGCAATTTGAAAAGATCCTTTCTTATATTCATATTGGAAAGAAACAAGGGGCCACCCTTCTGACAGGCGGAAAAAGAGTGGGAAACAAGGGTTACTACATTGAACTTACAGAGGGTACAAAAATGAGTGGATTTAGAAGAGATTTTGGATTGGAAGCTCTACACAAGTATTTACAAGTTAAATCTATTGTAACTCCCATTTACAACTCTCCTTGGCTTTGAACATCTCCTTTCTACTTTCAGTTTAAACAGTATAGTAGATTTAACATATGTATCATTTTTATAATGATTTTTGTAAAAGTAAAACTTTCTTTTTCTATTTGTGGCTCACTTTTGAAGTTTAGAGTTGAAAAAGAAAAGAATCTAAAAAGGGGAATATGATTGTGGAAGAAGGAAAGAAAGGGGAAGGGAATTGGGGGAATATGATTCTGGAAGAAGGAAAGAAAAGGGAAGGGAATTGGCATCGGAAGAAGAAATGATGGAGTTTTCAAGGATGTTCGTGTGCGACCAAATTCCGAGTTAGGGTTTGGTGCCCGTGATGTGGAAAATTTGGGATTGGAATCCACGACAATCAATTAGGGGCTATGGAAGGTGTTGCCGCCGATTCGAAAAAAATAGATGATGGCGGTAGTGCAACTTCAAGTGCTTGTTATCAAAACAAGTAACAAAAAGTAATATGTAACTTACATTACATGTCACAATTCAGTATGGTTGCGTCACGGTGGCATTGTATAGTTAAACTTTTAACGGTGTGAACGAATAGAACCATATTGAACAATTTTTAACAAATTATGGGACTTTACTGAACTTTTTTAGAAAATAAGATTATTTTGAACCAATCCCGTAATTCCATAAAAATGGAGAAAATTGAGACCAAACAAGTTATTAAACCTTATTATAAAAATATAGATAGAAAAACTCGATGATTAAACATGAGAAGTGTTATAATCAAACCTATATTATCGAATCATGAGAAGTGTCCTCTTATTCGTGGTCGGTTAACCAAACAAAGCAATTTTAAGCCTCAAAATTGTTTGATTCAGTTTTCCCTTCGAGAGAATAGGTAATTATTTATCATGTAACTTTTACTCCTGTGATCCCCTTATTTTATTGCAAACAATTACTTGATATTTTCACTATTTTAAAATTCCTACACAAACCTATCAAAGTGAGTTCCAGGTCTAAAAAGTGATCGCTTGATTATAGTTTATTGTTAAAAAGATTATCAAATTAAGTCTTCCCAAAAACACAACAATCACTACCCTAAACGGAACTTCTCTGCAAAACATAAGGAATCGAGAGGAAAATACAATCTACAAAAGGGCGGTTCATCAAATCGACAATTAGCAAACCATCAATCCAATTAACACCTAACAATCGAATCAACATTTATCACAATTAAATCAAATCGAAAAATTTTCATACATAAATTCACAGGTATAATTATTCAAGGTAAAGTTTCCATTAAAAACAGTTCAGATCATTACATGTACGAACTAAAACACAAAAGAAAAAATTGATCAACATGAAACCCTAGATCCGCAAAAGAGCAGCCTAAAAACCTAAATCAAGAACTAGTAAATTTGGTAACAGCCTTAGTGCCTTCAGAAACGGCGTGTTTGGCCAATTCACCGGGTAGCACGAGGCGCACCGCAGTCTGGATCTCCCTTGAAGTAATGGTAGGTTTTTTGTTGTAGCGCGCCAAACGAGAAGCCTCCTGTGCAAGCTTCTCGAAGATGTCATTGATAAAACTATTCATTATTCCCATAGCTTTGCTGGAAATGCCGATATCGGGATGAACCTGCTTGAGAACCTTGAAGATATAGATCTTATAAGTCTCAACGCTCTTCTTCACGCGCTTCTTCTTCTTGTCACTACCGCCTTCCTTCGAGATCTTCTTCTCTGCCTTTGGCTTCTTCTCCGCTGGAGACTTCTCCGCCGCTGGCTTCTTCTCTGCCGGCTTCTTCTCACCCTTTGCGGGCGCCATCGTAAAACCGCGAAAGTCGAAAAGTTGTTGTGATTTCGTGGGCGAAGGAGGGTGAGCAAATTGAGATGCGATGAGTGAAAGGGGAAAGAGTGAAAATATATATAGGGATAAGAGATGGATTCTTATTGGCGAAAAGGGTTTCACACGGATCGTCGACGTGTCCTGTTAGATGTTTGCTTTCAGCTTTGTTAGTCAACGGCTGAGATTTCACCGTATCGTTTTCTGCTTGAGGAATTCGCTTTGGATTTTACCACCTGGTATGAGTTCAATCTGTGGTACGTTTTCAAGTTTTTGTTTTTATGTTTTTATTTGGGTACTGCTCTTTACACCTTCTCATATCTTCTCTCTCCACCTCTTCTTTTCTCTTGTGTCCTTTAATTTATTTTTCTATTCCTATTTTATTCAAATTTATTAAGAAACATCTCTTAAACGGATCGATACGAGATTTATTGACGAATTTCAACTTCCGATTAAGGTAAAAACGGATGTCGACATTCGTTTTATTATCATCTTCACTCTCCAACGAGTCAACAACACCAAGCTCATGCATCTTTTTCGCCCCCATTGAATCATCACGCCATCATCAAACGATCCAGAAGCAGAAGCACAACATCATTGCACGCCCTCGTCATCTTCATCACAAATTCGACTCGCATCTCTTCACGCAGCACCATCACCACCCTCACAGAATCACGACGACCAACAGCAAGCCGTCATCGCGAGCTTACACCTCATCACCTTCGCATGTCACCCGACCTGCATCAGAAAAACAACAAACGCAAAACCCAATTCCAAGTCCGCGCATCTAATTTCAGAAACCTCCAAACCAGAGAGGCGCACAGTTTGGTCATCTTCATCGCAACGCACAGAGAAACACAGCTTGCTCGCAAATCGCATAAACCAAACTCAGGAATCGCAAATCGCACACAGAACCGCAGAAGCCAAAACGGACTCGCCATTGGCTGTCCCAACTTGCGCCGCCTCCAGGTCATTGACGCCAGCCAGATGGGGTTGCTGAGCGCCGTGGAGGAGCGTCTCTCAAACTATAGTGTGCAAAGGAGTGTCTCTCGAACTATAGTGTGATTCAAAAGCTTGGAGAGGTAGGACTGGGAAGGTGGGCTGTGAGCAGAGAGTAAAATAGAATTGTGGGTTAACAGTTAAAAAGGATAAAAAAGTTTAAAAAAAAGGTCATTTTTGTAAAAAAAAAAAGTTGAAAAAAATTGGGAAGGTAGAAAAAGGAAATACAGAGTGGAGAGAGCAACATCCTTTTTATTTTCGTTTTTGGACTCGGAATACAAACCAAAGACTCAAAAGGCGAGCCCGAATAAAGCCCAGGTACAAAAACACAAAACGATAGGGTAGGCTTAATTTATTTTTATTTAATTTTTATACAGATATTAATAAAATAAATTATTAACAAACAATTGTCATCCTAAAACCCCTTATCCTAACCCTCAAAGATTTATTATATCTTATGCTCTGAACAAAATCATTCCAAAAAAAGAAAACACTTAGCAGATAAACCAAAATTTGCAAAGTACATCATTAAAGCACTAAGTTAAATTAAAATTTTATTTAATTTATATTTTTTCTATTTAAAACTTTTACTCTATTTTAAAATCATAATTATATATGTTGTAATGAATAATTATTACAATTTTTTAAGAAGATAAAAGTGAAAAAAAGCTTTAAATCAATCATGGAAATTCAATTTTAAAGAATTCCAATAACGTTAGGCGTTCGGCATAACCTAGAAATTCAAATCCATAGAGCTTTGGTGACTTGGGCTCCTATGCACCAGTTTGGGCATTTGGCAAATATTAAACGTAATACTGCAAATAATCATGAGAGTTCTCTAACTTTAGGTTCATTCTCATTACTTAAAGTCTAGGATCATCAAATTTATGATTTCTCTTGAATATATTACTTGTATTAAGATCATAACTATGTATCCAACTACAACATTAGATTTATTCCTAACATCTAAAAGTGTACAGGAAAATTAATTGGACCACAACTTCAAACTAATTTCCACTAAATCTCAAGCCAATGAAATAAGATGAGTGATCAATTCATCCAACAAGTATAAATTAGTTCACAAACATGTAATCAAAAGTAAACATTCATAAATAAAAAATACAAAGAGAGTTTCAAAGTGGTTTACATCTCACTTCAACACCTAGTAGATTTAGCACCTCATAATGGATGAAAAGAAATTAATACATGGAAGAAACTTCATCTCTTAATAATCTAATGATGTTCTTTAAATATAGAGGAAATGTGTGAAAATATTTTCTAAAGTCTTTCTCTAAGTCTCTTAAAAGTTCTCCAAAAAGCTCACTAAAACAAAGGGAAAATTTCCTAGCATCTAAAAGTGTACAGGAAAATTAATTGGACCACAACTTGAAACTTGTTTCCCCTAAATCTCAAGTTAGTGAAATAAGATGAGTGATCAATTCATCCAACAACAAGTATAAATCAGTTCACAAACATGTAATAAACAACAAACATTCATAAAGAGTATCGAATACAAGAGAGCTTCAAAGTGGTTTACATCTCACTTCAACACCTAGTAGATTTAGCTCCTTGTAATGGATGAAAAGAAATTAATACACAGAAGAAACTTCATCTCCTAATCCTTTAATGATGTTCTTTAAATATAGATAAAACATCTGAAAAAACTTTCTAAATAAGTTAAAATATATATATATATATATATATATATATATATATATATATATATATATATATATATATATATACTAAGAGTACATCTAATCAAACAAATAATTTTGTAAGTCTTTTATTGATGGTTTAATACCTATTTTGGTCCCTCTTTTTGGGGGGTTTGTTCAAAGTGATCCTCCCTTTTTTAAAAAGTTCAATAAGGTCCTACTTTTTGCAAAAACTGTGCAAGTTAGTCCTTTTTGCTAACGGAATTAATTCTGCTAACGGTAGAGCTGCCAGCTGGCAAATATTTGATGACTTGCACAAATAAAATTCGTTTTAGTCCTCATATTGGTTTAAAAATGTTCATTGTGGTCCTCGTATTGGTTTAAAAATGTTTATTGTGGTCCCGTTTTAATACATGTTAATGATTCACACGTGATCTAGTAATTCATGCGCTAACCTTTTGGGAAAGTATAATCACAATAATTTGAAGCTTATCAGTGTAGTTTCACGTGTTATATTAGTAAGTATGGAGATGTGAAAAAAGAACGCATTAGTTTTGGATTGTAACACGTGAAATTTTAGCTGCTGTTTTCTTAGAAAACCACAAAACTTTGCACAAGAGCATCCATTGACAAATTTGTGAAGCTGCTTACTGTCTCTAAGGATGATTTTCCCTTTTAGTAAAAGGGGACCACAATAAACATTTTTAAACTAATATGAGGACCACATTAAACATTTTAAAACCAATATGAGGACTAAAACAAATTTTATTTGTACAAGTCATCAAATATTTGCCAGCTGGCAGCTCTCCCGTTAGCAGAATTAACGCCGTTAACAAAAAGGACTAACTTGCACAGTTTTTGCAAAAAGTAGGACCTTATTGAACTTTTCAAAAAAGGGAGGACCACTTTGAACAAACCTCCCAAAAAGAGGGACCAAAATAGGTATTAAACCTTTATTGATTAACTAATTAAATAAGTTAAAATAATTATTTCCATGATAAAATTAATTTGAAACTTAATTTATAAGTATTAACTATTTTGAGTTACCATATTAATATATATATATATATATATATATATATATATATATATATTAATAATATAATATAATACAAAAAGTTAATTTTTTTAATTTACTTTTTATTTTAATTATAATTTAAAAATAAGATTGTCAAGACAAGTTAGAGTGAAGTATTGTGTTAAAAAAATATTAGTATGGATAAGATAACCCAAAGTCATCTCTCAACGACTACATAATTGATTATTAAGTAATTAGTTCTTATATAAACTATACAAAAATAGTTAGTCAAATAAAAAAAGATAATACAAGAAATAAAGATAAATAAAATAAATATAAGATTAAATAAATAATAATAAATGACAGAAAGAAATAAAATTGATAATAAAAAGATAACATAATAGTAAATAAAATAGGTTTATTCTACTAATTTTTTTAAAATAAGATTCATCATTAGTTTTTTAAAGATGGTTAAACCACTTTTACAGTCCCTCTTTCTTAATTTTTTTTCTCCAATTGGATGTCTTAAATGACATGGCAGTTTATACATGATTGACGTGTATTTTGTAATTTTTAAATTAAAAAATTGAGGGTAAATTGAGAAAAAAAATTAAAGGCAGTCCCTTCCTCTACCATTGAGGAAATAGGAGGCGGAGCAGCAAATCAACTATTCAATATGAAGATCATAGTAAGGGATGAAGAACCTACGAGCTTGTAACGATTGCCACACTGCCATCAAGGTAATCTCCAAGATTGTAAATCGGGAAATCACAGTCAAGAATTCAAGTAGATTTCATCATTTTAGAGATGGATCTTGCTCCTGTAAGGACTACTGGTAATTTACCTTTGTTTCATCAACAAATTCATTAATTTTACTTACATAGAAAAGGCGTAACCCTGACAAAGAATTTGTCTCCATTGACAAATGTACCCTTGTTTATTAATACCAGTTTTCTACATTATTGGTAATGAGAAAACATATTATTCCTTCCCAGCAAGAAAAATAAATCCTTGACAGAGTTTGTTTCCATTGTCATATCCACCAATATATTAAAACTGAGTTGAAAAAAAAAACAAATACAAATATTTATTTTTTGAACAATTCATCAGGAACAACTCTAAGCTGCTTCCGGTTTTTTGATTTGGCAATCTTCTTCAAGGTGTTAGGGTTGGTTCCAGATTTGAGAATATTCTCCTACTTCTTTTTCTCCCTTTCCTCTCTCTTCTTCTGCTTCTCCACCTTGTTCAATCAAATCTCCTCCTTGTTAGCAAAATGGTGAAGATGAAGTTTTGATGATGTCCAAATCAAGTCAAGATTTATCAAGATTCATGAAGATCCTTTGAAGACTTATTTTTCTTATGAAAAGCTTTTGTAATAATTGTAGTTTATTGCTTAGGACTTAGGTTTGTAATAGGTTTTGATTCTTGTACCTTCATATTTTATATTTGTTGTTTAGAATCATAAATGCATGGTTTTAATGGATTAAACCAAGTTATAATCGATTAAAATGAGGCTGGCACTGAAACCCAAGTGGCTCTGGAATAATCGATTAATACATGCTTTAATCGATTAGCTAATCGATTAAAATAGGAAATAATCAATTAATACTAGCCGTTGGAGGTTTCAGATTTGAAAAACTAGCTGTTGTACTCATTTTAATCGATTAACACTAAAATTAATCGATTAAATGCGTTAAATGGCCAGTTTCGAAGAATGAAAGAGTTTTTGCTTGAGTCTATTGTTAGAGCGGCTGCAGCGGAATGGTTAGCGTGGTATAACAAACCAAGAGGGGGGGTGAATTGATTCTTAACAAAAACGTGTGCCTTTTAAATTTTCTTCTCAATTAAACTTACTTAGCAGATAATAATAACAAGTAAAGAGAGTAAGGTAGAGAAGAATTTGCACAGATGATTTTATACTGGTTCGGATCTTACCAATCCTACGCCCAGTTGTTAATCTAAAACAAGATTAACTTTCACTATCACAAAACGATTACAAATAACAATCACAAAGAAAATATTTGTAAAAGTTTAGAAAACACCTCTCTTGATGCCACAAGAGATGAAACCACACTTCCTTCGAATTCTTCACGAAGGATGAACACCTCCTTTGAATCTTCACAAAGGATGATCCTCTTCCTAACACCTCCTTAGACACACCAAGGATGAAACGACTATTTTCTCTGTCACCATAGTAGCACTTCACCAGCTCCACAGACACGAGTTTCACAAGCCGAGTAAGAGTACGCAATTCTCACAAGTTTCAGAGAGTTTGAGCACAAGGGAAGATATTTGGTTTGTTTTGAAGGCAAATGAGAGTCTATTTATAGACTCAAGCCAAAGGTTCTTCCATTTTCGTTTTCAGCCTTTCTGACCTGTGTTAATCGATTAACTTAAGTGGTAATTGATTAACCACTAAAGGACAAACCAACGGATAGTCCAACAGCTCGAAAACGGCTAGTTTCTGCAACGGAAACTAGGTTAATCGATTAACTACCCAGGTTAATCGATTAACGTTAATCGATTAACACCCCTGGTTAATCGATTAACTCATTGATGCCTGCATTCTTCATTTTGGCTCTGGGTTAATCGATTAACTGCCTTGGTTAATTGATTAACTCAGTGTATTTTGATCCTGAATGTATTTTTTACACTTCTAACTTATACAGAATCAAATACACTAAGTTTCCTAAGTTCTAGACATCAATTTCTAATTATTACAAAAGCTTTAAACTATAATACAAGTCTTCAATAATTTTCTTCATGATTCTTGATTGTTCTTGACTTGATTTGGGCATCATCAAAACTTCATCTTCATCATTTTGCTAACAATCTCCCCCTTTTTGATGATGATCAAAAACTCCTTTGAATTAAAGCTTTTAGTAATAATCTGAGTAAAAACACAACTCATAAAAGACAAGGGCATTAGTGAATAACAATAAGCTTTAGTGAATAGCAATAAGCTTTAAACTATTTCTCCCCCTTTTTGATCATAATTAAAAAGTTGTGTTTAATGTTCTCCCCCTAAGGTAATGCTGCCCCTTAATAAAAGCATGTATGCATATGAGCCAAATATATTTCAATTTTAAATATTTATTCAAACATACACAATAGGAGATTTAAAACAAGTAATTTTTAGGATAAAGAACCTTAAAATAATCATGCATTGAACCATATAAGATGGGAATTAAAAAAATATGGTTGATTTATCAAAATGCACAAAAATGAAAATGCAATCCTAAGATTTTAAAAAATTCTAGATCTCTTCTAATGTTACCCCATTTGAAATGACTCCAAATTTGTGATAATTTGTTGGGATCTTCATCTTTGAGGATTGTCATTATTCTTTTTCTTCTTTTGTTGTCTTCTGCAAGTCTTCATCATTACCTGCATCTAATTGAATTGACTCAAGAGGTTTTGCCTCAAGGTCTACATTTTTATAAAAGACATGTTTGGAATAAAAAATTTTCTAAAATTTTTGTTTTTAAAAAAAAAACTTTAATAACAAAAATTCTTAAAATTTTAAATATTAAAAAAACATTTTTATTTGGGTAAAACAAAGAAATTGAGATCATTTTACAACCCAAATATATCTACCACTTGGAATACCAAAATGCTTAATTCTACATTTATTTGAAGTATGACCCTTTATCATACAATAAAAGCATGATACAATATTTGGGTTCCTATAAGCTGTTCCTTTTTCTACCCAATTTCTATGGGTTCTATTACTATGTCTATTTTTAATTTTAGGAACATGCATATTTTTACCAACCTTATGATCGTTAATTTTACTACACTCTCCTAAGGTTGTTTTATCTAGTAGTTTCTTATAATTAACACAAGATAGACATTCTTCACTACTAGCAAATTTACCTTTTTCAAAAGATAAAATTTTACTCTTCAAATTTTTATTTTCTTCAAAAATATTTTCAAAATTTGATTTAAACTTTTCATTTTCTTCAAAAACATTTTTCAAATCTAATTTTGAATTTTTGAAATTCTTTTTCAAATTTTGATTTTCATCAATAACAATTGCAAAATTTGTTTTCAAATTATTATTTTCTTCAAGAATATTTTCAAAATTTAATTTCAATTCTTTAAAATCTTGTTTCAATTTCTTATGAGCTTTATCTAATTTTTCAGTTTGTAATATCAAGGCATTATAAGTTTCAAACATTTCACTTTCACTATAATGACTATCATTATCAGAATCGTCAGATGTACTTACTTGGCTGTCGTCGTCCGCCATCAAACAAATGTTTGCTTCTTCATCTGAACTGCTCATGTCAGAAATTGTTTCGTTGTCATCGTCCCATGCGATGTAGACTTTCTTTTTCTTGAAGTTTTTCTTTTCTTTCTTGTCTTCATCCTTCTTTTCATTTGGGCAGTCTGCTTTTAAGTGTCCCCTTTCTCCGCAACCATAACATTTATAGTGTGAGGAAGATCCTTGATTTTCTTTCTTTTTGACTTTGAATCTTCCTTTGTCTTTTGATTTCATGAACTTGTTGAGCCTTTTTATCATGAGTCTCAGATCTTGTTCATCTTTTGAGTCTTCATCTTCCATTTTGTTCTTGCTCCTTTCTACCTCAGATTTTAAGGCTAGACTCTTTTTCTTGGTTTTTGCTTTGGCTTCTTCTTCATCTAGTCTTCCAAGGTCAAGTTCATGCTCTCTCAACTTTTCAAATAATGCCGCCATGGTCATTGTGTTGAGATTTTGTGACTCAGAAATTGCAGTCACTTTTGGTTGCCAAGTCTTGTCTAAAGATTTCAAAATTTTAATGTTAAGCTTATCATTATCGAAAGATTTACCTAGTCCAATGAGATGGTTTACGATGTTGGTGAAGCGTTTTTGAACATCTACTATTGTTTCTCCTTGCTTCATCCTGAACATTTCGTATTCTTGGATTAAGGTATTCTTCCTTGCTCTTTTTACGTCATCTGTACCTTCGTGGGTAACTCTAAGTACTTCCCACATTTCTTGTGCAGTCTTACAAATAGAAATCCTGTAAAACTCATCAACAGTTAAGGTAGATGAAATAATATTTCGAGCTTTTACATCATTACCAATTTTTTTCTTATCTTCAGAAGTCCATTGGTCTCGGGGCTTTGGTTCCTGCATATTGTTAGTTGGCACAAAAGGACCAAATGCAACAACATCCCAAATATCAACATCAATAGATTCCATAAAAATTTGCATTCTAACCTTCCAGAATGCATAGTTTTCACCTGTGAATAGTGGTGGTCTATTGATAGAAGCACCCTCTGCAAAAGTTTGATAACATCCTGCCATTTGAATAACTATCAAATCAAGCTCTAATACCAATTGTCAGAGCGGCTGCAGCGGAATGGTTAGCGTGGTATAACAAACCAAGAGGGGGGTGAATTGGTTCTTAACAAAAACGAGTGCCTTTTAAAATTTCTTCTCAATTAAACTTACTTAGCAGAAATAATAACAAGTAAAGAGAGTAAGGTAGAGAAGAATTTGCACAGATGATTTTATACTGGTTCGGATCTTACCAATCCTACGTCCAGTTGTTAATCTAAAACAAGATTAACTTTCACTATCACAAAACGATTACAAATAACAATCACAAAGAAAATATTTGTAAAAGTTTAGAAAACACCTCTCTTGATGCCACAAGAGATGAAACCACACTTCCTTCGAATTCTTCACGAAGGATGAACACCTCCTTTGAATCTTCACAAAGGATGATCATCTTCCTAACACCTCCTTAGACACACCAAGGATGAACCGACTATTTCCTCTGTCACCGTAGCATCACTTCACCAGCTCCACAGACGCGAGTTTCACAAGCCGAGCAACAAACACACTTCTCAAAGAGTTCTGAGTGTTTTAGCACAAGGGAAGAGATTTGGTTTGTTTTGGAGGCAAATGAGAGTCTATTTATAGACTCAAGCCAAAGGTTCTTCCATTTTTGTTTTCAGCCTTTCTGACCTGTGTTAATCAATTAACTTAAGTGGTAATCGATTAACCACTAAAGGACAAACCAACGGATAGTCCAACGGCTCGAAAACGGCTAGTTTCTGCAACGAAAACTAGGTTAATCGATTAACTACCCAGGTTAATCGATTAACGTTAATCGATTAACACCCCTGGTTAATCGATTAACTCATTGATGCCTGCATTCTTCATTTTGGCTTTGGGTTAATCGATTAACTACCTTGGTTAATCGATTAACTCAGTATATTTTGACCCTGAATGTATTTTTTACACTTCTAACTTATACAGAATCAAATACACTAAGTTTCCTAAGTTCTAGACATCAATTTCTAATTATTACAAAAGCTTTAAACTATAATACAAGTCTTCAATAATTTTCTTCATGATTCTTGATTGTTCTTGACTTGATTTGGGCATCATCAAAACTTCATCTTCATCAATTTGCTAACAATCTCCCCCTTTTTGATGATGATAAAAAACTCCTTTGAATTAAAGCTTTTAGTAATAATCTGAGTAAAAACACAACTCATAAAAGACAATGGCATTAGTGAATAACAATAAGCTTTAGTGAATAACAATAAGCTTTAAACTATTCGCACAGACACGAGTTTCACAAGCCGAGTAAGAGTATGCAATTCTCACAAGTTTCAGAGAGTTTGAGAACAAGGGAAGATATTTGGTTTGTTTTGAAGGCAAATGAGAGTCTATTTATAGACTCAAGCCAAAGGCTCTTCCATTTTCGTTTTCAACCTTTCTGACCTGTGTTAATCGATTAACTTAAGTGGTAATCGATTAACCACTAAAGGACAAACCAACGGATAGTCCAACGGCTCGAAAACGACTAGTTTCTGCAACGGAAACTAGGTTAATCGATTAACTACCCAGGTTAATCTATTAACGTTAATCGATTAACACCCCTGGTTAATCGATTAACTCATTGATGCCTGCATTCTTCATTTTGGCTCTGGGTTAATCAATTAACTGCCTTGGTTAATCGATTAACTCAGTGTATTTTGACCCTGAATGTATTTTTTACACTTCTAACTTATACAGAATCAAATACACTAAGTTTCCTAAGTTCTAGACATCAATTTCTAATTATTACAAAAGCTTTAAACTATAATACAAGTCTTCAATAATTTTCTTCATGATTCTTGATTGTTCTTGACTTGATTTGGATATCATCAAAACTTCATCTTCATCATTTTGCTAACATCTATAAATAGACTGTCTTTATCCATCAACATAAATTCTTCCCTTGTGCTAAAACACTCAAAACTCTTTGAGAAGTGTGTGCTCTTGCTCAGCTAAGGAAACTCTTTTCTGTTGTGCTGGTACATTGCTACTACGGTGACGGAGGAATAGCTGGTTCATCCTTGGTGTGTCTAAGGAGGTGTGTGGAAGAGGATCATCCTTCGTGAAGTATTCGGAGGAGGTGTTTCATCCTTCGTGAAGTATTCGGAGGAGGTGTCTCATCCTTTGTGAAGATTCAAAGGAGGTGCAGGTTCATATCTTGTGGTATCAAGAGAGGTGGTTTCTAAACTCTTACAAATTTTTTCTTTGTGATTGTAATTTGTAATTGTTTTGTGCTTAGTGAACTGTTTATCTCGGTTTGAGATAAGCGACTGGATGTAGGATTGGTAAGATCCGAACCAATATAAAAATCATCTCTGCGAATTTATCTCAACCTTACTCTTTTATTTATATTTATTATTTACGTAGTAAGATAAATTGAGTAGAAATTAAAAGGCATACATTAATATTAAAAACCCTCTTGGTTTGTTATTCCACGCTAACCATTTCGCTGCAGCCATTCTGACACTCCTTCAGCTCCATCATCCTCTCTTTGTATGCCTTCTTAATCATCTTCTCTCTTTCTCTATGCTCGAAAGTAGTCCCTTTCTAGCTCACCTGCATCGTTGAAGCCCTCTTCTACCTTACCCCACGAACCCTAAACCTCAACTTTCCCCAATTTCATTTGGATTTCGAAATTACAAAGGAGAATGGGCTTTCATCACTTAATTATATTTCATTTCCAAATTTGTCCTTACTTAAAAGGGTGTTTCCACTCTTTAAACTTTATTTTTTAATTCAAAAATTAAAAAATACAGTTCAATCACGTTTTTAATGCCAGGTAATAAAAAACTACATTGTAAAAATAAGGACCCAATTGAGGCACTGAAAAAAAAGGAATTTATTTGAGATTCTGTGCAAAAATAGGGACCTAAAGTGACATTAAACCAATATATTTTAATAAAGGGTTAAATATGTCTTTCGTCCCTTAAGTATCACAGGATTTTGGTTTTAGTCCCTACTCAAAACTTTGATGGCATTTAGTTCTCATAGTATTGAAACATGTAATATTAGTCCTTAAAAATGGACGGCGTCAACTTTTGGTTGATCTAGCAAACGGCTATGCCACGTGTTATGCCAACTTGAGTCTTAATTATCTACCACATTGCTTGTTTAATTTTTGGAATGAGATTAAGGGATTGTGATGGGTGTCGCCGCCCAATCAAATTTGATTGCATATTAGAAATGCAGTATAGACTAGGAAGTGACTCCTAGGTCGTCTCTCAAGGACCAATTTTGCAGTTCGAGAGTTAGGTTTAACACGTAGTGGGGGGGGGTTGAAAGTGTTTGAGACGAGAATTAAACTCAATTAAAATGCATGGAAATTAAACACAACCGAATAAGATAGAAAACATTAAAGTGCATAAAAAAATTAAACTAAACGGACAGAAAATGAAGACAAGTCGAATGGCACAATCAGAGACTAAACAGTCTAAACGCAACAAAACCAGAAAATGCAGAATTCATCCGAATTTGAAAAACAAAATGCTGAAACAGTAAACTGAACAATGTAACAAATAAATATCAAAATAAAATTAAAGCTACTAAAATGGAAGAGCTAATAAGTGAAATACATATTGCGGAAATGAAAGAAAAAAATACAACTCCTAAATATATATATATATATATATATTATAAAGAAAAAAGTTTCGGTTATGTGTCAAGAAAAAAAAAAAAAATAAGGAACTTTTGTGGAAGAAACCATGTTGACATAAACCAATTTCAAAGCAAACCGACGCTTCTCATTTTTCTAAAGGAAAGAATTTGAATGATGTGGCCATGTGTGCAGCGCCCTAAAAGAATATTAAAAAACAAACCAAAAAGAAGTTGCAGTTGGATGTAACCACGCCTTTTTCATTGAATGAAAATCATGTACATAAAATAAAAAAAAACGAAGACTAATTAGTAATCCTATTTCTTCAAATCATCAGCGAAAATGCTGCTGCTACCGGACGTGACCGAAACTAAACGCTGGATGCGTGGTGAGCTTGAATAAAAACCAAATGCGAAAAAAAATAGATTGTAACATAACAGCGTATTTGCATCAAAGAAAATTCAACAAGCTACACTTATCTTGAGTCTCCGTTTTTCTTTCAAAATGAAAAGAAAAATGAAATTTACCACCTTCAAGGATGGCGGTTGGACCTCCTTCTCATTCAGCCAAAGTCTAGAAAAATAAACATTGTTTTTCAGGAAGAAGTTCCGTAATGCTATGTTCTTATGAATGGATTTGGGGGAGATGATTTAGGGGAGATGATTTGAAGGTAATTTTGTTGTTTTTTGAGTAGATTTGTGGGTAATTGAGAGTGAATTTGAGAGTAAAGTTTGTGAAAATTAGTGTAGGATTTGATTGATGTGATAGAATTAAAAAATTTGTTTAATTGGTATAAATGAAAGATTACCAAAATACCCCTAGTTATTTTAGTAATATAAAATGTTATTTTTTAATGTTATATTTAAATGTATAAATGTTAATAAAGAAAGGAAATTAATTAATAATAAGTCAAATTAATTTTTAAAAAATTAAAAAAATATAATAAAGTAAAATAAATATTTTTAAGAATTTAGTATTTGTTTGTAATATAATTTCTTACCAAATGCTATCAATATATTTGTCTACGAAAATCAAATTCATTAATTTTAAACAAACATATAATTAAAAGGAGTTATTATATTACATGATCTAAAAAGAAGTCCCAACATAATAACATACAATTATATTATTAATAGTTCATGATGACCTTGCTTCATTGAGGTAGCGTTGCAATGCATTGAAACAATATTGTTGCGGCATCCCTATTAGACGTCTTGTATAGGATGGATGCGAAGATAAAAAGTCGAAGTATTGTCTGAATAAATTTTGATCTTCAATGTTCATAGTCTGTAATAAGTTTTGAATTTCTTCTGTTGTTGGATTAGGTCCTTCAATAGTAGCATTTTATAGGGAATTTTGATGCTCCACGACCTCTGTTAGTCGTTCAATAGCAGCAAATAGTCTTCTTCCTTGATTAATTAATTCTTGCACTTCATCTATGATTTCCTCTATGATTCGAGAATCCATCTGTTTTGCAGTTAATTTCATTGAGCAATAAATAAAAGTATGGAAATTCATGTCAAAGATAATAACATTCAAAAATAAGTAATGCATAAGTCTTCAAACAAAAAAGTGAAATTAACACACTTAAGTCATGTAATGCATTATGAGTATAGTAATGGACTTAATCATCTAAATTGTGAAGAATTAAATTAACATTTTGATTAAGGTGAGCAAATTGGCGATTCATGTCAAGGGATAGGTTTGCCAAGTTATCTTCACTACGTTCAACCCGCACTTGCATTTGTTCCATCCCCTGCATTCTCTGTTGCAACTCTTGTACCCCCTCCCATATTTGATTCATCATATTAGGAGTTGAAAATTCTAGAGGAGGTTGCACAAGGTTGTGATGATGTTGTGGTTGGTCTTCTTCTTCATCATCGCCATCATCGTGTTGCCAAACACCATTGACGTTAACAATGCTCAATCTCTTCAAAGAATTAATTGAGAAATGATGTCTTGGCCCAATATGACTGGTGGCATCACCATCAACATGTACTCCACAATATTGCATTATCTGTGTGATGAGGACACCATATGGTAGGGGTGTGTCACTGGCCTTGCATTTAAGCATATGTTGCATGATGTGATGAGGCCAATTGAGAGCTACATTATTTTTAATCAGCCATATCATGAAGATATCCTCTTGTAATACCTTTGCAAAATTTGCAGGTCTTGGAGTCAGCATGTGCACAATAACATAATGCAGAAGTCTATCATTAATATTCAAACACCCAACTGTTTTAACACGTTGACCCTACATTTCTGGTCTAACCATAGTAGCTACTGCCATCTCCCGATCATAGTGAAAGTCATTTGGGATATTTGAAAAAGACAACTTTTGACCCTCATATTTCATATTAGCAACATTCACCCAATCAGCAGGTTTCAATCTAATTCTTCTTTTGTTCACCTCACTCATCAAATATCCATTTCCAGAAATCTTCAGATTTGAGTAAAAAACTTTGATTAAGTCTGGATAAAAGGGTCCCTGCAATGTAAGAAATTCCACCACCCCTTGAAATAGAAGATTATGTTGGAAAAGTAATCCTAAACCGACAAATGATTCGAAATTCATTATCTTTGGAAGAACAATATTCCTAGTGTAGAAATCAGTTGCATAGTTTTCCATTTGATGGCTGTGAGTGAAAAAACGACGTTGATCTAATTGTTCTTCATCAAATGCTCTGATATCAGCTGCATCTTCTGCCACATTTTGAGTTTCTTTTCCCTTGCGGCTTTTTCTCGGCCTTTTGGTTGATGAAGAGGCCATTTAAGAATTTCTTCAACAAAACATCATGTGTAGAATAACGAGGTTATTGATAACAAAGTATTGAAAATAAGAAATGATCGAAAAGCAAAGTCAAACCATTACATAAATACCATAACAATAATGTCAAATAGTCATACATCCAAATCAGAAAGTCATAAATACATTCCAAGTACATGACATAATAAAGATCATTATCAGAAGTAGTCAGATAACCAAGCCTAAAGTTCACCACGCGACTTCATTTGACATAATTTATTCCACCGTTTGTGTGGTGGAAGTCCCATCAACTTCTTAACACATTTGGGCTTTTCACATAAGTATTCATAGCATTGGTCCAACAAAGATTCATCAGCTATGTTCATACCACTCAGCATATTATAAATGTCAGCTTCAGTGTAGCTGTAGTTTGTGGTACGACGTAGTATTTCATTCCGTTCTTTCATAGTTGTTACCTGTTCCACGGCTGCATTAGAAATAGTACCAAAATGAACATTTGATGAACTCAGGACATTGGTGAAACCGTCCAAGCTGGTAGTGAACTTCTCAAATTGGGCTTCAAGAACATCCGTCGTAGGTGCCTTCCTTTTCGAACCTCTTGAGGATGAAGTCCCACCGGATGGGACTGAAGGCATAGATTGAGTCCCACCTGTACTATATTCATCAACAGAGGGAGGAGGTGATGGGGGAGTTGGGTCTCTATAACCCATCCAGTCAGGCTGCTCAGGAGTGTACTCAACATTACGGTTGAGATCAACATTAACACGAGGCGCATCCCGCCCTCGACGTATTTGACAAGCTGTCCTAACAGCACTCCCTGTAGCTCGATCCGCAGCCCATAAGTCCACTATTAAATCGTAATGGCGGATCTGTTCACTCTCCACTTTGCGACAGTTGGCCTCGACTGCACAATAAACATTACAAAAATATTTTTACATATTTTCATATATAAAATATATGTTGCACTTTGTATTTATTTTAATATACTTGAATGAGGTCCATCCAAACCTCGTCCTCCGCATCAAATCGCATAGTAATGGGGTTCCAAGCAAAGCCGCTTAATCCAGAAAAGAGGTCATGAACCTCACGCCATTTATCTTTCAAGACTTTCTGACGGTTTTTAACATTATTTTTTGTAATGGCAACATACCCAAAGACATGTAAATGATCAACAATGTTAGTATACGCTTGGGATGTCCAACTCCCATCAACCCTATTACCGATTCTTGATTCCTCAATCATACATTGAAGCAGACGTGCGTCCATGTCCTCAGTCCATTTCATGAACTCTCTGGTTCGAACAGAGGACTCAGTGGCGATTGTCTTACCTCTATTCATTGTTGACCTACTTTATAAACAAAATAGTTAGAATTTAAGAGTAAACATCCATAATATAATTTCATTGTCATACAACAAACAACAAATAGGCAGACAAATACAATAAAAGTAAAATAACTAAGAGTTCTGATAATCTCGCCACATATGATCAGCTATGGCATCCCTAATACTACTACCCATCCTATGATCCTCTTCCCTAACTTGAGACGATGAAACATTATGCTCTTCTCTTTCATTGAACTCATTATCAACTTCATCAAGTAATGAGTCATCATGATCCACGCTACGAAGGAAGTTGTGTAAGACACAACATGCTAAGATAATCTCTGTCATCGTCTCCAAATCATAGTGTGGTTCAGTGCCACTTGCAATGATAGGGAATCTTTTCTTCAACACCCCAAAAGTTCTTTCAATAACATTTCTCAAGGATGAATGTCGATGATTAAACAACTCACGTGCATTTTGTGGTCCTCTGCGTGTATATTCCTTAAGGTGATATTTGACGCCTCTATATGGAGTCAAAACTGTGCTTTTCAACATAAATCCAGCATCACCGAGGTAGTATTTTCCTACAATTTTGAACATGTAGAACTATTTAGTCATTACTAACATATATAGGCATTTAGTCATGAACTTCGCAATGTACACACTGACCTTGCGGTATAACCAACGGATCATCT
Organism: Vigna mungo; assembly: GCA_036885675.1. Taxonomy (NCBI): domain Eukaryota; kingdom Viridiplantae; phylum Streptophyta; class Magnoliopsida; order Fabales; family Fabaceae; genus Vigna; species Vigna mungo. The sequence continues at coordinate 25,598,353 of CP144692.1, read as the reverse complement.
CGATCAAGAGCATTTTTTAAAATTCTTGAATCCGATGCAGTGCCTTCCACCCAGCAAGAACGTATGTGAATTTCATGTCAAAATCACACGCGGCGAACACATTTTGAGTTGGCCAATCTTTTCTTCCTCGAAATATTGGAGCATCAGATCTTGGCACCTTGACACGATGGCCGCTAAATAATCCTAAACATACAAATAGGAAGAGATGATAAAAGTGTAAAATTGTCATCATTCTTTCATCTAACAACATGTACAAATGTTTTTAAATGAGTACCTTAAAGTACGGGTAAAATCGATTGTTGTTGAAGATATATGGTTGAACCTCATCTCTTGAGGGTTGAATAAGAAATTCAGATTCCAAACTTATAACAGCACCCAAGACATTGTGAAAGTGTCTGCTAACCGTAGAGCCCGATCAATGGAAGAAAAAACCTACACTTCGATTCTTAACATTATGGCCAATGATATGAAGAAATTGAGCCACTTGTTGCTCCACTGTCGACCGAATGACGTCCTTAACTAACCCAGTTGATCTTACTCTTTCACAAAGTTTAATAAATGCCTTTGGACCCATCCTAATAATGTCGTGGCACCGATTTGTGTGCACTAGATATGACATTAATTTCTCCCTACGACGATCTCTTTCTGGTAGGGAAATACTTACACTACTGGAATCACTCCAGTATATTTCCAAGATACTCAACGCGTGTGCAAAAATGCATAACATTCTTACCGCAGCTAAAGCAGTGGTTATTTCTAAGTGTCTTCGTATAATTGATATAATATTGAAATCTACGCCAAGCACATCATCATCTATATCTTCAGCCTCCAAAGATGATAAATCTAACTCTTCTTCCATCTATATTTACTTAACGAAATGTACATACTATAATTAAAATCATACATTCATATATTCATTAAACAAACCTCATTTATACATTCATACATCATATGTTGATATAATAAATAATTATTATACTAGTTTATACATTAAATAAATATTATACATTAATACATTATTACATTACATAAACATAGTACATTATATATTGATATAATATGTTACAAAAAACAATAAACATAATACATTATATTTTCATAAATCTAATTCTTCTTCTATCTATATTTACTTAACCAAATACATACAATTTCACAACTTAAACAAAACTTTAGAACCACAATATCATTAAATTCATATATTCATATAATCATATCCTAATTATAAATATTCATGCAATTCATATAATAATTAAACAAAATACATACATGAACAACAAAAACCACACATTCATTCTTATTAATTAAATAACGTAATATCAAACGTACCTCTTGAAGTTACTTATGAAGCTTTGAAGCAAGATTAGAAGTAAGATTTCTTGCAATACTCAGCTGGCGGTGACACTTATATCCCAATAAGATACTACTTTCACTTGCTAATATTCAAATAAAATTACTCACAATACCAAAACCAACCTGTAAAAAAAATTACAGAAATTTGTTACATTGTATAGGATGGTTTAAAATATATTCAAAATTTTGTACAATATCTTTGACAATTTTATACCAAGAAATGCCTCTTTTGGAAGATGACTAGGTCCAGAAACCACGACAAAGACCCAAAACACTTCTGCACATAACAGAAAATGGTGTTATTCTCACCACGGAAACCATGAACGACATGCAGTTCATGTCAAAAAATTTATAACAATTGAAAGTGCACAAACAAATCACTATGTTTAGTGCAAATCTGAATGACTAACATCCTTAGTCGCTTACCAAAAACTTGAAGCTGACCAGATGCACCTTTTGCTTATAAAAACCTGCAAAACATACAAATGGTTATGGTTAGTCTGCTGCAAAATAAAAGCAAATGTTGAAGTCCATGTTACTCTCGGGCTACTCTAAAATCATTCCAAAACGTTGCGTTAAAATTCCAGACAACCGTCGTCCTCCTCCTCTCCACCTCCATACCCATCACCCTGTCCTCCACCGCACATACCTTGGTCCTCTTCTTCTCCATGCCACACATCTGCATTATCTCCCTCCATGCGAATCGCAGACCATCGTAACCTACTTGCATCGTCTCGCTCCATGCCACCCATGCACGAAGGAAGGCACGACCATTGTCTTAAGCTAGCTGTCGGGACTGAGGAAGGAAGGAAGCCACCGCCAACCGCACACTGCAACCGAAAAGAAGCCATAGCTACAATCATTTGCGCCGTTCTCGTCAACACTATAGCCACCATGGCTTCCATGGACGAAGGTTCACATGGTCGACCTCAGCTATGAGTAGACGGACGAAGGAACGTAGCAACGCAGCACAGCCAACCGGAAAACGACGCCGGCACAACCTCAAAAAGTGGCATTTTGTGTTGCCTCGATCCGGATACCACAACTCCCTGCAGAAGCCCGATCCGGATAGGTCTGGCATGGAAATTGTTGAAGAAGGTGGATCCGGATACGACCACCTTGTATTCGGATACGGCTCCTCTGCAACTCCTTCACCATACTGGATCCGGATACCAGCGTCTTCGATCCGGATACAGACGCTTCACTGCATCTTCAATCCCTCCTTCCATGGCGTGATCTGCATCGTCTCCGTCATCATCATCAACACCGTTCTTCATCATCAACACCGTTCTTCCTCCTCCCATGCATGGCAGTGCTCTTCCTTTAAATCACATGTGCCTGTAACAACACATCAAAAATGGAGAGAAACAATACCTCTGCTCGTCGTCACTGCGAAGCCAAAACTTCACCACACATACTCGCGCAAAGCTTCTCAAACTGAATCTCTCTACCTCTGTATGTAAACACGCATCAATTAATACACACACCAAACTTATCTACCAAGCACCGTGTTATTAATGGGCTTTCTGGTCAAAAGCTTTGTTTTGAAATTCAAACTATGCCAGGATTCTCTCCTTTGCAGTCCATGGCAGTGAATGGTGTTGTCAAGCAGAGAATCTCGCCACTGGAAAGGGCTGCAAAAGCATGGTGGAAAAGAAAGAAGTGCATGCCGAGACAGTAGATACTGGGTCATCACATGCCTGCAGTACAAAGTCTCGTGAAAGCACAGTGCGCATGGTTCTTTCGCTTCTTTCTCGTCTATGGCACAGTGTGTACTTATCTAATTTTTATGTTTCAAAAGCATTTTTTTATGTTGGAATTCAAGTGAAAGTAGAGGGGCATTAGAGTCATTGTAATACAAATCAGCACAAATCCTCTCACATTAGCGGGATGCCTTTTTCACTGCCATCCCGCAAATCAGCTGATAAGAATCAGCGCAAATCAGCGCAAATTCTCTTAAACGAACACAACCCATCTCGCATTTCCATCCACTCAAATCTTCGCTACAGGGAAATACCCTCAAGCGAACAGAGTGTAAAAGTGCTCAAGCAAAGAAAGGTTTCCAGCCGAGAGAAAGTCCTCCAAAGTCTGTCCAAAATTCCAACGTTCCAATTCCTCTAATATATGTGACGGCTGGAATTCCCTCTCCCTAGGATCATGTGTCCTCAAATGTGAGGGTGGGGTCCACCCTAAATCCCTGGGGTTCCAAGTCACCCATTCCTATTATTGGGCTTAGTTTACTTTACCAAAAATTAGCCTAAATTACAAAAGTTAGTCTAAAAATTCTTAATCACTAAATTACAATTTGATTAATTCTAAACTACTAAATTAAAATATAACTAATTCTAAATTTTCCATGTGGAGAGTCTTGAAAGAATTTATGTTCATCCCAATGCTTCAAAATATATCTCCAAAATTTTCCCTGCAATTAAAAATGCAATTAATCAGCTCAGAAAATTCAAATTAACTAAAATAAGAATTTCCGATCAAATTAAGCATAATTAGGAAAAACGGGAAAATACCGGATAATTAAGCACAATTCCCTGATTAAATTTGGTACAATAAACTAAGTGAAATCAATAAAATATCGACTCATCAGATTTACACGTGACAATATCTATATCTCACCTCTTTAGTCAAAATGATTATCAAAAAGTCATCTCCTTTCGTCACTGAATTATCAACTTTGATGGTAGCCCCGGAGTCCTGCCTGATTTAATTTATTATGGCACCACCTTTTCCTATCACACCACAAATGTTGCTAGTGGGACAAACAAATCGTACAGTAAATTCTCTCATAGACGCTTCATCCCTTTGGGCCATCACCAGTCACTAGCATCACCTTTATATCCTCCATAAGCACCCACAAAAGGAGCCACTCCAACAATGGGAGCCCCTGCACCAGGACCACTAGCGGCATACCCACCAGGAACTGCAGAAGCAAGTAGATGTTAAGACCGTGAAGGATTATCACGGATCTGAGCTGCAATTTGAAATAAAGCCTTCTTCACAACCGCTCCCTCACCCGAAATTTTCACTTTGATAGGAAATAAATCAGCTTAAATCATTCTAGAACATTTCTAAGCAATATTTTCGAAATCAACTCCATCATGGTGGCCTTTAGATTTTGCTGGTGAGAGTGTGGTGGTCCGGTGCGAGAAGGATGGTGATTCTAGGGTTTCTTGGCAATTGGGATTTTTTTATTTCTAGTTTTGAAGGTGAAGATGAATGTGCGACAGTGATGATGGAGTTGATTTCACGGTGGTTACGGAGGTCGAGGCACTGTAGTCCACAGTAAAGAGCAACGTGACACACAATTACGAGTTACAAGGGTAAGCTGGCATTACATGTGGCTCGTCGTTAGCCAAAATCTAACGCCGTTCAATTTTAAGGACTAATAGTAATAGTTTCAAAACTATGAAGATTAAAAGTCATCAAAATTTCGAGTAGAAACTAAATCCAAAATTGTGTGATACTTAATGGATAAAAAACATATTTAACCCAAAAACAAAGTATATTTTTCTAAAGTGTTATGTAGTTTAATCTATAAGAACTTTGTGAGGTTAAAGATTACTCTTTTAAATCCTAAATTATAAGTGATGCAAATAATGTTGGATTTATTTTTATAATTGTTTTATTTTTTTATGATGCATTAGTGTATAAATTAAATACTTACTAAATAACATTATAATTGAACTCGTAGGCTCTCCGATATGATCTGTATGGTACAAGTGGTGCTGGGTCTGAACCCAGTTGGAAGATAATATTTTATTTTCCTTCAAAATATATATATATATATATATATATATATATATATATATATATATATATATATATATATATATATATATATATATAGTTAGTAAATTGTGTACCAAATTTTAAGTTATAAAAAAAATTCTATTAAAATATAAATCAACTTTAAATCTAAGGATTATCTTTTATTTTATTTATGATGGATTATCTTTTATTTTATTTTTTATTTTAAAAAATAATTATTTTTTAAAAAATATATAAAAAATAATAATAAATTTATGTACAATTAGATGATAAATAATTATTTTTATTTTTTTTAATTTTAAATTAAATTTTAAAATTATTAAAATATTCTTATATAGTTTTTTTAATAGAAACTTCTTTTAACTAAAAAATCAGTATACTTTATTAAAGTTTACTAACTAAAAAGTTGTTAGATAAATTAACAAATATATATATATATATATATATATATATATTTATTTATTTATTTATTTATTTATTTATTTATTGTCACAACCCATTAAATTCTCCACTGTAGTGAAAGACATGTGTCAACACCTTCCTAGTTTTTCCATAGTAGTGAGAGACAAAGCCGTCAGCTGCATTAAATTCTCCATCCATCATGAACCGTGTGGTAGTAGAGGAGATGTGGGAGTGCAGAGAGTGGAAAACACGTGGCACCGATAGGGCGTGCAAGGTTTCAGAAAGTGGAGTACAGGTGGCAGCGTAGGAAAGGACCGATCGGTTTTGGCAGAGGTATTTAAGTTGGGATTTCAAATCTGAAGCCATTTTTCTGCATGCAAGTTTCTTCTCCAATCTTCCGGCCACCATTTTCTCCTCCTTCTCTCTAAAAAACCACAAACTTCTCTATAAGATTCCGACCACTTCCTCTCCTCCGATCATCAACCTTCTTTCAGATTAAATACTCCCGGTGCCAAGAGCTTTCAATTGCATCGATCAGATTTTCATTTGGACCGGTAAGCAATTATGTCCTTTTGAAATTCCTTGCCTTCCTTGCATGCAAGAACCGTTTCATGCTTGCATGTGTTTGTTAATTCATTCTCTGAATCCATTTTGTATATTTGATGCAATGATGAATGTCTTTCACCAATCAGACCTTGATATTGGAACCATAGAAGTAGTTGCTCTAAAAGACTTAGAAGCCTAGCTGGATTTAGAGGTAAGGGAAGCTTATAATAAATTTAATTATGATTATGTTTTATGAACTAATGCATGATGGTTTGAGCATATGATTGATGTTGTATGATTTGGATTAAATATGAAAGTATGGTATGTTGTTTGATGTACTGCATGTCTGATTTTGGTATGAAATTATCTATATGTATATAACTTAGTAAAATTCTGAATCTGTAATCGAAAGGTCATTAGGACCGTTCGGTTTCCCCTGAAACAATTGATCTGATACCTCAGTTGAAAACTTAAAATATTTTGTTTAGTTAGTCGTTTGGATTTACCTATTAAAGGACGTCCGGTCTTACACTGAACGTCCGACATTGAATTACTTGGTCATAGACTGAGTATTCGGCCTCATATTAACTATTTAGAACTTTCAGTCATACACTGAACATTCAGTTTTTATTGATGATTATTTATTTGACAAGTACTAGGTCTTATACCAGTACTTGAATTCTTAAAACGTCCGGTTTATAATATTATTTATTTGAAAAGTGTTCGGTCTTACACTGACACTTGATTCCTCACAGAGTGTCCGGTCTTGTACGGACACTCGCTTTATTGAAGAGAACTCTTTTATTTTAAAACGTCCGGTTTTCTGTGTTTAACTTCTTCAACTCCATTGAAGAGTTTCTTATTGATCTTTCCGTCCGGTTTTCATTGATTAAGTCCTATTTGCTTTCATGGTTGATTTCCACGCTAAGCACGCTTAACCATAGGCTACCGAAAAGCAAATGCATTTTGGTGATATGAGTAGCCAAATCAATTCCTTTAAGCTATCCTTCAACTATATAGTCCCATACCTATACAGTCTCCAGACCCCTCTCATTCCGGTGTATGTTCGATTCGTCCATGTGCCCCTTCCAATAGAAGCCTGCCAGGAGCCGCTCCTTGTCCGTGCCTCTTGCACCGGCGATCACTCCCCGCCCTCGTTAATGCCTTGGCATCACATGATGCCAGAGAACTCTGCAGGGCCGTCCGGTCCTTTGTTTAGGTTTACATTTTCGTATAGTATTTAAGACCTTTTGGTTGGTGTGTTTTGTAAAACCCTTCGGTCTAGTTATGTGTATTAGACTTCTGCTATCTTGTTCAAATTTTAAATTCAATATGATATTTCATATTCCTCATTCACCTAAATGCTTGTATCTCACTGGTTTTTATTATTTTCGTTAACTCTTTAAAATAAGTATAGTTTTAAGATTATATTTATTGGGATGTTATATATATATATATATATATATATATATATATATATATATATATATATATATATATATATATATATATTTTCTTTTTTTTTCTTTTTTTTATTTGCCGATTTGTGAACCCTAGGTTACGAAGCAGAACCTTAGGGGGATTTTGATCGCAAAATCAGTGAGTGACTATTTAGGGGTTGGGAAAGCTGAGTGGAGAACGAGTTTTTGGGAGCCAGAGAGTAAACGCGGGAGCGGGAGGGCGAGATACATGAAATGATGATTTCTGTTGTTTTATGATTTGCCGATGTGAGTTTTGTCGTTCGCATACCTTTGGGGATGTAATTGTGATATAATTTGGTGTTGTTCAATTGTTTAGAGCCAGAAAATGTATGATCTTGTTCGGTGTTTGACTACATTGGTTTATTACACGGTTATTGGAATCTCTGTTGCTAAAAATTGGAAGTTTGAGATATGCTCTGTTACAATCAGTTTTAAGGGTCACTGGACTCTCTTTGGATTGCTGGATTTCTTAATAGATGCTCTATATAAGCTATTGTTAGGGGATGTACTCTGATCCTATATAAATATTGCGGTTTTGTGAGGTTGCATGTTTAATTGGTTAAACTGACCATATCTGTTTAACTTTACACTTCAAATTAGATGCAGTAAATCTGTAAATGCTGAATTGCCATGTAATGTGATGAGACCTTCGTTTTAGACTAATCTGTACTTGCTGATTCTGACTCAAGTTTAAGTTTAATTGAATACCATAGTTATAAATTGGTTTAGTTTTACTGCAGTGGTGGCTGTGAACTTGTACAGGTTATGAACCTACTTTTTGCCATGTATTACATCTGTTTGCATGCATTTTGGTGTTTGGGTTTTGATGCTATATGGTTTGTATGGTAGGGTAGTGAAAATTAAAATGTGTAGGGATTTAGTTAAACCATTGGTCAAATTAGGAAGTCATATCTGAAGCGGTACGTGGATTGTTAATGATATTATGTTCTGTTGATGGTATAAGTAGATAGTGCTCGTTGAATCTTATTATGGTTAGGATACGAAGGGAGGTAGTGTGGTGTTTGGATGTTACTGCTGTCAGATTTAAACATGTTGAACGGGTACTATGGTATAGTAATATTGCTTGGAGTAATATTGTGGTTTAACATGGTTAGTTCTCTCTCTGTATTATCTTCAGGTTTGTAGGTAACATCATAAGATGAATAAGAGAGAAGATGAATAAGAGAGAACTGAACTGAAGCTCCCTGCAATTTGATGTTTTTGTTGGAAAATCTCGAAAACATGGGAATATGAGTGCACTGTGTTCTCTCTCTGATTTTAAACCGTTTCCGGAAGTTAGTGATTATTTTCTTTAGGGTCGAGTTTGAGTTGAATTCAACGTCATCTGATAATCAGCATTGAGCAGTGTACAATTTAAGTAATAATCATGTGTTTTGATCTTGGGCAACCGTCTATTCGCTTGTCTTTTGGTGAAAAATATGTTATAGATATCAACTCCAGTGTTTAATGTGTTAGATTTTTCAGAATCTCAACGTGTCTTCTGCTTCCTTCAATATGCCCCTTATCTGGCTGTAGTTATTTCAAATGCTTCTAGATGATAAAAATGTTAATCCAATCATACATTAGTTGAGATTGTAGTCTTTGACAATAAGTTTACACTTGAAAAGTTAGCTATAACTTTAACTATTTTTTGCAGCCCTATTAGATTAGAAGTGGTGTTGAATTTGCAATTAACCAGTGTGTTCATATTTTAACTTCAATAATCATTGTTTCCATTTCGTTCAGTTGAAAATGAAGTTTCTCCATTGGTACTTGAAGATTGGGTTTGTATCTGCTTTGGTTGGGGCTTCTATGGAGGTGTTCATGATCAAAACTGGCTTCTGTGTGAGAACTTTCCTCTCTTATTGAAGTTATCTTGTCCTGCATTACCCTTTTCTTGATTTTCCATTTAATGCTCTTGTTGAAGCGGGATTTTAAAATTTTTAATAAAATTTTCATTCTGGTTAATATGATATGACCTTTTGAGTAAAGAGCTATAAGGTTGGTTTGGTATTAAAACTGGAATGGAGAGTGGGATAGGTCATGGATTTGAATACTCTTCTAGTAAACATATTAAGGATTAAAAAAGAAAAAGAAAAAGACATGGCCTTTTGAGTTGTCTAGTCCTAGCTGATTATTGATTTTGGTTTGCTAGATTAGTATCTTGCATTCTAACGTAGTGATATTTTTCGCGGAGCATCACGGTCTTCCAATGAAAATGAAATTTGGAAAATATCGTGTAGTCTGTTATACACATTTTTCACATTATTTGTCTTGGCCAAGTTGCCCAATAAACACGATATTTTGCATATGTAGAGAATTCAATAATTGTTTTCTAAAGGTATTGCGATAACCCCATGATTGTTTTCACCAAAGGATTTTGACTTTATAAAAGTATGATTTTGTTTCAATTTTTCCTTGCCTTGTACTTGTACAGATGACAAAGTAACTGTTTTGGAGTCAGAAAAGCGTGCCTGGGAGAATTCCACGGATGCTCAGGCAATTAGAGAAGCTCTCAACCCCTGGAGACATTTTGACGCGGAAGAAACAAAAAAGTCCTGACTCAATTATGAAGCATTTTCTTAAAATCCATTAGTCATATTTTGATAACACAAGATTTATTCGAGAATATACTGGAATAAAATGATAACAATTGGACTAGTTATTCTATTATGAAACTGAATCTGGTATTGACCATCCCACAAATTGGATTGCTTGCTACATCTTGTCAGCTGGACCCCAAATCATGGCAACTTTGGGATGACTTACACAACCTTCAACTTTTCCATCTGGCTTTCAATCTTGTATATATTTTATTTGACTTTTGAAGAAGTGTTCAGTGTTTTCTTGCTAATATGATACACGTACCACACCAAGACGAATGCAAGTGTGTAACATTATTCTCAACCAAAAGAAACCGCAAATGTTTCTTAATTTGCTTCGTTACCTCTTATATGCAAGTCTTTTTAATGTAATTCTACTCTTCTACAATTTCAATTGATATTTGATATTTCATCTCCTACACGCGAAGGAGAAACACATTTTGGGGCTGCTTCTTATGGTCCCATCGTAGAGCTTTAACAATGTTTCCATGGACTGTCATAATCATAATTCACTTATATCTTTTGATCTTCATGACCTTCTTTGTCTATTCTTTTTGAAGTACATACTAGCTTATTTTCATCATGAATCTATGATAGCCATAGCAAGTAGGAAAAGTAGGAACTGTGGTTGGAGGTGCTTCACTTAAAAAGTTTTGAAAATCTTTTCATTGCAAAATAACTCAGCACTGTTGTAGAAAATCTGTGCAAAGAAATGAGTTTTAGTCGACTTACTTCATAATAAAGTCCACTTAAAACTTGCAATTTTGCCACACAATATAAGTTTCAACAGAGTGTATGTGGTTTTCTTTTCTTAAACATATGTAATGCAATCACAAATGATGTCTCAAGTATACAATCAGTGAATATGCATACATATATGAAAATCATAACAAACATGTTTTTCAAGATATCATTCACAATAAAGAATAGAACATGTAACACATATCAAATCATGTGTTATTAATAATGTGTTGTCATCACCAAAAACTAGAACACTGTGAGATTAAGGTTTAGCTAAACTAGTGTTTCCCTTCTCAACCATCTCAAGAGTCCTGTTTAGTACATAGCACGTTGTGCTGATTGCATCTATTGAAAAGTACTTTGGCAAGTCTCTCTCATTTAGCATAGTCCTGGTAAGTTCTTCCAAGGCCCTATTCTTCCTTTCAACAACTCCATTTTGTTGAGGAGTTCTGGATGTAGAAAATTTGTGTGAAATTCCCATTTCTACATAGTAGTTATCAAACAACTCATTTTGAAACTCCCTGCCATGATCGCTTCTAATAGACTTGATCTTGAGCTCTTTCTCATTCTATATCATAGCTGCAAACTTCTTGAAAACATTGAAAGTTTCACTTTTGATAGCAATGAAAAAAGTCTAGGTAAAACGAGAGTAATCATCCACAATTACCAATCCATACAAATTACCTCCAAGACTTTTGACTCTTGAGGGACCAAAAAAATGCATATGCAAAAGTTCAAGAGGTCTAGTGGTAGACATCTCTCTTTTGTTTTTAAAGGTTGTCTTTGTTTGCTTCCATTTCTGACAAGTGTCACATAGTCTATCAAAGGTATATCGTATGTTTGGAAGGCCAATAACAAGGTTATTAGAAACAAGTTTATTCAACTGTGCCTTGTGTAAATGAGGAATCCTTTTGTGCCATAACCAAACATCAACCTGTTTAGACAATAGACACAAAAAAAATTTAAAAAAGGTTTTCATAAAATAAATCATTTAGATGCTATTGTACCTTTTCCCCATTAGCAAAAGTTCATCTGTAGAGCCATTACTGATAAGACAGTGATAAGGTGCAAAGATTATTTTTAGGCCTTTATCAAAGAGCTGACTTATGTTAAGCAGATTATGTTTCAACCCTTCAACAAACAATACATTCTCAATAACATATGAAGAGGGTGTTTGGATTTTACCAACTCGAATGATTTTACCCATATTATTATCACCATAAGTGACATGACCGCTTGTCTTGTGAGAGAGGCTCGTAAACTTGTTTGGATCGCCTGTCATGTGCCTCGAGCATCCACTGTCCAAATACCATATGGACTGTTTCTCTTCATGTTCAGAGCTCGTTCTGATTACATTTGACTTTGGCATCATGCTGAGATCATTATCCTACACGCCTTGATCCTTGCTGATCTTCTGATCATCCTTGAAAATTTTATTTGTCCTCTTCATGTTTAAGAACTTGGTGAACTTTTTTGTCAGCAAGTTTGCTTCCTTTTCTTTAGTGTCTAGAAAATTTATGTCAATTTTTCTTTCCTCTACAGACTAGTGAAACATACCTGTTTTAAAAGACTCTTGAAAACCATTAGTAACATAAATGAATTTTTCATTGCAAGTAGCATGCACAAAGTCATATTCAAATTCACTTTTCCTTAGTGTTGAAGAAACAAAAGCCATTAGGATCAGTTAATCGATTTCACAGGGGCGTCAGATCTGCCCTTTTGATGTTGACAGGTACTCCATTTGGGTTGTTCTGAAAATGTCTTCCAGGAATGCACATAACCCTCTCAATGTCAGCAATGTCTCTGAACCCCCCTACATGTGCTGCATACTGGCACTGCTCACCTGGCCACTCAGTGCCTAAGAAGCTATTGATGGTGTCAGGGTCGTACCGAATGGTCTGCCCCCTAACATAACTCATGTATCTCCCAGCCGATACTCCTCCTCTGGTCAAGGTGTTCGTATAAAACTCCTTCACCAGCTCAATGCTGGTTGGTTCAGGATATGTGATCAGCCTCTCCTAATTTCTCCTCACAATCTCCATTCCGAACTCAGGAGCGAAGTTTGGGATAAAAGTGGCCTTCCTCTCCATCAGCAGTCTTCTCTCCTGCACAGTCACATAGTGCTCCTCATGTTTCCTAGAGAGGAACCTAGGAGAATAGAATCTTGGCTTCTCAGGCTCTTTTCTCTTGTTCCCAGGAGTTTTCACCCTTCTTGATGATGACAACATCTTTGCATCAAATAAAAGTCATAAAACCACAGAAATTCATCATTAGAGGTTAGTACATCATCAATCATGTTTCAAATCAAGCACTATCCAACGCTTGAGGGAAAAACAGGGCCCCTCAGCATTCCTGCATTAGAAATCAAGCATCCACACAAAACTACTGCCCACCGCTCAACGGTCAATATCACCGCTCAGCGGTTTCCCTCTAATCGCGCCACCGCTCAGCAGCATCGACAAGGGTTTTTCAAAAACCTTTTTCTAAACGCCTAATCTATACTCTAACAAAAATTTCATAGTTCCAGACCAAATTTATGCAATTCAATCGGTTCAAACAGTTTCTATTTCATCAAATCATACATAGAAATCAAAAGCCCTAATTTATCATGTTCCTACACATGTTCTTCATCAAATTTCAATTAGAAACCCTAGGAATGAAATTGCACAACTTACTTGAGTAGAGATCTTAGATGCTTGCTGTTAAGACCCTGACAAGTGTACCAGATCGTATCAAGTAATATAATTGGTAAACCCAATATCGTTCTTCCCAAAGGACTCTAAGGCTTAATCTTTCATGTAAACTAATCGCATAAGACTTGAGAAAATAAATTAATTTTAGTTAAGTGCAAAAGTAAACATGCAAATGCAGTGATTCAATTGGCTAAAAGAAACTATGGATGAATGGAGTTGTTGGGGTTTACAATTTCATCTTATCCATCCTCATATATTCCTATTTACTTTGCTTATTTATCATATTGTCATGCAAACTTTCTTGGTCTACCCTTAACCCAATCCCTTGGTGAAAAGAGCCTATTACTAATTATCGGCTTGCTATCCCTAGCCTCCCCTAGTAATTAATAATGCATGATAAACGGAAGCAAAATACAATTGATCATCCTACTCCTATCCCTAGGTGGTATTAGCATAATCAAGGAATTCTTCCCAGTTCACGACATTACTGTACGTCCCCGTATCAATAAAGACAAAAAACATCTACCGAATGAGTTAAACGGTAAAAGCATTAAATACAGGTAAAGAACCCAACAATTTATAAATCAAGCATATGCAAACATATAAAATAAATAAGAATTTGGACATATGAGAGTTTCAAAAGATTACATTGTTCCCCAACAACCTAGGGTTTAATTCACCATAATCATGGTGAATCTAGACAAAAATAATGAAAGAAATGGAAAAGCAAACCCTAGATTTGATAAAGTGGAGCCTAAGCGTCCAAGAAATCTCCTCCAAGGTGTGTAGAGCAGCTGTGGACGTTTCTCTCTGCCAAAAGAATGAGTTTTGATTCACACTAGGTCTATTTATAGACCAAAAAGATAACAGAAAGATCTCAGAATCCGTAATATAAAAACTGACAACCGCCCAGGCTCCAATTTAACTGCTCAGCGGTTTGCCTCAAGCCGCGCCACCGCCTAGGCGCCAAAATTGCTGCTCAGCGCTCTGGTCAACATTCTGGTCAACTGGTTGACTTTTCTGGTTGGCTGATTGACTTTTCTGGTTGACTGGTTGACTTTTCTGGATTCTGGTTGACTTTTCTGCACCACAACCTTTCTTTTCATTCTTTTTCTTCATCGTTCACGTGTCTAAGTCCACCTTGCTTTACTTCCATCTTCAATTCATCTCAAAATCCTGCAAAACAATGCAAAATAAGCATGATATCTCTAAAAACAACTTTTGACTCTCATGTGACACAACTTAAGAGTTTTACTTAATTCTAAGCTCATTCTAAGCCAAAAGGGTGTGTTTTGATATCAAATTTATGCATGAAAATAACAGTTTTTAGACCGTTATGACATGCAAAACTTCTTCCTAATTGATGATGAATGCCTCTCTAATGCACAACCCTCAACAAAAACCCCAAACTTTTGACAAGAGAATGGTATAAAAATGAGATTTTTGTTAATGGGTGATGGGAAAAGTGGAGAAATCTCTTTGGAAAACCTTTGAAAGTGAAAATTGGGTGCTATGGTTCACAGAGAACGATTGGGCGAGCTTCAAAGAGGAGTTTCAAAAGTGCAGAACCCCAAAAATGCTGAGCTTTTAAAAGCCCAAGGGTGGTCTGCGCCGCAACCTCTTAGCGGTCAAATGGACCGCTCAGCGATGCGCGTTAAAAATCTCTTCCTCTTTTTTTGCTTGCTTTTGTGTGATCCAACCCTGTAGAACTTAATGTCGACCTTCAATTTTTCAATTACATGCCTTTCCCCTCTCAAATGCACATTCAAACATATAATGCACTTAGAACAGAGTTAAAAACAAGAAATAATCAACTGGGTTGCCTCCCAGGTAGCGCTTGTTTAACGTCACAAGCCTGACCCAAACCTTTCTAGCACTCATCAGGAAGTGCCTCCCAACACCTTTCAGTAGGTGTACTTATCTGCATCCTTCAGTAGATACCTAAATCTTCTAACATCCCTCAGTAGATGCTATCCTAGTAGCATTCATCAGTAACTGCTGACAGTGACATCCCTTAGTAGATGTCTATTCACCGTCCTCTTTCATAGTAACATCCATCAGTAGATGTTGTAGAAGCATCCATTAGTAGATGCTATCATCATTGCCATCAGAAGCAGTATTTAACCTAAAAAAACTTAAAAAAAAAAAATCAAATCCACACCTCACAAATATTTCAATTAAAAAGAAAAGTTAGAAACTGGGTTGCTTCCCAGCAAACGCTTCTTTAACGTCATTAGCTTGACCTGGTAAAGCCTAAACACCCATCAGTAGGTGTTGAAATTTTTTATGTTGGTGTTCTTCCTTCCTTCATGACACCAACAACATCTCGGAAATTTCCTTGTCACCAACTTTAAGAGTTCTGTTTGCTTTAATAGTCTTGACAACCCATAACCTATTCTTGAATTTCACTTGGTGTACCGGGTTTGAGTTTGTCACTTTTCACATCAGGGTTTGGTAAACCAATTCTCCTTCCTTATCTTCCTCCTGATGATCTTGTGCTCCTAATAAATATTTTTATCTTGCACACTAAAGAATACTGCACTAGAGCACACAATTAGCTTAAAAAAAAACAGTAAAAGATATTTTTTTATTTTAATTTTCGTTTTTTTTAATTTTTTTAAAATAAAAACAGTAAAATAGAAAAATAAAAACAAAAAAATAAAAGCAGAAAAAGATATATTTATTTTTATTACTATTATTATTTTTTTATTTTTTTATAAAACAATAGAAAAACAGAAAAATAAAAATAGAAAATGATATATATATATATATATATATATATATATATATATATATATATATTTTAAAAAAATAGTAAAAGATATTATTTTATTTTATTTTATTTATTTATTTTTAATAAAGATAGAAAAATAAATACAGAAAAATAAAAAAGGAAAAATAAAAACAGAAAGATACTTCCCTTGCTTGATATTCTTTTCTTTCTCTTTTTCCTACTGAATTTTTTTAAAAAGTTGAGAACACCAAGCACCTGTTTCCATGTCTCATTCATAGGAACTTTAATCTCCAATTTCTTGAACATTTCAATAAAGCACTTAAACTTCTTTTCTTTCCTATGATATTTCTTTTGATGAAGAAGGGGTTTTTCACATGATCTTTTCGTTTTTCCTCTCTTCCTCTTTTTCTCTCTCTTTTTTTCTCACTTCTCTTTTTTATCAACTTTCTCTTTTTATTTTTTCTTATTTTCTTCTTTGTTATTTTTGCACTTTGTTTCTTTTTTTCTTTTCTCTCAACCACTTCTTTTTCTCTCTCCTCATCTTTCTCTCCCTCACTCAACCTTTTTGTTTCTTCTTTCTCTATCTTTTCCTCATCAACAACCTTATCAATTTGTGTCTCCAAATTCCTGAAGATAACTTCATAGCTCTTGGAATCATACTTCTTCAAAAATTTGTCGAACTTTTCATTAAGACTTTTGACTTGTTCCGTCAAATCAACTATTTGATGACATAGTTGTTGATCGTCCTCTCGTTTCTATTGGCAAAGAGGATTGTTGCCCAAATTGGCTTTGATACATGTTTGAATGAGGTTCCCACCAGTGGTTGAAATCATTTTGGAAGAATTGAGTGCCCATATAATCAAATTCTTGTCCAAACTGCATCCTGCAAACATTAGGCACAAAACCCTAGAAAAAGTTTATTAGAACAAAAATAAAAATAAACATAAAAATCAAGTCAAATTTAATCAATTTACGCTACTTGAAAAGTTAAACCATGAGTCCCCGACAATGGCGCCAAAAACTTGTTAAGTCCCTGGCAAGTGTACCAGATGGTTATCAAGTAATATATAAACGGTAAGTCCGAGTATCGTCTCCCAAAGGACTCTTAGGCCTTAACTTTCATGTAAATTAATCTTATAAGACTTGAAAAGAAATATACTTGTGATTGAATGTAAAGAACGAAAATAAACATGCACATGCAAGTGATTCAATTGGCAAGGAAAAGATATGGATGAATGGAGTTGTTGGGGTTTACAATTTCATCTTATCCGCCCTCTTATATCTACTATTCTTATTAAATTCTCTTTATTATCTAATTGTCATGTAAACTTTCTTAGCCTACCCTAAAACCGATCCCTCGACGAAAATAGCCTATCACTAATTACTGGCTTACTATCCCTAGTCTCCCCTAATAATTAGCAATGCATTATATACAGAAGCACAATACAATTGATCGTCCTACCCCTATCCCTAGGTGGTATTGCTTAATCAAGGAATTTCCTATCAGTTCATGACTTGCCCGTACGTCCCCGTATCGACAAAGGCAAACATCTTTATATCGAATGAGTTAAACGATAAAAGCTTTAAGCATAGATAAGAAACCCAACAATTGATAATAAAAGCATATGCAAGCATATGAATAAAACAAGAATTTCAATATAAGAGAGTTTCAAAAGGTTACATTGTTCCCCAACAACAAAAGGTTTAGTTCACCATGGACATGGTGAAACTAGATGGAATTAAATGAAAGAATGAAAGAGTAAACCCTAGATTAGATAAATTGAAGCCTAAGCATCCAAGCAACTGTCTCCAAGGAGTGTAGAAGTGCTCTTAACGTCTCTGCCTGCCAAAAGAATACTCTGAAGGCCGCACTAGGGCTATTTATAACATAGAAAAGTAACAAAATTTAAGCCCAAGCCCAACAGACAACCGCTCAGTGCCTAATTTGGCCGTTGATGGTTTCCCTCTAATCGTGCCACCGCTCAGCTGTCTATTTCACTGCTCAACGGTTTGCCTCTGATCGCAGAACCGCTCAACGTCACCGCCTGGGCGCAAGACAGTGGCTGCTCCCTCGAATATGGCGCTCAACGTTGACAAATAGCATTGAGTGGTGCCCTTGACTCCTCTTTTCTTCCTTTTTCTCCTTCTTTCTTGAGTTTAAGTCCTTCCTACTTCACTTTCATCTTTAATTCGCATCAAAACCCTGCAAAACAATGCAAAACAAGCATAATATCTCTAAAAATAGCTTTTGACTCTCAAATGACTCAACTAAGTGTTTTTACTTGATTCTAAGCTCATTCTAAGCCATAAAGGGTGTGTTTTGATCTCAAATAAAAGCATGAAAATAGCGGTTTTTAGACCGTTATCAACGAACAAGGAACAACATAATCAACAAGTGTAGATTTCCTTTCTGATCATAGCAAATACACCTTCAGTAGTGCAAATTAGATCAGTTCTGTCCAACTCTTCAAATCTTCTCTCAAGGATCTTCAAATATTTGCTTCTTGATTCTTGGAGCGCATGTGTAATCTGTAAGCTCTTCTCATATCAAAATAGTCATATATGAAATTGCAAGAATGATCATTAGTCACAGAATTACAAGCAATGCATCAATTTATAGTTACTGTCAGATCAGACGCAAAGTAATCGATTATGTTAGTAATGTGGTCAGTTACATAAAATAGATGTAACAATATTACAACTAACTTAGCTCTTAATTGAATGCTCAATTAATGTAATTGATTTACATTTAATGTTAGTCAAAAAAGTTTAAAAACATGACCGTTAAAGCAGTTATGACTAGCATGAAATCAGTTCTCAAAACGTAACAAACTTGATTACATAACATGTGTAATCGATTAAGATTTTCTTCTCAAAAACTCATCATAGCACATTTGAAAAAAGATATATGTAAACACACGAGTTTTAATCGATTCAACAACTAATGTAATCGATTAAAACTAGCTGTTTTGCCATAGTTCAAAACATAAGCTGTCTGATGACCTTAATTGATGACTACAACACTATAATCGATTATGTCATGCAGATATGCCTTTGTGCTTGTGGTTTTCATTACACAGACACATACAATGTGCATACATAGATATAATCTCATCATAATCATTGTAGTATGCAACAATCAACACAATATGTCCAACATATGCATTTATCACAATATGTGCATATAACATAGTAAACATGTACATATTCCACATATGTATTTATCTCATAACACAAAAACACTTTGTTGTGACATTACAACATTCATGTGTTGTTACTATTAATGCGTTGTCATCATAAAAAACACACATAATAGGGATTCAGTTCAGCTATCACATTGTTTCCCCTATCAACAGAATGATTATATGATATAGATATGGGTAATAATTAATTTTTAAAATTGAATATGGAAATGAGATGAATATGTACATATTAACCTTATCCACATCTCCATATTTCTCTCAATATCTATCCTCATATACCTATCTCACCATCATTGTTTTAAATATTAAAATATCCAGTGCATAGGTTTACAGGTTGCTCTAGTGTTGTTGATAAGATCATTGACATCCTGTGTGAAGGGAACATTGTCCCTTGGAGGCACTCTTGCTGTTCTAGGTGCCTATAATCAACAATACAAGATCTTTTCAGTGAGTTTAGTGTTAAGAAAAAATTGTCTATACAAAAAAAGATCTCATGTTTTGAAGTTTAACCAAATAACATTAAAACATGTTAACAATCAGAAAACAACATAAGGTAAAAACACAAGACTTAGAGCCTAAACCCCAAACAAACAAAAACTAAAACTTGAACTCCAAACATAGAAATCATAGGAAAACACTTAGGTCCTAGGAAATTGAAAAACACATAGGCTAGAACAACCCGACGCATGACTAGACAATGTCTTGTCTAAAGGCGTCCAAAATAGAATTGAGTTAAACGCTCAGTGCTTAAAATACCTGAAGTAGGTATTTGGCTTCTCTCGAAAACAAAAATAAGTCGAGACAATGTCTTTGACTAAAACAATAAAATACATAATTGTTAAATCACATAAGAAAGCCTAAACAAGCTAAACACTATCTGTCTAGAAAGAGACAAAAGATAAAGAAGTGTTTACTTGGATCAGAACAATACCATGAGTGAAAAAAACACCTCATATGTGATGAAGTGTTAAATATACATTTGGTATCTTTGGTTAAAAAGTTTAAATGAAAAATGCTACCTAACAATAGGAAATAAAAAAACACTTTGTTGTTCCGAGCAAGGAATAAATGACTTTAAAAGCTCAACGTTCAAAAACAACAAAAGTGATAAGAAAATTAATATTTTCCGCATGCATAGTTTACTCTAATTTTGAATATAAGCTATTCTACCTACATCTACTGTGCTATAGTTCAAATATCAAATGTGGATGTTAGAGATAAAAGAGATAATCATTGAATGTTCCTCTCTTGAAGCCAAGTCTAAAAAAATTGTACAACCTACTTCAAGCAAAGGAATAAACAAGCATGTCTTCTCTGACAACGTTGACTTACACAACAACTGCTGTTGAAAGAAAAAAGAGAAAACACAAGCATCAAGACTATGAACTACAAACGTAGTCTAACAGAAAAATTTTCGTGAAGCCTATGTATAAAAGATCTCTCAAGAAGAAAATCAAGAGGATAGAATAGAGGATAACAAAAGAGCCCAAAACTTACAATGACATATCCATCCTAAAGAGAAAAAGAGAGAAAAGAGCTCAAAGAAAATAAAACATCTAAGCTAAAAAAAAGAGAAGAGAAAAGAAAAAGAGAAAGAGATACTCTCCAGCTTAAGCATCAAATCTTTTACTGATGTAAGATCATTAGAGAAAAACACCTATAAGTGTTTAGACTGCATTGTATTTATATGAAATCCTCTCGTAGAGAGATTTAAAAGAACTGGTTGTTGTTGGAAAACAGGTAGGCTTCGTTTTTACACCAAGAGGGGTGGGGGTTGGGGGTTGAATTGGTGTTGTATCAAAAACAAAATCTTTTCGCAATCTTTTTGAACTTTCTTGAAATGCAAGTAATGAAAATCTGTATGCAGCGGAAAAACGTAGTTGACTGCGTTAAAGATAAAGTCGACTGTAAAATAAAAGTGCAGGGATAGAGAAAATCAAACACTGGTTTTTACACTGGTTCGGCCAACAATGCCTACATCGAGTGTCCTTCCAACCCAAGAAGCAAATGCACTATAATGTTTGCGGTTTTTACAGCAAGGAATTTATAGAAGGCCTCCTGATGAGTCGATATTTTATTGATTTCACTTAGTTTATTGTGCTAGAATTAATCAGGGAATTATGCTTAATTGTCCGGTATTTTCCCGTTTTTCCTAATTATGCTTAATTTGACCGGAAATTCTAATTTTAATGAATTTGAATTTTCTGAGCTAATTATTTGCATTATTATTTTCCGGGAAAATTTTGGAAACACAATTTGGGACATTTGGAGGACACCAAATAAATTCAAGACTCTCAAATTAGACATTTGAAATTTTAGTTGTATTGTAATTTTAATTGTTTAAACTTTTTAGACAAGCTTGTGCACATTGGGCCAATTTTTGACAAAAAAACATGATGGGCCCAAAATTGTAGGACACATGTCCTAGGGTTTTATTTTTTAGGGTGAACCCCACCCCTTTTTCATGGATAGCACACGACCTTGGTGAGAGTACCAGCCGTCACACTTAAAGAAATTGGCTGTTGCAACGTTGGGAGTATGCTGGAACGTTCTTGGGAGACTTCATTTTGGAGCAAAGTTGGGAACCATGCCCTTTTATTTATTTTTGATTGAATGAAAGAATGAGACAACAACAGATTATAGAGAGTGCTGGAACGGTGCAAGAGGACTCTCCCTCTCGGTAATTTGATAGCCAACAAGAATCAATTTTCACATTTATTTTGGTGCACATGTCACGGCCTGGAGCAATTGTAGTGTTTCCATTTGAAAGCTTATTTTCCTTGCTTTTAAGATTGAGTAATGTCACGTACTGCAGCAACATCTGAGTTGGTGATTTGAAGAAAAAGGGGTTTATTCATTTATCTACGTTTCTTTTATCTTGTGCACATGATTTACTTCAACTTTGGAAGGTATGGTCACATTAAGCACTGCACGGTCACTAAAATTTTGGAAGAATTTATTTTCAATTTGTTTGGAGAAGTAGCAAAGTAGATTAGGTAGAAAGGTGTTGGACGGTCACAGCCACCAACCCTTGTCCATTCATTTGCTTTTAAAGTAAATTGCTGGAACGTGATTTAAAAAAAAGAGGGACAGCCGCCACTCACCTAGATTTTGTTGATTTTCAATTCTAATAGAGTAAAATCACAACACTGTTACGGAAGGGCTGCAGATTTTTATTTGGGAGAAATGCATTTAAGTTTTTGTTGGTTTTTAGAAAAGTGGCACTCACGGCCTGATAGGAAGCACACTTTCTCGGAGATTTTGGTTTTTTGGTGGATAGCAAATTCTCTTCTTTGAACAATGTTTATCTTCTTGGATGTTGGTTGAGAATAAATTTCCAGCTGCCACACATTTACTTGGTTTTACAGGGAATTTGTTTTTGCCTTTGAATGCTTAGAAATGACACTTCATTATTAGGTGTAGCACGCTGAATCATTTGAGCAAGTTACGTTTTCAATTTTAATTCAATTGAATTTTGGGAGACACTTGGGACGTCCATCATAGGAGAAAAGCATTGATTGTGTTTGGAGTAGAGAAAGTGGCGCACACGCATACGCTAGAGGTGAAATTGTTCACTTTAATTTCTTTTAGGATTTTAACCTTTCTTTGGAAGCAGCAGCACGGTGTGGAACAGAAGGCAGCAACGTTTTTCTTTTCTTTGGAGAATTCATCTTAAAGCCTTTTAATTTCCTAGCTGAAACGTCACTTCCAGCAACCTATGTGGACCATCTTTATTTTATTTTCTAGGAAGAAGTAGCTAGTTGATTTTGTTGCTAATTCATTTAGATGGTGCAATTCACGAGTTTAGTTTGGATTTTTGCTAATTCATTTAGATGAAGCGCTGATTCAAGGAGGAGTTGTGCACACTGATTTATCTTTATGCATTTTAGATTTCGTTTCTTTTTTAAAAGAAAAAACTTCATTTTCGTTGAGCATTTGGAAGAAGCTCACGGTGCTCCTTGCCTTAATATAAAAAGTGCTGAATTCAATTTGAGAAAGGTGTGTTCGGTTATCTTTGTTGGAGAAAAGCACACGTGGATTTCAATTGTTATTTAAGAAAAACAAGCAACATAGTGTCAAATTCTTTTTGCTTTAAGATAGATTCAAGCAGCTAGATGTTGTGTTAAGAAGGATGTGCAGCCACGACCTCGGCATGGATGTCCAGGAGAGCACATCTACATTTTCTTTGGTGCAAATGGTGGCTGACTCTTTTTCACATTTTTTAAGCGTTACTTTTTAGCACTTGTGGTTAAAGTCTCTACTGTTTAATGGTGTTTTCTCTTAGTTGTTCGTGTTTAATTTCCATTTCATTTATTAGATAAAGCATAACTTTCTTTATTTAAGCTACCTTGTGCGTTTTCTTATGCCTTGCTGGTTGTGTGATTGCACTTTAATGGATTCATGCTTTCTTGCATTAAATTTTATTTTTGCTGCTTGGTGTTTAAAGTGTATTTGTCGTTGCATTTTAACAACATAAGATGTGTTTGCGGATTTCTCAATTACTTTTCAAGTTGGTCACACAAGTTTTATTTCATTTAATTGTGATGTTAGCTTAGGTTAGTAAATTGGTCATTAATAAGATTACTTTGTTTCTTTGAGATTTCTGGATTGTAATTGTGTTTGCCACTCTGACTTGATTAATGTGAAATATGTATTTGCACTTGCAATATGGTATACTCTTAGTTGCCCAGTTGGTGTTGAGGCTTCTCTTAGTTAATGAAACTGCATGGTGTAAATAGGGTTTGATGTTAACATTGCGTTCGCTTCGTTCGCTTTTATGAAAACATGATTACCATTCGCTTAGTTGGTTAACTGTGTTGGATTAGAGGTTAGAGTCGTTGCTTTATTTTGTTGGTCTGTGATAGGAAGCATTCTAATTAAGTTAATGACCGACCGTTTTCATGTTGTCTTTGAAACCGTTTTTACATCTGTGTTTGCATTTCTGTGTGCATTCGCATTTTAATTTTATTAATCTACATTCACAAAATTTTCACAAACCCCCCCACTTTGTGTCTGACCTAATTCTCGAACCACATTTGGTCCTTGAGAGACGACCTAGGAGTCACTTCCTAGTCTATACTGCATTATTATGCACATTAAATTTATGCGGGTTGCGACAGCCCATCACCTCCATGTCAAAAATATAAATCTCCTCTCTAACCCTTAACCAAAATATAGGCAACAAGAACAACAAGACTTGCATCAAGATATCCCATCTTTTGTAATATGCCAAACACCACTTTGAACAATACTCAAACTGAACTATCCCCTGTAATCAACAACAGGTCCAAACAGTAGTCGTCACGGATGCCAAGCCAGAAAATCAATGCAGCAGTCTTCAAGGATGCCAAGCCTTAACGTGATCAAACCAGATGCACCTTCTTTGTGCAGAATATGATCAATCAATGTGTGCGCAAAACAATCTCCCTTTGAATCTCTTTCAAGAAAGATCACCACCGTCTTCTTGGAGAATTCTTGGAGCTTCTTAAAACAAAGAATTCAATCTGAAACAAAAATGAAATTGTCAGTTCATCAAAAGTCTCTGAACAGAATCGTGTTCAGCCTATTTATAGATTTCTGTTAATCAGACAGACTCTCAGTCGAATATGCTACTAATTCAGTCGACTGGATGATGACAATTATAACAGTTTAGTCAATCTGATAGCATATAGTCAACCAAAAACAAAACACATTTAATACAATTGACCAAGTCAACTAACTTTTAAAAATATAGCCGTTAAAGTTCAAGAGCATAACATAATTTCAAATCAGACAAGAAACATAGTCAACTTTCAACATGCAAAACACTTTGAAATTCTTTTCTTCTCAAAATTACACAGAGCACTGATTCTCAAAATCAGTACAAAGATCTTAGCAAAGGCGAATCTATTAATAATATAGTTGATTGTACTATAGCTTTGTCACAGATTGATTACATCATGAAAGTGCCTGTGATTTTCAGCTTTAAACATGTGCAGTAAAACATGTAATGATGCATTGCACATAGCACATAAAGCACATAAACACGTTCCACATATATATCAATTAATCAACATAGGAACATGTAACAGAATACATAAACATGTTCAACAGATATAGCAATCAATCAACATAAGAACATGCAATGCAGCAACAACATATGCATGTTATTAAGCAATGTGTTGTCATCATAAAAAACTAGAGTCATATAGAAATTGTGTTGTCAACAATCTCAACAATTTTTGATGATGCACAACCATGATTAATAACCAACCATGTTTGCACAATCAAATACAAAACAGAGTAACAAAAGATGTAAAATGTATCTAATGGGTTGTCGCAACCCATACAAATTTGATGTGCATAAAAGAATGCAGTATAGTGCTAGGAAGTGACTCCTAGGTCGTCTCTCAAGGATCAAATGTGGTTCGAGAATTAGGTCTAACACGAAGTTGGGAGGGGGGGGGGTTGTGAAATTGGTTTTTTGAATGCAACTGACGAAATTAAAAAGTAAAAATTAAACACATTCGAACATCATAGAAAACATTAAAGAGAGTGCAAATGCTAAACCCAACATTGTGATAAACAAACATCTAGCACAATTAAAATTAGTAAAATGCAACACTAAATTAAAACACGAAAAATAACTCAACTTACTATGTGAAATAATTTAAAGCTAAAGAAATTATCAACATAAATTTTCTTCTACCAATTCACATGACACATGCACCTACTAAAGAAATTTAAAATTGCAAGTGGGCTAAAATGTGAACCTTGGCCGTGACTCCCAATTCTTTCCCCAAAAATAATGTTTTTCCAATTAAAAATCCCAAAAGAATGGGTGCTCCAGCCAAGACACTCCCTTACGATCAAGCAAAGAAAAAGAAGTTTTCAATTCGGAAATAATAAATGTTCCAAGCCTAGACCCTTGGATGCACCGTCCAGCTCCTTGTGGTTTCAATTTCTAAAAACTAAAATGACTTTTGCTTCCTAAATTCACCAACACCGTGCCTATTATTTCTCCTCTGCCCAACACAACTTTCCACTAACTCCCATCAAATCACCGAAATCCTTGCAGCTAGGACAATGTCCTCTGTTTCAAATTAAATTGGCATGTGCACTCTTCATACCAGCCATACACCTTACCCTTATTAAATCCACAATTTTGATTGCACCGGTCAAGCAAAGTGACATCACAAGACTTCAATCAAAGAGCATAAAAGAAAACAAAATGAATTCATTCAATGCTATATGAGGCAGCAGCGATAAAATAAAAGGAAAAGGGAGTGTGTTTCATTCATTCATCTATTCTCATGTAATCTTTTAAAGCAAATAAATTGGCATAATGAAAGTTAAAACATATGAACCGTGGCATGCTGCTTCCAAAATTAAATCAACCACCGCTTGTGACTTTCTTTCTCAGCTGAAATCACCTCTGCACCACCAGGACCATGACACTTCTCCAAATAAAATCCATGCCTCTTCTTGAAATGGGAATTAGCCAAAAGCTCTTACATGTGGCTGGGAAAGACTTGGTGCAGCTGGGCAACAAAATTGGCCCCACCGAATGGAATAAAGTAGACTAAAAATGTGCTTTCCCATATGAAGTCTCCTTCTCGGTAAAAGCAACCAGCTGAAAACACCTTTAACTCCTCCCTTCCAGCACGTAATGTGTTACCACATTCCAATGCAAAAGCTCCATCTTTTTCATTCAATAAGAAACTAAAACAAAAGCAAAATACTGCAGCCATGCACAAAATTTAAAGAAAAAGAAAGTGAACATTTTTCATTCAACCCAATGCCAAACCTGTGAATACATTCTCCCTGCTACCACCAAACGTTCCAGCCAGCAATAAAATATATTGCAACAGCTACTAAAAAAAACCCGAGAGGGAGAGTGTGTTCCCTAACGTTCCAGCACCTTCAAAAATTTCAGCAAAATAAATGACAGCTCCCTCATCATTCCGTTCCAGCAAAGAAGATATTTAAATGTTTGAATCGAAGGTGGATAACAAAAGAGCAAAAGTGTTCCCTCATACAGCAAATGGTGACAACATTGCAAGAAGAAAAAGAAATCATGCCATTCATTCCATCAGAGTAAAATAACGTAAAAAAAATATGCATTCAAGCTTCCAAAGAAAATGTTTCAAGACCCATGGTGCTCTCTCGGCAAAGAGAGCTTACAGCCAAACCTCTGAAAAATTTCAAAGCAAAGATGACCACCCCCTAAGTGACGGCTGCTACTATCTTTTAATCCCTAGGTTTCAAAATCTCTTTTCTAATGGTGGGGTCCACCTACAATAAAATCCTAGATGCCATGTCATGTTTTTTTTACTATTGGGCTTAGTCCAAATTAGCAAAATTAGCCCACATTACAAAAATTCATCTACAAAATCTAAACTACTAAACTAAGCTAGATTAATTCTAAATTGCCTTGTGGAGACTCTTCACTTAATTGGTGCTCTTCAAAAAGTCTTATAGTGTGATTCCAAAATTTGCCCTGAAAATAAAAATAGGAATAATTAAGCTCAATTAATTCAAATTAATTAAAATAAGAATTATTGGTCTAATTAAGCCCAAATGGTGAAAATGACACAATAACTAAGAATTAAGCACAATTCATCAACACAATTAGGCGCGAAAAACTAAGTGAATGCTGTAAAATATTGATTCATCAGTATCACAATTCAAGTACTCTGCATATAACACAATAAAAACAGCAGAATATCAAGCAGAATATGAGACAAAATAGTTCATTCTTCCCCTTTCATAAAGCTTTCATCCATTCTCTCCCCTTTTGTGCATTAGCAAAAAAGGAATGCTCTAGATATTTATGATGATATTTCAAACAGAGATGCATCAAAAAGTATATGCAATTATCAAGATGCAATGATGATCTCCCTATCACATTTAATCACATGTAAAAGATAACTCCCCCTGAAATGCAGGCATGTGAAGATAAATGTGTAAAATGTAATTCTCCCTTTGTCATTATGCATAGATATCAAAACCAGATCAGATGCACAATGCAGTATATCATAGAGTGTACAAACAGTATGGTATAGAGTTGTATCAAGCAAAAGATATCAAACATTTTAGTCATGCAATGATACAATCATCAACAATGTCACAATATTATCTCAATCAAGATATTTAAAATCAATTTAGATTAGAGATAATAACAGATATTCAAAAATAAGAAATCAATGAAAGAAAAACCAAATTCTAGAATTGGAATTTATAACCCTGTTGTGAACAGTTGATTGCATTATTTTCTCCGTTGAATACATTGCTTTCCAAAGTTGTTGAATTCCATTTGTAGTTTCCAAAGCAATGTTTTTCCTGCAAAACCTTTCAAGGATCTTTTCCAGATTAAGCTTTTTAGTTAAGCAAGAAATATAATCAGAGATAACAGAAGTCAATATGTATAGTTGTGAAACAGATAAAGCATAGTTGACTTCAATCATATTGCGGTGGAATAAATCAATCGGAGTAAACAATGTTAAATAGATTAAAGCAACTGTATTGATTCAAACTACTAATTTCATTTCCTTTATAAAAGATATTACAATGATAGACTCATACAAGGAACAAAAATAAACAAAAGATGGAATTATAAGCCAGAAAAAATGAAACTATGTAAAGATAGGACAAGTGACGTGTATTTTCATTCCTTTCCTTCATTGATTGAACTCATGGGTAGGGGTGGGCAAAGTATACTGCACTGTACTATACTATGAAACTTTGTAGTTAACTATAAAACAATTTGCTTAAATTGAACTGAACTAAAAAAGAGTTCAAACAAACTGAACTGAACTAGTATTAAGCTCATTTACAGTACAGTACAATTCAGTAAACTAATTTTTAATTTACTTATAAAGCAGTGCGATAAAGTAGTTCCACTTTCTTCCCAAACTAAAAAGTACTGTTGCAGTTTATAAATATTTATCTCACGGGACTGGGAAACTTCTCACAACTTTTGAAAAATATAATGACTAATTCTTGAAATAAACCAGACCCTACAAGAACTAGAAAACAAATAACCAAAAGTGATACCTTTTGAACTGGAAGAGAAATTGTTCGTCTAGAAGAACCAGTTTCATTTTCCTCACTCACATGCTTTTCCTCTGTACTCATTTTTTTTCCTGGGTTAGGGAAAAAAGGACTAAGTTTTTATACTATATAGCATTCAAGAAAACTTGAAATGAAACAAATTTTTATTCTATATTATTATATTACTTGTCCGAAGAAGAATTTGTATATATTATATTACTTAAGAAAAAAACCAGCAAGACTCTTTATGAGTCATTTGGCAGAAGCTGATTAAATAAAAAAAAGGGGTGAAGCTTCCTTAGAAGTTTTTTAGAAACGCTGATTCTCTCTCTCTCTCTCTCTCTCTCTCTCTCTCACACACACACACACACACACACACACACACACACACACACACACACACACACACACACACATATATATATATATATATATATATATATATATATACGTGTGTGTTAATGACGTTGTCAAAAGCCAACACAGTGATAGAAAAATCAGTGAGCCGTAGTGATGGAAAAAAAGATTTTGGTGGAGAAAGGA
The DNA here is from genome assembly GCA_036885675.1 of Vigna mungo. Taxonomy (NCBI): domain Eukaryota; kingdom Viridiplantae; phylum Streptophyta; class Magnoliopsida; order Fabales; family Fabaceae; genus Vigna; species Vigna mungo. The sequence continues at coordinate 25,568,245 of CP144692.1, read as the reverse complement.
TATAGAGACTCATGTGGTTAGCTAGTTAACTGCCTTAAGTTTTAGTTAACTGTCTTAAGTTTCAGTTCTTTTAATATGAACTATAAAATAAGTAAATAAGTTTTTAGTAAAAACAACTCAGTTTTTTTAAGTATAAAATAATATAGTTATCTGTAGTTTAAGTTCAGTTTGATGAACTATGCCCACCCCTACTCATGGATATACTTTCATCTTGGTCCTTATCCTTCAGGAGTCGCATAATGAAATTAATCTTTGACTCTAGAGTTCAAGCTTATCACAAATCAGTTGAAATAGATCAACAGAATAGGTTTCATAACGACGGTTAGACACAGAGTTAGATTTAAGAGTTCCAGTAGAAGAAATCTCTCCAATAAAGTTTGTATGGTAAACATTTTCATCATAATGCCAGCCTTTTTCAGTCTACACAAGTCCAAGTGAGACAAGGGTGTTGAAATTTATGATATTTGTATTTGTGCATGAATACTTTCTTTCACCAGAGACATTTACCCCATGAAGTACCAGTATGTTACTAACAAGAACACCATATGGCAAGTACCGAACAAAAAATTTAGCAGTCTTGTTCATGTGGTCCTTGAGTACTTCTACCTAGTTGGTGGGTATGTTGTTCTTAATAGCATGTAAAAGATATATATCTTCTGTAATCATTTCGTCCTGCACCAGTCTTCCTGGCAGAATCACCTGTGCCAGAATGTATGCGAGTAACATCTCTTTAATTTTAAGATCCTTATGAAGTAACATGTTTTCCCTTATTTCACTGACAGGAACTCTGAGCCAACCTCTAAATATATCCTTTTTATCTAACCAGCGATTTATCTGAGAATCAGGTTTATGTGAGAGGATTCCGTCACATAAACCTTTGGTCTCCATTCATATAATCCTTGAGGAACAACCATATTTTTGTAATAACAATTTCTAACAGTATGGCTAACACAATTACAATAGAAACATGCATTTCTAGCAGGTTTACTTAAATAAGTAAATCTCTTAGTATTGGTTCTGTTAGATTGAGCTTTGTATCTTATTCCTTGCCTGTATATAGCTCTGCCAGATGATTTTAATACAACATTTAAATTGTCCCTACCTTGAGTAAATTTAGCTAGCGTGCTAGTCAAGTAATCTATCTATTCAATATAAGCAGGACAATTTTCACAATCTTTTTCTACTGTAACAGTTTTAATTTCAACATCCTTAGCAGATAACAAAGTTTCATTTAATCCTTTCTCTAACTTTTCATTTTTAGCAACAAGGTTGTTAATCCTATACTCATAATCTCTTGTCTAAGAGTTTAGTCGATTGACCTTGTACTGTAGTCGCATTGCTTCAACATGTAGTTCTTGAAAAGCATCTTTCAATAAATCATACTTTATTTCCACTGGTTCATTTGAGATGTCTGCATCACTGTCATAATCGTCCTATGTTACTTCAGTCATGTAGGAGATGTTGGATTCTTCCTCTTGATCAGCATCTTCAACACTTGAGCTTTCAGGATTTGTATTCTCCCAAGCAATGTATGCTCCTTTTTTATTCATATTTCCGCCTTGAGGGAATCTTTTCTTTTCTTTCTTCTTCGGCTTTAATTCAGGACAATCAGGCTTGATGTGTCCTTCCTTTCCACATTCATAGCACTGGACAACATTTTTATTGAAGTTATTTTTTTTCCTTGCCTGCATGGTTAGTCAGTTGACTATCATCATGTATAAGTTGACTAAATTTTCTTACCATCAAGGTCATCATTTCTTTCTCGTCCATGTCTGTTTAAGAGTTATTCTTGCTTGTAGTCTTTAGAGCAATGGACTTCTTTTCTTCAATCTCCTCTTCACCCTTTAATCTACCGAGTTCCAATTCATGTTCACGTAACTTGCCAAACAAGGTAGCCATGTTCATTGTTGTGAGATCTTTGGACTCAAAGATTGCTGTGACTTTTGGTTACCAATTTATATTCATACTTTTCAAAATCTTGATATTAATCTCCTCTTTGTCAAATATCTTCCCGAGAGCCATGTAATGATTTACAATGTGAGTGAATCATTTCTGCACATCATAGATGGTTTCTCCAGCCTTCATTATGAACAATTCATACTCTTGTATCAGGGAGTTCTTTCTTGCTCTCTTTACTTCATCCGTGCCTTCATGAGTTACCTCTAAGACATCCCACATTTCCTTTGTGGATTTGCATTGAGATATCCTGAAAAATTCATCAACAGTAAGTGTATAGGAAATAATATTTCTACCTTTAATATCATACTGATCTTTTCTATTTCATAAGTAGTCCACTCAGTAAAAGTTTTCAAAACAGTTTTCTCTTCAACATTTTTGTAGGCACAAAAGGACCATTTAAAGAGGCATCCAAAATTCCTTTATCTTGCGATTCAAGAAAGATTTGCATTCTGATTTTCCAAAATGGATAATTTTTGCCAGCAAATAGAGGTGGTGTGTTTGTTGAAGCGCCTTCACAAAAAGTTTGAAAACAGGAAGCCATCCCCAAGTTTATAATCGAATCAAAGAAAAAAAAAGTCGACTAGTTTATCAAATATCTTATGAAAACTAGCTCTGGTGCCAATTGTTGGAAAATAGGTAGGCTTCGTTTTTACACCAAGAAGGGGGGAGGGTGAATTGGTGTTGTATAAAAAACAAAATCTTTTCGCAACCTTGTAATCAAAGTATGAAACTTTTTGAACTTTCTTGAAATGCAAGTAATGAAAATCTGTATGCAGCGGAAAAACGTAGTTGACTGTGTTAAAGATAAAGTTGACTATAAAATAAAAGTGCAGGGATAGAGAAAAATCAAACACTGGTTTTTATACTGGTTCGGCCAACAATGCCTACATCTAGTGTCCTTCCAACCCAGGAAGCAAATGCACTATAATGGTTGCGGTTTTTACAACAAGGAATTTATAGAAGACCTCCACGTCAAAAATATAAATCTCCTCTCTAACCCTTAACCAAAATATAGGCAACAAGAACAACAAGACTTGCAGTAAGATATCCCCTCTTCTGCAATATGCCAAACACCACTTTGAACAATCCTCAAAGTAAACTATCCCCTGTAATCAACAACAGGTCCAAACAGCAGTCTTCACGGATGCCAAGCCAGAAAATCAATAGAGCAGTCTTCAAGGATGCCAAGCCTCAACGTGATCAAACTAGATGCACCTTCTTTATGCAGAATATGGTCAATCAATGTGTGGGCAGAACAATCTCCCTTTGAATCTTTTTCAAGAAAGATCACCACCGTCTTCTTGGAAAATTCTTGGAGCTTCTTAAAACAAAGAATTCAATCTGAAACAGAAATGAAATTTTCAGTTCATCAAAAGTCTCTGAATAAAATCGTGTTCAACCTATTTATAGATTTCTGTTAATCAGACAGACTCTCAGTCGAATATGCTACTAATTCAGTCGACTGGATTATGACAATTATAACAGTTCAGCTAATCTGATAGCATATAGTCAACCAAAAACAAAACACATTTAATACAGGTGACCAAGTCATCAATGCTCAACTAACTTTTAAAAATATAGCCGTTAGAGTGGAAGAGCATAACAAAATTTCAAATCAGACAACAAGCATAGTTGAATGTTTGGCGCACACAGTCGACTTTCAACAAGCAAAACACTTTGAAATTCTTTTCTTCTCAAAATTTCACAGAGCACTGACTCTCAAAATCTGTACAAAGATTTTAGCAAAGTCGAATCTATTAATAATATAGTCGACTGTAATATAGCTTTGTCACACATTGATAAGATCATGAAAGTGCTTGTGGTTTTCAACTTTAAAACATATGCAGTAAAACATATGTAATGATGCATTGCACATAGCACATAAACAGGGTATTGAGTACCAAGAGTGGTGCAAATACTCAAGGAAATCTCGATAGGATGTTGAGTACCAAGAATGGTACTAATACTCAGAGGAAATCTCGGTAAGGTAGTTGAGTACCAAGAGTGGTGCTAATACTCATTTGTAATCGTGTGAAGATTATAGTGGAACCCTCTACGGAGGAGACTGGACGTAGCTTAGTTGGATCAAACCATCATAAAATCTCGTGTTATTCTCTCTTCTCTTTACTAAACGGTCGTCTTACAAAATGTGCAGTTGAGTTTTATATTTGAAAATATAAGAACTTCTAGGATAAACTATCCTTTACTTTTAAAGGAAGTAACCTCTAATGATGTTTATGTGATGTTATTGGATTTATTTGATACAGGAATGTCATCCTCAAGAAGAGTGAAGATTTTGGGCAACAAGAGGAAGGAGCCAGAGAGACCAAGAAGATTTTACTCTTCTAGGTTCCTCTCTAGGAAGCATGAGGAGCATTATGCAACTGTGCAGGAAAGACGTTTGCTGATGGAGAGGAAGGCCATGTATATTCCTGACTTAGCTCCAGAGTTTGGAGTGGAGATAGAGAGGCGAGGTTGGGACTACATACCCTACACCAGCTAGCATTGAGTTGGTGAAGGAATTTTATGCCAACGCCCTGACCAGAGGAGGAGTATCAGTAGGGAGGTACATAAGCTACGTGAGGGGGGATATTATCATATATGACCCCAACACCATCAACACTTTCCTGGGGACTGAGTGACCAGGAGAGCAGAGTAGATGTAGCTATCATAGGGGAACACAAGGATTATGAGGACATCGAGAGGATGATATGTATCCCTGGGAGACACTTTCAGAGGAACCCTAATGGAGCACTAGTTAATATCCTTAGGGCGGACTTGACTCCCCTAGCAAAGTACTGGATGTCATACACTCATGCCAACATACAACCATGTTCCCATGTCTCCGACATCACGATGCATCAGATTCTTTTCATCTACTGCATGCTGAGATAGATGGATGTTAACGTTGGCAAGGTGATCGCCGACGAGATTCAATGCTGCGGCACTACTGTGAGTAGCAGGACACCACTAGGACATCCGTCCCTGATTACATACTTGTGCCAGTAGGCGGGAGTGGACACTGCAGTTCCACCCTATGAGAGGCCGAGGAGGGCTATTGATTCCTCCTATTTTCGTCAGTTCTGCAGAGAGGATGAGCCAGCCGAAGCAGTTCCTAGGAGACTGATGCGTTGTTGCGACCAACACAAATTTGATTGCATATTAGAAATGCAGTATAGCTAGGAAATGACTCCTAGGTCATCTCTCAAGGACCAAATGTGGTTCGAGAATCAGGTCAGATACGAAGTAGGGGAGGGCGGTTTGTGAAAAGTGTTTTTGTGAATGCAATTAGATTAAATTAAAATACGCAAATTAATCCTAACTAATAGGATTGAAACAGTTGGATACTAAAGCTAACATGTCAGTCAATTTATCACAACAAAAAATACTAGACAACATTAAAGCAAATGAAAATGCTAAACCCAACAGTATAAAAAAAAAACTATTTAGCACAGTTAAAATCATTAAAATGAAACACTAAATTAAAATGATGAAAATCCACTCAATAAAATATTTAAAGCATAAGAAATTAGAACCATAAAATTGCATCTACCATTCACGTGACATCCTCCAGTTGAATGAAAAGTAGCATCCTCATTTGTTTCCATAGAAACGTTCAAAAGCTCCATAAAAAAAATTGTTCTAAGAAAGCAAAAAAAAAATGGCGGAAGGATCTAGGCGGTGACAGCAGCTGCCCTTAGAATAATTAAAATAAAACGCTCTTTCTGAAGATATGAACCACCGTGTATGATGCACCATTGCCAAAAGAAAATTTGCTTCTTTTCAAAAGGAAATTAAACCCAAAACATCCCATCACCAAAAACTCTCACCTAATCTACTATTCAATGCATGCAAAAAGAAAGTGAAATTGAAAGCTTCTAAAATTTAATTCTCAGCCATCACGTCTCTGCACACTATTCCCATCTAATCACTTCTTTTCTCCAAAGCAAATTAATTTAAAAGAAACACAAGATATGGATGCCAGTTGCACCGTGAGCATACCACTCCACGACCCCTCATTTTTCATTCCATCATGCTTAAGAAAATTAAAATGAAAAGGACGCTGTCTACACTTCCCTAGGCCGTGGCAGTTGGTAAGAATAACCAAATTGCTAAGCTGCACCGTTTTATACTCCAGCAAAAAAAAGAAATGCATCGTGCTGATGCTAGTTAAAAGATTGAAATGTGCTCAAGTGCTCAATCATTAAAGTACCGAGATGAAGTGCTGAAGTTTTAAATAAAATCAAATGAAAAAGTGTTGTACAACTCAATAGGCAGTTTTCACTAAATGAAAATAAAAATAAAAATGTGCTCTATTCCATTCTCATCCATAACAGATAAAGAAAATGAAATCAAGATTTCTAAAAGAAAATGAATGCTCCAGGACATCACAGTGTGCAGGGATTCGGCGTGCTCTCCCAAGGAATAATGTCCCAAAGCAAAAGAGAAAAAGTAGCAGCAGCTGGCCTTCAAAATTCGAGAGGGAGAGAGCCTCCTCTTTACAAGTGGCGGCAGCTGGATGTTCCAGCCCCCCTTTTTCCGTGACAGCACACGTTTCATTTTATATCCTCTCTAATATGGCTTGTTAAAAACCAAAAAAACCTACCCTTGGATTCAGCTCCTGTCAGTGTTGGTGGACGTTGCCCTTTCTACTTGCTGGACACACCTCTCCTTTTTTCCATGCTGCAGCTAATACTTCAATTCCCTCATGGGCTTGCTGCTGCCGTGAAGACCTGCTGTTGGACATCACACCCAAAATGCTGGACTTAATTCCCTTTTGGTGGCAGTTGGACCGTGGAGTATTTTAAGTTGCTGGGCCGTGATGCTTGAGTGGAAAGAAGACTGTATGCTTGTTGTTGGGACGTGACATGAATGTGGGCTGCTGCACTTCTGTTTTTTTATTAAGCCCCATTTACATGGAATCAGCTGTGTGCCTTTCAAATAATAATTCTAGTTTCTTCTCTTTCTTTTCTTTTGTTTTTCTTAATAACAAAGTAGGCCGTGCATCACTTATCCACTTCATGTCATTCCAAAAATAATAAATCCACACCTCCTTTTTTTTTCATTATAGCTTAAAATATAATTGATGTGGAATTTCTCTTTAAGTCCCAAAATATTGTCGAACACTTTCCCTACAATTAATAATACAAATAATTAGTCTCAGAAAATTCAAATTTAGTAAAATAAGAATTTATGATCAAATTAAGCACAATTAGTAAAAGCGGAAAAATGCCGGACAATTAAGCACAATTCCCTGATTAATTCTAGCACAATAAACTAAGTGAAATCAATAAAATATCGACTCATCAAAATAGACCACACTTAGTCTTTTGCACTCCTGGGCAAAATCAAGACGCAAATCAGGGAACAGTTCAACGGACGTTAGGGAATTAACACAGACTCGACACACAAAAAACAAAGACTCACGAGGAAAGAAACATACCAAAATTACACAATTCTCAAGAAATCTGGACAAGTAAAAGCAGTAGACAATATCCAACACTGAATCAGAGAGAAAACAAATACTCATGAAGTTATCCAAGCAATTCAAGACATGGAAAAATGATCAGTCAGCTCAAGAGAAAAATCAAAAGTAACAAATCCTCACAGATGCACATTATCAGTGTTTCTCTCAAGTGTCTAGGGTGAACAATGTCAACTCAATGCACTCAAGAAAGCAAGCAACAAACAGTCTTGGCAAGCCTCTAATATCAACACTCAAAACATATATGCATTTTCAAATCAAAAGGTCTTTTATGGATGTAATGGGACCAAGGATAAGGGAGGATAAATATGGATGAGAAGCTACAAACCAAAAGGAATAGAGGAGCAATGGGGGAACAAGTGTATACACAGTCAAACACACCCAAACCTCTAATTCAATCTCTTCTTGACTCCATTGTTCACAATTTTTTTTAAATTTTCACATTTTTCTGTATTTTTTTCTCTTTTTTTTTTTCATCTTGTCTCTTTTCTTTTCTCTCTATCTAGGACACAACTCTAAGAGACAAGATACACAACATATTTACAAAAACAAAAAGAAGAGGAACCAACTAGCCAACTCATCAGAATATCCCAAGAGACCACACTTATTCACAAGGTACTCTAGAAATGAAGAGAAAGATGCAAAACTGTACACAAGCAAAACAAAGACTACCTAGAAAACAAAAAATTTAACGCAGAAAACATAAACTAACAATGAAAAATCAGAATCTCCCCCAATAAACCAACTTAAACTACACAATGTCCTCAATGTGTCACAAGCATAAGATAAGAAATCATAACAGTCAACAGATCATGGACAAGTGCAATGAAAACAGGAAAGGGAGGAGAAGGGAAAAGAAAACTCCCCTGGTCATGGTGGCAGTTGCTAATTTTGGACTTGCAGGGAGATCTCTTCCACCATCGGATTCAGCAAAGAAGTCTTAAGGAAGAACTACTTCATCCTCTAGATTTGATTAAGCAAGAAGATGTCCTACAAAGCTAGATCTAAGAAGCAGTGATTGTTGATGAGCAGGTTCAGCTGGTGCCTATTAATCTTCAAACTCTCGTGTAACAAACATTCAGATGTGATGGCAAAAAGTGGTTCTCATCATGGAGAGAGTGGAAATCAAAAGCATGCTCATCAACATCAACATACCTATCAATAGCATAATCATCAACAATAGAATCAATCATAGGTATGTCTACCTCTACTTCCCTGAAGATTGGTAGAGTGGTGGAAGGTAAAGATGGTCTACCTATCTCAAAGGTGTTGCTTATATCTGCCTATTCCTCAACATTTTCATCAGACTCACAATTAGTATCACCAATCATAAAGTTGGAAGCTGGTTGTACCACAGAATGATTTCAACACAAATAGAGCAAGAACCAGCTTCACAACTACATTTAAAATTTTCAAAAAACTATGAAAGATCAAAATTTAATCCTAAGTCTAAAGCATCTTCAGTTTTCACAATTTCTATGTCAAAATCATCACTAACATGTGAATCCGTAGTAGAATTAAGAATATGTGAATGCATAAACAACTCAGGCAAAGCAAGTGGAATTTCAAGTTTAGAGAAAACCTGTGTTGATTCATGATTCATCTCACCAATAAAATCAGAAGGATCAACTGCATCCTCAGGTGCAAGAGGGAAGACATAGGAGGGTGGGAAAGTAGACGGCGCAGTAGTAAGCTCATGACTTCCCATCTCCTATGTGAATGAGACTGACATCATCTCGAAGCTGAACAGTCTGGAATGGGGATTCCTCTGAAACTTGATACTGTTCCTCGGTGCACTGCGCGACCATCTGCCTCCACAACTCATTCAATGTAGGCTCAGAAGAAGTAGAAGATCTGGCAGGTGCCTTTTGTTGTTGTTGTTGCCTCTGATTTTTCTACTGTGGCTGCCTGTTATTGTAGATGTTGGTAGCATAAACTTGAGGGTCATCATGAGCAATAGGGTGCTGCAAAGAAGGACATGCATTTGTATAGTGGTCACTGGAAGAAGATATAGCACACAGCCGTGCAACAGATGCAGATGGAGATGTTGGTCTCTGGTTGGATGCCAGCTGTGTCACCAAACTCATAAGAGAATCAAGCTTGCTTTCCAATTTCCCACCAGCAGCTGATGAAGAATGGGCAAGCTCATGAAACTGCAACTGCTGTGGTTCCTGAATAAGTGGAGGAGGCATACAAGAATTCGGAAATGATTAATATTGCTGTGGAGCATCATACCATCCCAAGCTAGGGTCATTCCATCCAGGATCGTTACTGTGACCATACTGAGCAGGGAAGAATTTATCCAAGAATGTATGCTTAAGATCTTCCCAAGAAGTGATGGATCCTGGAGGAAGACAATACAGCCAACCCTTTGCTGCTTCTTGTAATGAATGCAGAAATGCCCTTAAAAACATGTCTTCATTCGGGACATCTGGAGGTTTCATTAAAGAGCATAATGTGTAGAACTCCTCCAAATGTCTACGTGGGCATTCACCTGCAAAACCATGAAACCTAGGTAGCAAATGTATCAGTCCAGTGTTGAAAACACAACGAACATCCTCCTCATCAAGTGGAAACGGCTCCCTAGAAGCACTCTCATGAGATGGAGGAGGAACCGTAATGTTGTCAACATAGACATCAGCTAAACATACATCACAAGCAATATCAGAGTCAGATGCAGAAGGAGACTCATAGACACAGGCAGAATAAGCATTACTCACATAACCAAAATAGGTAGACATGGAAAAGAAGGGGGAAAAGAAGAATGCAATGAGAATATGCAACTAAAGCTACCTAAATGCAACACACAATGATGAACACACAAGACATAACATCACACTCACAACACAAGACAAAACACAACACATACTAACACAACGAAAGACCTAAAACCGAACCGTTGGTCCCCGGCAACAGTGCCAAAATTTGATGGGCTGTCGCGACCCACACAAATTTGATTGCATATTAGAAATGCAGTATCGCTTGGAAATGACTCCTAGGTCGTCTCTCAAGGACCAAATGTGGTTCGAGAATTAGGTCAGACACGAAGTGGGGGGTTTGTGAAAAGTGTTTTTGTGAATGCAATTAGACTAAATTGAAATACGCAAATTAAACCTAACTAACAGGATTGAAAAGGTTGGATACTAAAGTTAACATGTCAGTCAATTTATCACTACCAAAAATACTAGACAACATTAAAGCAAATGGAAATGCTAAACCCAACACTATAACAAACAACTATCTAGCACAGTTAAAATCATTAAAATGCAACACTAAATTAAAATGATGAAAAACCACTCAATAAAATATTTAAAGGATAAGAAATAAGAAACCATAAAATTGCATCTACCATTCACGTGACATCCTCCAGTTGAATGAAAAGTAGCATCACCATTTGTTTCCATAGAAACATTCAAAAGTTCCATAAAAAAAAATTGTTCTAAGAAAGCAAAAAAAAAATGGCGGAAGGATCTAGGCGGTGATAGCAGCTGCCCTCAAAATAATAAAAATAAAATGCTCTTTCTGAAGATATGAACCACCGTGTATGCTGCACCATTGCCAAAAGAAAAGTTGCTTTTTTTCAAAAAGAAATTAAACCCAAAACATCCCATCACCAAAAAGTCTCACCTAATCTACTATTCAATGCATGCAAAAAGAAAGTGAAATTGAAAGCTTCTAAAATTTAATTCTCAGCCATCACGTCTCTGCACACCATTCCCATCTAATCACTTCTTTTCTCCAATGCAAATTAATTTAAAAGAAACACAAGATATGGATGCCAATTGCACCGTGAGCATACCTCTCCACGGCTCCTCATATTTCATTCCATCATGCTTAAGAAAATTAAAATGAAAAGGACGCTGTCTACACTTCCCTAGGCCGTGGCAGATGGTGAAGAATAACCCAATTGCAAAGCTGCACCGTTTTATACTCCAGCAAAAAAAAAGAAATGCACTGTGCTAATGCTAGTTAAAATATTGAAATGTGCTCAAGTGCTCAATCATTAAAGTACCGAGATTAAGTGCTGAAGTTTTAAATAAAATCAAATGAAAAAGTGTTGTACAACTCAATAGGCAGTTTTCACTAAATGAAAATAAAAATAAAAATGTGCTCTATTCCATCCTCATCCATAACAAATAAAGAAAATGAAATCAAGACTTCTAAAAGAAGATGAATGCTCCAGGACATCATATTGTGCAGGGATTCGGCGTGCTCTCCCAAGGAATAATGTTCCAAAGAAAAAAAGAAAAAATGGCAGCAGCTGGCCTTCAAAATCCGAGAGGGAGAGAGCCTCCTCTTTACAAGTGGCGGCAGCTGGATGTTCCAGCCCCCCTTTTTCCTTGACAGCACATGTTTCTTTTTATATCCTCTCTAATATGCCTTGTTAAAAACCAACAAAACCTACCCTTGGATCCAGCTCTTCTTAGTGTTGGTGTACGTTGCCCTTTCTACTTGCCTGATACACTACTCCTTTTTTCCATGCTGTAGCTAGATACTTAAATTCCCTCATGGGCTTGCTACTGCCGTGAAGACCTGCTGTTGGACGTCACACCCAAAATGCTGGACTTAATTCCCTTTTGGTGGCAGCTGGACTGTGGAGTATTTTAAGTTGCTGGGCCGTGATGCTTGAGTGGAAAGAAGGCTGGATGCTTGCTGTTGGGACGTGACATGAATGTGGGCTGCTGCGCTTCTGTTTTTTTTATTAAGCCTCATTTACATGGAATCAGCTGTGTGCCTTTCAAATAATAATTCTAGTTTCTTCTCTTTCTTTTCTTTTTTTTTTCTTAAAAACAAAGTAGGCCGTGCATCACTTATCCACTTCATGTCATTCCAAAAAAAATAAATCCACACCTCCTTTTTTTTCATTATAGCTTAAAATATAATTGATGTGGAATTTCTCTTGAACTCCCAAAATATTGTCCAACAATTTCCCTACAATTAATAATGCAAATAATTAGTCTCAAAAAATTCAAATTAATTAAAATAAGAATTTATGATCAAATTAAGCAAAATTAGCAAAAATGGAAAAATGCTGGACAATTAAGCATAATTCCCTGATTAATTGTAGCACAATAAACTAAGTGAAATCAATAAAATATCGACTCATCAGAGACATCCTTGGAGGGTAGCAGCACAACAGGAGGACACACTTGCAGATGCACCGGCACAGTATGCTTAGCCTTTCCAGATGAGGGACATGTATATGTCCCTAATGGAGGCTAAGATGGAGTCTCTTCGCAGAGGACAGGTGGCCACTGCTGAGATGATTGTAGGAATGTATGACACGCCACCAATGCACAGGTGGACTATGGACGAGTTTCATAGTGCGATGGCTTAGCCTCAGGAGAAGGCACAAGGTAGTGGGTCTGGAGCAGCTGGAGCACCTGGAGCACCAAACACAGATGAGGATGATGATGATGATTTTGAGGATGCACAGGATGGGGATGAGTATGATTCAGATGAGGACTTGCGTTGAGGGCATCTACTGATGGATGTCAGCACTTGGACAAGGATTTTTCTTTTTCTTTTGTACTTTGGATTTGTAGTGTAGGTGAATTTTAGTTTTGTGTCTATGCCTGGCTTGTACAATGATGTATAATTATGGCTTGAAATTATAATGCATGATGAGTTATTCAATGATGATAATTGATTGTGGATGATGATTGAGAATGTGTGTATGATGATATCCAGGTGAATGGTTCACTAACTGTGTGAACAAATGTGTAGTGGTTTATGATTGTGATTGTGATGCTAAGCAGGATGAATGAATGATGTGTGAGGTATTGAGCTCTAGAGTATTCATTGATATATATACTGTTCACAGGGAAGCATGAATGATATTTCCTGAGTCTTAATAATTGATAGAATTGCTTGTTGATGTCATATGATCAAGGCCATGTTTGCAAGCCTTTACTTAGCCAAGTTTTGTCTTGTTTGCTTGAGGACAAGTAAAGTTCTAAGTTTGGGGTTGTGATAACGTCTAAAAACCGTTATTTTCATACTTAAATTTGATATCAAAACACACCCTTTATGGCTTAGAATGAGCTTGAAATCAAGTAAAACACTTAGTTGAGTCATGTGAGAGTCGAAAGTTGGTTTTAGAGATATTATGCTTGTTTTTGCAGGGTTTTAATGAGAAATGAAGACGGAAGTAAATCAAGGTGGACTTAGACTTGTAAAAGATGAAGAAAAAGGATGAAAAGAAGAGTCAAAGGGACTGCTGAGCGTCAGAATGGACCGCTGAGCGGCCAGTGCAATTTGAGGCAAACTGCTCAGCGGTAAAACTGACCGCTAAGCGGTGGCGCGGCTAAGGGGGAAACCGCTGAGCGGTTTAATTAGGCCCTGAGTGGTTATTTGTTTTTATTTAGCTTAGATTCTGATAGATTATGTTATCTTTCTAGTCTATAAATAGGTCCAGTGCGATTCAAATTGTAATCTTTTGGCCAGCAGAGACGTCCAAAGTTGTTCCACACACCTTGGAGGAGGGTCCTTGGATGCTTCGGCTTCAATCTACCAAGTTTAGGGTTATTTCTTCCATTCTTTCATTACTTTTCATCTAGATTCACCATGTCCATGGTGAAATAAACCCTAGGTTGTTGGGGAACAATGTAATCTTTTGAAACTCTTTTATTTTGAAATTCTTATCTTCTTTATATGCTTGCATATGCTTATCTTTGTCAATTATTGGGTTCCTTACCTTTGCTTAATGCTTTTATCGTTTAACTCATTCAGTAAATGTTGTTTGTCTTTATTGATACGGAGACGTACAATAATGTCATGAATTGGGGGGAATTCCTTGATTAAGCAATACTGCCTAGAGGTAGGGGTAGGACGATCAATTGTATTTTGCTTTTGTTTATCATGCATTATTAGTTACTAGGGGAGGCTAGAGTTAGCAAGTCGGTAATTAGAAATAGGCTCTTTTCGCCAAGAGATTGGGTTAAGGGTAGACTAAGAAAGTTTGCATGACAATATGATAAGTAAGCGAATTAGATTAGAAAAGTAGATATAAGAGGGTGGATAAGATGAAATTGTAAACCCTAACAACTCCATTCATCCATAGTCTTTTCTAGCCAATTGATTCACTGCATTTTGCAAGTTTACTTTTGTCTTGCATACAAAACCTAAATTTAATTCTTTTCTCAGGTCTTATGCGATTGGTTTATATGAAAGTTAAGGCCTAAGAGTCCTTTGGGAAACGATACTTGGACTTACCCATTTTATATTACTTGATAACGATCTGGTACACTTGTCAGGGACTTAACAGTCTCCTCCATGCCTTGTCTAAAAGAAGAGATCTCTTGCTTTCCTTTATTTATCTTTACTGGTGGGAAGTATTTATTAAGGAATTGGGCCACCACATCTTCCTATTGAGTGAAGCTGTTCTCAGGAAAAGTCTTCAACCATACTTTAGCATCACCTCCAAGAGAGAAGGGGAATAGGCTCAGTTTGATAGCCTCATCAGGAACCCCATTTATTTTCACAGTGTTGCATATCTCATCAAAGGTTGTCAGGTGATCATAGGGACTTTCATGAGAGAATCCATTGAATTGGTTGCTCTTCACCAGTTGAATTAGAGCAGGCTTCATCTCCATGTTTGCAGCATTGACCCTTGGCCTTGCAATGCTGTTAAAGTGATGAGGGCCAACAACTGTGGTGTAATCTACCAAGGTACATCTACCATGGCTTTCTCCTACACCAATGTGAGAAGCCATTGTGCTGATCTCTAGAGAAGGTTCTCTATGATTTGTTTGTCCTTGGCCTTTTGCTGGTCTCAAGCCCTTCAAGAAGAGGTTCAAAATTTTTGTTCCTGGTTTTAACACAATCTTGCATAAACAAAACACAAAACCCTAGAAAATATTGTTAGCACACAAAATAAAATAAAACAAGAATGGAAATTGGTGATTTTAAAAAAAATAAAGATAAAAATGGAAAAAATAAAATAAAATAAAATAAAGCCAAAATTAAGCAAGATTCACACAAATAGAATAGCTTAAACCGTGAGTCCCCGACAACGACACCAAAAACTTGTTGGGGCAAATCGGCAAGTGTACCGAGTCGCACAAGTAATATAAAATGGCAAGACCAAGTATCGTATCCCAGAGGACTCTTGACGCTGAACAATTGTGTGAAAACAAGATTAATTAAGACTTAAGAGATAACGAAGATCATGGATTTGTAGTGCAAAAATAATAAAGAAAATAAATTGCAATTGATCAATGGCAAAAGAGCACAGAGATGAACGGAGGTTGATTTATATGAGATGGGTATGCTGTTGGGGTTAGACTTCAACAAGTTCCCTCTCATATATATAAGAATTCTTCTTTATTCATTATTGCTAACGTCCCTCACGAAAACACTTAAACTCGATCCCTCGGTCAATAAGCCTGTCCCTAATTACCAGTTCATACAATTCCTAGCATTCTTGGTAAAAAGATGCGACGATGCGAAGATCAAGAGGTTAAGATGACTAAGACTCATACCCTCATCCTTGAGCAATATAACCCTTAGGACTAATTCAACAAGGACCTGAATTGAAAGGAACCTTCCGACACTCAGGCAACTCACAATAATGCTATTGTATAAGCAAGAATAGAGCAGATGAATTACTCTAACAAATAATGAAATAAAGCATATAGAATTAAGAATCAATTCAAATACATGAGAGTTCACAAGGTTACATCATTCCCCAACAACAAATAGAAATTAGTTCCCCATAGACATGGGGGAACCTATGAACAATGGAAGAAAGAAAGAAGAATGGAAGACTAAGAATTGGTTAAGAGTGTATTGTTATGCTCTTCTCTGCCAGGGATGCAAAACCTAGAGCCCTAGGGTCCTTTAAATAGTTTCAGAAGTGTCCCAAAATGCGGCCCGGTCCAAAAGAATCAAATTAGAGCAGAATCAGGGCCCGATCCACCCGAAATCACGCTCAAGTGTCGTAGGGAGCTCGCCCAAGCATGAATCAAGGGTTCTGTAAGGCTTGGGCGCCAGTTTTGGACGCCTAAGCTTCGGGCATCCATCTCCCGGGCGTCGGGTCCGTCGCACGGGCGACCATGGTCGTTTTCCAACTCGCTGTTTTTCTTCCCTGTCGCCTGGGCTTTAGGTTTCCTCCCTTCTTGGTGCCTTTTTGACCCCTTTTGAGCTCCTTCTTCATGGCTTTTCACGTCTTCTTCCAGTATTGCTTCAATCATTGTCAAAACAAGGGGAAATTGTTAGAAAACTGTTAAAATCAACCTAAACTCTCTTATTCACACAATTAATTGAAAACCAATGAGTCTAAGCAAGTTCCTAAGTGAAAAAGGGTGCTTTTAGTATCAAAATCACATGGCAAATTGTTAACAAACTGCCAAGTGTACCAGATCGTTTCAAGTAATATAATTGGTAAACCCAATATCGTTCTTCCCAAAGGATTCGTAGGCCTTATCGTTCGTGCAAATTGAAATCATAAGACTTGTAAAGAAAATTAATTGGTTTGGATGCAAGAAACAACAAGTAAACATGAAAATGCGATTGATTCAATTGACAATAAAAAGACTATGGATTGGGGTTTACAATTTCATCTTATCCACTCTCTCTTATCTACTCCTGTTATTTGATTCGCTTTGTTATCTAATTATCATGCAAACTTTCTTAGTCTACCCTTAATCCGATCCCTCGGTGACTAGAGCCTATTACTAATTACTGGCTTGCTATCCCTAGCCTCCCCTAGTAATTAATAATGCATTATAAATGGAAGCGAAAACAATTGCTCGTCCTACCCCCTATCCCTAGGTGGTATTGCTTAATCAAGGAATTTCCCACCAGTTCATGACAGTACCGTACGTTCCCGTATCAATAAAGACAAACAACAATTATCGAATTAGTTAAAGATAAAAGCATTAAGCGCAGGTGAGAAACCCAACAATTGATAATCAAAGCATACGACAAACATATGGATAAATAAGAGTTTCAATAAAAGAGAGTTTCAAAAGATTACATTGTTCCCCAACAACAAAAGGGTTTAGTTCACCATTGTCATGGTGAAACTAAATGAAAAATAATGGAAGAATGGAAAAAAAAACCCTAGATTGGATAAAAAGGAGCCTAAGCATCCAAGAGATCTTCTCCAAGGAGTGAAAACTAGGTCTGGCCGCCACTTTCTGTGAAAAAAGAATACATCTGAAGTCTCACTAGGGCTATTTATAGCTGAGTAGAGTCACAAAATTTAGGCCCAAGCCCAGCAGACAACCGCCCGACGTCACATTTTGGCGCCCGACAGTTTCCCCATGATCGTGCCACCGCC
Source organism: Vigna mungo (assembly GCA_036885675.1). Taxonomy (NCBI): domain Eukaryota; kingdom Viridiplantae; phylum Streptophyta; class Magnoliopsida; order Fabales; family Fabaceae; genus Vigna; species Vigna mungo. Next base: position 25,550,516 of record CP144692.1, on the reverse strand, counting down.
CGGCGGTTTGCCTCTAATCGCAAAACCCCCTGGCTGCACCGTCTGGGCGCCAGACAGTGGCTGCCCCTCGCATTTGGTCGCCCAGCGTTGGATTTTGGCGTTGGGCGGTTCCTAGACTCTTCTTTTCTTCATGTGTCTTCTTCTTTCTCGAGTCTAAGACCTTCCATCTTCAATCCCATTCTTCATTTTCATCAAAAAAGGTGCAAAACAATGCAAAACAAGCATAATATCTCTAAAAACAGCGTTTGACTCTCAACCGACTCAACTTATGTGTCTTTCCTGATTCTAAGCTCATTCTAAGCCTTAAAGGATGTATTTTGATCTCAAATGAAGCATGAAAATAATTGTTTTTCAACAGTTATCACAAATAACGATGTTTCAACCCGTTATCACCTACATCGCTTGAGCGTGATTTCACGTGGATCGGACCCTGTTTCTGCTCTGATTTGATTCTTTTGGACCGGGCCGCACTTTGGGAAGCGTCTGGCACTATTTAAAGGACCCTAAGGCTCTAGGTTTTGCATCCCTGGAAGAAGAGTGCGTAGCAATACACTCCTAGCCAATTCTTAGTCTTTTCATTCTTTCTTTTCTTCCATTATTCATAGAGTTCCCCCATGTCTATAGGGAACTAATTTCTATTTGTTGTTGGGGAATGATGTAACCTTGTGAACTCTCATGTATTTGAATTGATTCTTAATTCTATATGCTTCATTTCATTATTTGTTAGAGTAATTTATCTGCTTTGTTCTTGCTTATACAATAGCATTATCTGTGAGTTGCCTGAGTGCCGAGAGGTTCCTTTCAATTCAGGTCCTTGTTGAATTACTCCTAAGGGTTATATTGCTCAGGGATGAGGGTATGAGTCTTAGTCGTCTTAACCTCTTGATCTTCACATCTTTTTACCAGGAATGTTAGGAATCGTATGAACTGGTAATTAGGAACAAGCTTATTTACCGAGGGATTAGGTTTAAGTGTTTTAGTGAGGGACGTTGGCATTAATAAAAAAAGAAGAGAACTTGGTGATGTCTAACCCCAAGAACATATCCATCTCATATAAATCAACCTCCATTCATCTCTGTGCTCTTTTGCCACTGATCAATTTTACTTTGCTTTATTTTATTTTCTTTGCAATACAAACCCATGATCTCTTTTTGTTTTGAGTCTTAATTAATCTTGTTGTCACACAACTGTTCAGCGCCGAGAGTCCTTTGGCATACGATACTTGGTCATACCATTTTATATTACTTGTGCGATTCGGTATACTTGCCGATTTACCCCAACATGAAGGCAGGTGAAAGCATCTATGATGTGCAAAAACGATTCACTCACATTGGAAATCATCTAATGGCTCTTGGCAAAGTGTTTGATAAGGAGGAGATCAACATCAAGATTTTGAAAATTCTAAACAGTAATTGGCAACCAAAAGTCACTGCAATCTCTGAATCCAAAGATCTTACAACTATGAACATGGCTACCTTGTTTGGAACTTGGTAGATTAAAGGATGAAAAGGAGATTGAAGAAAAGAAGTCCATTGCTCTAAAAGCCTCAAGCAAGAACACAAAAAAAAACAGACATGGATGACAAAGAATTGATGACCTTGATGGTAAGAAAGTTTAGTCGACTTATGCAAAATGATAGTCAACTGTCTAACCATGCAGGTCAAAGAAAAAAGAAGAGCTTCAGTACAAATGTTGTCCAGTGCTATGAATATGGAAAAGAAGGTCACATCAAGCTTGATTGTCCTAATTTACAGCCGAAGCAAAAAGGAAATAAAAGATTCCCTCACGGCAGAAATATGAGAAGAAAATGAGCCTACATTGCTTGGGAGAACTCTGATTCTGAAAGCTCAAGCGATGAAGATGCTGACCAAGAGGAGAAATTCAACATATGTCACATGGCTGGAACTGCAAGGATTGAATGTGACAGTGATGATGAATTTGAGAAGCTGCCTATAGAAGAAAAATATCAATAGCTGATAGAGACATTCGGAGAACTGCATGCTGAAGCAATGCGACTAAAGTACAAGGTTAATCGACTGAACTCTGAAAAAAGAGATTATGAATACAGAATTAATAACTTGTTGCTGATAATGAGAAATTAGAAAAAGAATTAAATGAAGCTTTGTTATCTGCTAAGAATGTAAAAGTTAAAACTGTTATAGTAGAAAAAGCTTGTGAAAATTGTCCTACTCATATGAAAAGATAAATTACTTGACTAGCACGCTAGCTAAGTTTACTCAAGGTAGAGACAACTTAGAAGCTCTTTTAAACTCATATGGCATAATTATAAATAGACAAGGAATTGGTTACAAAGCTCAATCTAGCAGAACCAATGCTAGGAAATTTACTGAGTTGAATAAACCTGCTTGAAATACATGTTTTTATTGCAATTGTATTGGTCATACTGTTAGAAATTGTTATTACAGAAATGTTGTTGTTCCTAAAGGATTATATGTTTGGATACCAAAAGAACATGTAACAAGGATTAACAATTAAGGACCCAAAGTCAAATGGGTACCAGCAACCAAAACTTAATTGTTTTGCAGGATACACAGCTGATGCAGAATTGATCTCAAGGATGAAACATCTATGGAACATATCAAAACTCTTGAGTATCTACAACTGGTAAAACTGTATCTATTTGCTGCATCATGCTCATATTGATTAGTTGTTGTTGTATGATTGTTTGTGTTGTATGCTTAACTGATTAATTGATTGAATTTGCTTGAAAATTATTTTCTCGAGTCACGCTCGACTCCAATATTAATTAATTGACTGAGTTATATGTCTGTATGTAAAAATCTATTTTTTCTGAACGTTGAAATTTGAATCTGGGGACTTATGAAATGCCTTAAATGCTTACATTGTTCTAAACCCAATATTGTGTCTGTAGGAATAGTATGCCTTTTCATTTTGGCACATAAAACCAACTTTTGTTGTTTTCTTTTGTTTTGACTTCCTTGTTCCAATCCTATCATTATAATATATTTTATTCAAGGAAATGAAATTAGTCATTTTGAATTAATCCAATTACTTTAATCTGTTTGAATAATGTCTGATATACTGGTTAATTGATTTGACTATGGCTGTTTGAAGTCAACTATGCTTATTCTGTCATACATCTTTACATATTGACTTCTGTTGTTATTTGGTAATAATTCTTTCTTAACCATTATGCTTGATCAAGAAAAGGTTGTTGAAAGGTTTTGTAGGAAGGACATTGCTTTGGAAATCTACAATTGGAATTCAACATTTGCAAAAGCAATACATTCGACTGATGATTTAAAGCATTCGACTACATCAAACTGGGTTAACAACTCAATATCTGGAATCTGGTTTTATCTTTACTGTTTTCTTAAATCATATATAATCTGCTATTATCTCTGAATTTTTATCTATTTCAATATCTGAATTGAGATAATATTGTGAGATTGTTGAAGCTTTTATCATTGCATATCTATATGGGTTGATATTCTGACTTTGACACAACTTTGTGCTTAAACTACTAATAAATCTGTGATATACTGCATTGTGCACTTGAATTGATTTTATTACTCATGCATAATGACAGTGGGAGTATCACTATTTTGCACATTTTTTCATCAACACCTACATTTCAGGGGGAGTTTATACTGTTTTGTGATGAAATTGTGATTTTAAGAGCATCATTGTATTTTACAAACTGCATATCTTTCTGATGCATCTCAGTTTTCAAGCTTGCATAAATATCTAAAGCATTCCTTTTTTGTTAATGCACAAAAGGGGGAGAAATATACATGAGAGTATGAGAGCAAGCATAAATGCTTTGTGAAAGGGGGAGAATTATCTATCTCATACCTTATCTGCTTGATATTTTGTTGAATATGCAAAGTAATTGAATTGTTTTAAATGTTTTGATATATGCTATTACTCTGTCATGTGTTGAATTGTACAAACATGGTTGAGTTATTCATCATGGTTGTGCATCATCAAAAAAGGGGGAGATTATTGAGATTGTTGACAACACAAACTCTATATCAAACTAGTTTTTGGTGATGAGAACACAATGCTTAATAACAGTACATATGTTGCATTATTTTGATGTACTGTGATATATGTTCCTATGTTGATTGAGTGATATATTTGTGGAACATGCTTATATGATAATGTGCTATAAAATGTTTTACATTTTTGGAAGTGAAAGATCACAAGCACCTTTATGAACTTATAATTGTGAGACAAAGTTCTAGTCCAGTCGAATACACCTTTAATGGATTCGACTATTCTAAAACCTTTGTACATATTTTGAGAATCAGTGCTATGTGATGTTTTGAGTTGAAAAGAATTTCAAAGTGTTTTTACATGTGTCAGTCGACATTGTCAAATGCATATTCGACTGTGTTATTGATCTGTTTTGGAATTCTGTTATGCTTACACGCTCCAACGGCTATATTTTTGAAAGTTAGTTAAGCATTGATGACTTGGTCAATTGTAATGAATGTGTGTTGATTTTTGTTGACTGAGAGTCTCTATGTTGACTGTCTGTTATAAGTGTATTAATACAATCGACTGAATTAGTAGGATATTCGACTGAGAAACAATCTGACTGACAGAAAACTATATATAGACTGAACACGAGTTGTTCAGAGACTTTTGACACTCTAACATTTTCATTTCTTGTTTCAGATTGAATTCTCTGTTTTAACTGCTCCAAGAATTCTCCAAGTAGACGGTGGTGATCTATCTTGAGAGAGATTCAAAGGGAGAAGGCTTATGCGCTGACTATGTGATCATTATCTGCACGAAGAAGGTGCTTCTTGATTAAACTTTGAAGGCTTGGCATCCTGTGAAGACTGATGCGTTGATTGAAGGTTTGGTATCCTGTGAAGACTGCTGTGTTAAGGCTTGGCATCCTGTGAAGAGTGCCGGTTACACGTTGAGGATTGTTCGACGTGGGTTCAGATTGCAGAAGAGGGGATTCTTGCTGCAAGTCTGGTTTTACTGTGCAACTATATTTTGGTTTTGGGTTAGAGAGGAGATTTATATTTTAGCGTGAGGCTTCTATAAATTCCTTGTTGTAAACACCGCAACCATTATAGTGCATTTGCTTCCTGGGTTGGAAGGACACTGGATGTAGGCATTGTTGGCCGAACCAATATAAAATCCAGTGTTTGATTTTCTCTATCCCTGCACTCTTTATTTCAATCGACTCTATCCTTTTAGCAGTTAGCTACGTTTTTCCGCTGCATAGAAATTTTCATTGCTTTCATTTCAAGAAAGATAAAAAATCTTTATACTTTTGTATAAAGATTGCGAAAAGATTTTGTCTTTGAACTAACACCAATTCACCCCCACTTGGTGTAAAACGAAGCCTACCTGTTTCCTAACATCTTAGGCATAAACGTTCGTGTGAATTCTTGATTTCTTAAGACTTGATGTAAAGAAAATTAAGGTTTTGAATGCAAAACAAAAAATAAACATACATGCAAAGATTGATCAATTGACGGTTGAACTATATGGATGAATGATGTTGTTGGGGGTTCATGATTTCATCCTAATCCACTCTCATATATCTACAAATTCTACTCAATTCTACTTCTTTATCAATGTTAGTGCCACTTTTTAAATTCCCCTAATTCCAATATCTTGGTGATTAAAGTCTAATCCTAATTACTACTTTACTATGTCTAGTCTCCCTAGCAATTGATCATGCATTACATAATTCGCGCAGAAGCTAAAGGCAATTGGTCCTCTTATCCTTATGTCTAGGCAATATTGCTACCAAGAGAATTCCCTCATGTCTAGACCTAACTATACGTGTCCATATAGATAGAATCAAAAGTCATGCTATTGATTAATGTCTTAAGCAAAGCATACAAATATAATGGAGGAAAAACTCTAACAATTGATAAAAGAAAGCATATGAATTAAAGTAAGAATTTCAATACATGAGAGTTTCAATAGGATTACATCATTCCCCCAACAACAAAGGGGTTTAGTTCACCATAATCATGGTGAAACTAGATGGAAAGAATGAAAAATATGAAAAAGATAACCCTAGAATTGATAAGTTGGAGCTTCCGCATCCAAAATCCGCCTCCAAGGAGTAAAAGAGAGTGTTTCCGCGTCCTTTCTGCAAAAGATAGCCCTTCAAGTTCGTCCAAAACTATTTATAACTCAGAAAAATAATAGAAACTTGGCCCAGGCCCAATAGTCCACCGCCCGACGGTATGTACGACACTTGACATCACCCCTCAACGCTGTCGCCTGAGCGTCTGACAAAGAGTTCCCTGAAGGTTCCACCGCCCGATGGTGGCTTCATCGCCCGGCGGTGAGGTCGACACTTGTACTCACCCCTCAGCGGCGTCGCTTGAGCGTATGACAGAGAGTCTCTAGAGAGTACACCGCCCGACGGTAGCTGTGACTTTTCTCTTCTTCACTTTTCCTCCTTCTCTTAAGTCTAACTCCTATCTTCTTCAACTTCCTTCATTCCATTCCTGATAAATCCTGCCAAAACATGGAAAAACCAAGCATAAAACCAAGAAAACCAACTTTGACTCTCTTATTCTCTAACTTAAACAAATTGCATGATTTCAAGCTAATTCTAAGTCATAAAGGGTGTGTTTAATGTCAAATTTAAGTATGAAAATAACGTTTTTGAACTGTTATGAGTACTCAAATTGTATTGTATGGAAAAACATATCCTCTCATTGAGAGTTATTCATTTGTGTCTTGTTGGAAATTCCTTTGTGAATCTGTTATATGTTCTGAAGAGAATTCAAACACTTGTTGTTTAGCTCAGTTGGGTTAAATGTCTAGATAGTTGTCTAGGGTTGAGACCAGGAGTGGTTAAACTTAGACTAGTCAGGATTAACTATGTGAACCAAAAGTGGTTCAAATACTTGTTATAAACTATGAGTGGTGATAATACTTATGTAATCTTAGATTAGACTAGTGCAACATCTCAAGATTTCTTGAGCGAGAACTAGACGTAGCTTAGGTTGAGTGACCAATATAAAAATATCATGTCATAAATTCTTTTCTTTGTCAAACATTTTCGTAAAACTCTCCTTATAAAAGCTAGTGTCTAATCAGTCTCATTTAATTACCTATCTCTTATAAATTTATTAGATGTTGATTTCAAAACAAAATTTAAAACACTATTCAACACCCTTTCTAGTGTTTTCCTATGTTTTCACTTGGAGCTTTGATGGTAGCATTTTCTTGTGCGACGACCATGCGCAACTTTGTTTTTGGAGGAATGGCGATGTCTAATAGGCCAGTGGCACTATCTCAAATATGAAAAAAAAAGCGATTTGACCCACTTGTTGAAGAACACGAAGAATGAAGGAGAGTGGAAATATTAGTGGTGGCTTTGGCTTGACGATGATACACAAATAGAGAAGAGGTTCAGTTCGGAGAAGAGTGTGGGAATGATGAAGGCGAAAATGAAAGAGGTTCGGAAGAAGTTACGGTTGGGATGCTAAGAGAAAACAGAACTGGACGAAAGACGAGAATGGGTGTTAGGGATTTGAAATTTGAGTACCATTTGTCTGTGTCTATCTTTACAAGTAAAAAAAAAGAATAAGAAATTACTTTCTATATTAGTAATGACTAGAAAAAATATATAAATTTTTTCTTTATTACAAAAAATGAAATCGCATTCACTTTCTCTACTGATAATTATGACTACAACTAGTGTAAGAAGTGTTATCTTATTTACAATTTCGTTACTGCATCACTTAATATATTTGGTAAATTATAACTAGTATAGAAATTCGTTAGAAAAAATAGTTTTTGCATTAGTATAAGTTTCTTCATGCACGATTTGTTCTTTACATTATAATTAGAAATCTTTCTTTAGAATGCTGCAAGCTTTTCTTGGTGATAGGATTTCTTGATTAAAAGATGCTTTATATTAAAATGTTAATATTTATATGCAAAAATTACCATAAAAGGCATTTTAATTAGATAATCGCTTTTATTTATTAGAATCACCTGTAATGATAAGTATTTATAGGGTTTCTCTTTCATTATGTTAAAATGAGATTTTGGTATATTAAAATATCCACATCTCTATCCACATTTTATACTTTTTTATTTTAATATATTAATACAGTTAATAATTAACTAATTTCATGAATAAAGGAAATTATAATATTAAAATGTAATTGAACTCGATTAAAATAGACATTTTGAAATCATACAATTCTCACATCATATAAAAAAAAGTTTCATATTTAATCATAAGCTTTGTTGTAATATGAAATTAACAAGTCATTTTTTACAACTACAGCATAAAATTATTGTAACCAATCATTAACTACTCAAATGGAAATAAGAAAAAATAATAACTATTTATTCATTCAATTCTAATGAGACTTTTCTTATAAACAACTAATTGGGAAAAACAACCATGTACATTGACACCAAGCTTTTGCAATGTGTGGGTACTTAAATCAAACCAAGCAAGATCACCATCATCTGTTTGGAAGAGTATATTGCCCATATTTCTTATTCCAATAGGGACTCTAATGTATGGTATAGGTCCAAAAATAAAGAGTTTAGTCCATGTTTCCTTCTTACCAACTTCAATTAGAATTGATATGTAAAAGGTTGTTGTTTGTGTATAATTTGATATCAAGGCAATTGACCCATTTAAGAGAAATAATTCTCTATTCACCAAATACATTTCAAAATTATCATATGCATCCATGGGTATGTCTAAAGGTGGGGGAGTCATAATCCACACATTATTGGTCAAGTCAAATGATACTAAATGTTCAATAAAATCGTGTTCAGAACCCCACCAATGACACATTCCCTCAAAGTAAAATTTATTATTAACATCAGAACTTGTAGGTATACCTCCACCAAATTTAAGGTTTGTCCAAGAGTTACTTCTTAGGCTATACATCTCCCACACACATCTTACGGTGAAAAGATCATGTGCTAACCAATCATCATCAGTATCATCAATATATGCTAGTTTCCTAATCACCTTATAGTCATCTCTAACACAATCATAGCCAAATCCGTGATACGTGATGAGAACATGCATATAATCTGGTACATAGACAAATGGACTAGGAGGAATGACCTTGAATTCACTGGTAGGTGGGTTCCACAAATACGCAGGTACTCGTGAATATTGACTGTGTAAGCAAAAAATTCCATTAATACTAGAAGAACCTAAAATAAACAATTCGCCAATGTAATCCTCTTGAGTTTGACTTGGCCAAGATAATTTTTCCATATTTTGAAACCTCTCACCAGAAGATAAAAATAAGGACGAATTGTAAAGATTCTGGTTAACTGGAGTGAGATTCAAAAGGAGACATGCATCATCATAGTATGAGTAATTATTGCATATGAAGTTATTACGAATGAGGTTCATGAAATGAGAATTTTCAAACAAGAGCGTCCATGATCTTCGTACACATCCAAATCTCTTGAGAGATTTCAAAGGTAGTTTAGAAAGAATAGAGGGTACAAGATCATCAGGTAAGTGATTCATATGCTTTTGAGCTAAATGAATATCGTCTCTCTCTTGGTTATGGAACCAAATGTTAATAAGTTGCCAATCATCTTTGTTGTTCTCATTCCATAGGTAAATGCGGTGGGAGATGTGTTGGCAATATTTAATAATGAGATTCTTGATAGTGCTCTCTTCCAAGTACTCCAACTGTTAAACAAAATGAGTAAGCAAAAGAAATAATAACAAAAATGTGAATGAGAAAATTTGTGAACCTGGTTATCATTGAGGAAAAGGGTGATATTTGTTCCCCTTGAAGGTTGTTGGGCATTGATGTCCTTGGTAACAATGAAGGAGGCATCTGGTTGAGATTCCCATATATATTGATCATGGTCATTGTGCTTAGAGGTGACAATAACCTTGTGAGCAACTAAATAAGTAGAGTAAAAGCCAACTCCCAAATTATATGCCAAATCTAAAATAAACATGTACAAAATTTTACAATTAATAAGTATGCAATAAAATTGCAAATGAATATGAAAAATTGACACCATCCTACCTTCTTTTGTCATCCCAATACCAAAGTCGATGATGGAAAGTGTTTTGTTATCCTTGTGGGGAACCAATCTTATCCACTGATCATCTAAAATGTTTTTGTGTGTATTTCTCTCAAATTGAATTTTATCTAAAGCCTGCGTATACATGTAATGATCGATAAGACTAATATAAAATAAATGTACAAATAAAAATCAAATCAAAACGATTACTTACATTCGAAGCATTAGTGATAAGTTCACGAAGGAATATTTCTTTATTAGAATAAAAGGTCTTGTTCATTTGTCTCAGTGTCAGGCTCATCACATCCTTCAATACAAACATCTCATCATTTGACATTAGATTATTTGAAATAATAACAAACCAAATGACTCAATTCAACAAAAGAAAACTGATCAACCACTTTTATATTCATTTATCCAATTGTTATATTTTCATCAATTAATAGCATTCATTATTTAATTTAAAAAACATTAATTATTTCTTAGCATTAATTAATTAATTAAAATTTTCATTTATTCAAAATAATAACAAAAGACTCAATACAACAAAAGAAAACTCATCAACCACTTTTATATTCATTTATCATAATTGTTATATTTTGATTAATTAATAGCATTCATTATTTAATTTAAAAAACATTAATTATTTCTTAACATTAATTAATTAATTAATTAAATTTGTCATTTATTCATAAGGCATTATCATGATCACTTTTTTTTTAATGTTCAAATGTTATTTAATGTTATTTCAAGTTATTAAGTTTTTTTTTTTCAAAACCAAACAATTTAAATGAGTTTGTGGTTTGAATAATACCATTTCACTCATATATGACATATGTGTATGCATGACAAAAAAAAGTTAAAGTTTTTTTATAGGCCTATAAATTTGTGGTAGAGGACTAAGAATATAACATAAATTACAAAAAGAGGAGTTATACACGTGGTGTGTACTTTACATTAGTCCTGATGGAAAAAAAAAATTACTAAAAAAATATAAAACAAGAGCTAATTTTGGTTTCTTTATTACCCATAACCTTAATTACACTTTTTTTTTCCTTTTGTATGATTATATTTAAATGATGTATTATCAATGTTACGGAACAAAATATATTTTAGGTCTCACATGTAATTATTTTTCCTCCATCTTAATATTTATATTAATTATTTTTTTTTCACATTTGAATGTTTTACTTTCAATTTAAAAGTGTTCATTCGTGTAAACTCTTTATTTATTAGGTAACATGAAAACTTTTTTTTTTTTTTGTGTTTTTGATCTTTATTTTTGTTATATTTGAAAAACTTTTATTTCGTTAAAATAGTTGTTATGTTCTATTCATTGATCATTATCGTTATATTTTAATCAATTAATAATAGAACATGACATAATTTGAGTTTTCATTATTTAATTTTAAAAAATTATTAAGTATTTCTTAGCAATAATTAATTAATTAATTTGTACATTTATTTATAAAGCATTATCATGATCACTTGTTTTTTTCTTTTAATTTTCAAATGTTATTAATTTTATTTCAATTTATTAAATCATCATGATTTAATTTGTACCACCTTCCTTGAGCTTATAAATTTGAGTTAGAAGAAAAAGAATATATAACAAATACAAAAAGAATAGTTATCCTAATAGTGTGAACATTACATTCTTACTCTTCTTCATGGAAAAATTATAGAAAGAAAATAAAACAAGCTAATTTTTCTACTTATTTTATGAAACTTTTACATTATTATGCATACACCACTGCGAAAAAGGCTTTTAATGTCTGTTATTTTAAGTCTTTAATGTCTGACCATGCCCTAACGTCATATTGGGAGATGTCAATTGGACGTTGAATCACTCATTGGTCGTTAATGGATGTTTGCTCACACCTAACAAACGTTAAAATAGAAGTCGGCTCAGTCCTACATTCGACGTCAAACTGCGCTGAGTGGCCCTCTACCTCGCGCTGAGCAAGAAAGTCCAGGGGTGGCATTGGGAGGAATTTGACGTCGGACAGAGCACTAACCGACGTCCCAATTGTTTTCTTTAAAAACAAAAATAGTTTGTTTTGACAATAAAACCACACCTGAAAGAAAAAAAATATTCCCAGCACATGACAAAATAATATATTCTATGTGTTTCAAGTGATTATAGAACTAAACAATCTAAAAAACAATCCAAAACTTTAACTATCAAAGCTTAAACTTAAATTTAAGCTATTTAATGTTCAACAACAAATAATATTCTTCTTAAAGGCATGGGCATGAGTCCTAAGTCCATCTTTGTAGAAGATAAGCTGTCCACCCTTGTCATATCTTCTTAATTATGTCCTTTGATATAGGAGATGTATTCTTGAAACGCTACAAAACCAAGTCAAATTCATTATGTTTGCATATGTTCCTTTGATGTTTTCCAAAGACATTGTCAATGTTTCTTACTTCGTTATACACTTCTTCACATTGCGTGGTTGGGACACAACATCATCCTCAACACTTCCATTAAATGTTTTTCTCAATCTACGGTAAGGGTGATTCCCAGGAAGGAATTTTCCAGACTATAGTAGGCTTCCATCAAGTGGTATCAGAGCCAGGTTGTCCACGCACTTATAGCTAAGTCTTCTTTCCATTCTTCTACTTCTTTTGCGTTCTACACATATTAATCTGTTGTTATTTTGTTCAGTCCACTGTTTCATTTCTTTCACTGTCGTGTAGTGTTCGATTGGTGTTTCCAGTTGTTGTTTTAATGTTTCCAGTGGGTGAGCATGTTTGTCTTTCATTTTAAACGATGAATTCATTTTGTTTGAGTCAATTCCAGCTTCATTCTTCAATTCCAGAATTGTCACGGTCATCTGCATATCCTGATGTAGTTTTACTTATGCTTTTCTTTGGTTTTTTGTTCTACTAGGTTTATTTCGGTTTCTTTGAGCTTGGGGTGCTGAAAAAGCTTTAAATCAACCAAATAAGGCAATGAGAATATGTTCTAACCTTGGTGATACAAGCTTAAGCACCAAAGAAGCATAGGTGATTTTAATTCTCTTGTAGAATTTTGTTTCTGATTTGAAATTCAAATTTTGTTTTCACTGGTTTTAAACTTTTTCTGCTGTTTGGAACAAATTTGTTTCCTGTTATTGGAAGTAGCTAAAGGTATGCCAGACCATTAAAAGCAAGGAAATGCATCTAGCATAGCTTGGTTGCCTTAAAAACCATTAGCCTTTACTGATCATTGAATGATTCCAGCTCTTCACCGTGCTAAACATCTTTGCTTGGTTTATTTGGAGTTTAATCATACTAAGCGCCATAATTCTAACTTAGTTCTATGTAATGACAATTCATTGAGTCAATTTTCCTTGCTGTCCAGCCTTAGATTCCATAAAACTGAATTTGGTTGGTTGATTTAGTGCCTTTTTATTACATAAGTGGTACAACAGTGGTGATATTCGAAAAGCTTCTGTTTCTTTGTTGTTTCATAGCTTGATCAAGCTTCAATTGATGGTTCAAAGTTGCTAGTACTGTTCATTTGGTCAAAACATGGCTTATATGCATATTAGCATTTGAAACCATCAATTTTTGGGTAAAAATGGAAGTGGAATGATTTTTAGTTACCAACAGATTATAAGTCATTTTAAAGTCTGAACACACTTAAAATCATCAATTAAAGTTGCTTGAAGTTTTAGTTGTGAGTTTGAAACACTTCCACACGAAATTGGGTACTAAACCATCAATTCAACTCTTTTTTTTTTCTGGTGCAGTTCTGTATTTCAAGTGCTGTTTGAAAAATTTCTTTGCATAATTCCAAACTTGGATTGGAAAAAGCTGGTTCTATGACTCAGATTGAAAATAAATGAATAAAAGAACAAATATCAAGTTTTAAAAAGCTTAGAGAACCAATAAATCTAGTTTACAAGTTCGCAAAGTTAAGAACACAAAATCTGCAACTCTTTGGGACATTTTATCAAATAGTTTGGGAAATTATCAAACAGTTTGCATCTGGAATGAATTCTGAACTGTGCTTGTGTTTTTCTTGCTTTCTTAATCTACTATAGTCCATTCTTAGGCTCCCCTTGCGTGCTTGTTGTGTTTCAATTCCTCTTTTCATTTGATTTCACGTTTCTTGGCTTCCAAATCTGTTTTGAACCTTGGTGCAGTGTGATAAAACCAGTGCAGCTTTAAAAATTGTTTGGTGCATTTCTAGTGATTATTTGGAGCTTGTATGCAATCTGTTTGAAGCACCCAGAGGCAGAAACTTAATCCTACTATGGTAGCATTCTAGGAAGTGGTTAGGGAATTGAAATGGAGCAAGAAGGAGGACTTTACAGCAGCTCAAAATCACGTAACAACCACTGCTGTTTGCTGTCCAGCAGCATTTCTTGCACCAGAAAATTCAACCTTCATACTGATTTTGAGTGATACATTGCAGCAGCCAAAGCTTGGATTTTACATGAGTTTTAGGCTTCATTTTGAGCTTGTTTGAGCCTTAATATCACAGAGCCTTTGTAGTTTAATTTCCATTTCTGTTTATGCGTTAAGTGACTTGGAAAAATGCTCTTGAAGAAATTCCAAGATCACTTGCACTTTCACTTAGGACTGTCTAGCATTTACATTTTGCACCTTTATTGCTTTCTTTAAATTGTTTGATGATTTATTTGTTTTAAGTCTCCGTGGTATATAGGATTGCATAACATATAGATAAGCCTTCTTTTGTTTTTTAGGAGCATTCCATTAGCATTTAAAAACATTTTGAAAGATTTCTATTTAGAAACTAAGGTAAAAGGAAATCTAAGGAAACTCTAGCTAGGAAGAATTTCGTTTCTAAGCTTGTCCACTTGTGATTCACCTCTTCTTCCTAGGAACTACTTGGAATGATTGAACAACTTTTGGACAATCAAAACAAAAAGAAAGAGAGGTCTTCACAAAGAAGAAGAGAAAACCGAGAGGACACAGCCTTTCCACTTAGTGAACTTGAACAATATAGTAATCATCACAATGATGGCCGCTATCAAACACCTCCTAGGAGACATCATAGAGCTAGAGAACATCACCCAAGGGGACCCAAAATTTATCTTCCTTCCTTTCATGGAAAGGATGATGTGGAAGAATATTTAGAATGGGAGATGAAAGTTGAGCAATTGTTTGAGTGCCACCAAATAGAGGAGGATAGAAAGGTAACCATGGCCTCTCTGAGCTTTCAAGGCTATGCCTTATATTGGTGGACAACATTGGGCAAAGATCTTAGACTAAGACAAATACGTCCTATTAGGTATTGGAATGAGTTAAGATCTGCCTTAAGAAGAAGGCATGTCCCAGCTGTTAGCAATAAGGAGCATTGGTAAAACTTGAAGAATTGTTTTGATGATGCTGCAAGAAGTATTATTTAAAGAGAACATTAGATTTATTTAAAAAGCAACTTGTAGAGTTTGGATGTACTAGGAAAATCTTAAACTTTGTATTTTTAATTGGAATAATCGATTATGGACAAGCTATAATCGATTATCACTTACATTTTTACCTGCAATAATCGATTATCAAGGAGCAATAATCGATTATCACAAGTTATACAAGAATAATCGATTATCACTTCATATAATCGATTGTCACTTTTTGAAAAACCTGTAACGGACTTGAATCATCGATTATCACTTACAATAATCGATTATTTGTGGCAGTTGGGACTTGACCTTTGATATTTAGAGCAGCTGCCTATATATTGGGTTTTCGTGAAGTTCAGAAGTAACGTTTATGAACTGAGAAAGCTTAGAATACTGTGTGTCAGAGGAACGTTCTTAGAAAGCTTTTGTTCATAGTTCCCTTGCTTGGTCTCGTGAAAGGAGAGACTCGCGTATCGTGTGTCGATAGTCGGAGCAGACTCTCTTCGAGTTAGCAAGGTGCTTTGCTTGGTCTCGTGAAAGGAGAGGCTCGCGTATCGTGTGTCGATAGTCAGAGCAGACTGTCTTCGAGTTAGCAAGGTTCTCTGCCTGGTCTTGTGAAAGGAGAAGCTCGTGAATCGTTTGTCGATTGCCGGAGCAGTTCTCTTCAAGTTGGTAGAGTGATTCTTTTCATTCTATTTCTGTACTTTTCATTGTAATCTGTTAAATCCTTTTTAGTGGAACTGTTAATCACTCTTTGTAGTGATTAACGACTGGACGTAGATTCTGTTGAATCGAACCAGTATAAAAATCCTTGTGTGCTTTTCTTATGCCCTATACTCATTTTACTTTAACACACATCAACTGCTTGGTTAATTTTCTGAAAGAAAATTGTTTTTTATAAAAAAGGATAAAATCGTTTCAACTGTGACTTAATACGCTTTACGCTCTCTGAGTATTATTTCTGCTGCGCAATACTCTTTTAAAAATTACCCCCTCTGATACCGTCACCAGCCTATTATGATAGAGAGTTAATGGATAAACTCCATAAACTCCAACAAAGGAGCATGAGTGTTGAAGAATATAGGCAAAAAAGGGAGTTACTCATGTTGAGAGCAGGGATAAGAGAGGAACCAAGGATAACAATTACTAGGTTCCAAACTGGACGTAACTATGACATAAGAGACAAGGTTGAACTTGTACCTTACAATGATCTCAATGAGTTAGTCCAACTTTGTGTGAGGGTAGAACAACAACTCAAGAGGAAAAGCTCCTCCAAGAAGGAATACCCTACTTGCTCTAAGAAAGAATACAAGAGGGAGAGGAGTCTATCTAAGTCAAGATATGAAGGACCTTGAGAGAGAGAGAGAAAGAAAAAGAAAAGGCCAAAGAACCTTCAAGGGAACATAGAAGTAAGGAGACTAAGTGCTTTAAATGTGGGGAAAAACGGCACTATGCAACTGAGTGTCGCAATAGAAGGTCAACTTACATTCTTGAGAATGAGAGTGAAAGTGAGGGTTCTTCATATAGTGAGTCTGAAACATCCACTTCGGAAGAAGAAACTTTACCTTGTGATGGTGATTTACTCATGGTGAGAAGACTCTTAGAAGGAAAACATGTTGAACTAGAACAATCATAAAAAGAGAACCTATTGCACACAATATGTAAAGTCTTTGAAAAGACATGCTCAATGATTGTGGATAGTGGCTCTTGTTGCAATTGTTGTAGTTCAAGAATGGTAGAAAAGCTAGGCTTAACTACTACTCCTCATCCTAAACCTTATAAACTTCAATGGATCAAAGAGGATGAAGGGATAGTAGTTAAAGAACAAGTAAGTGTACCCATTTCCATTGGAAAATATGAAGATCAAATTGTGTGTGATATAGTACAATTGGAAGCGGGGCACATATTACTTGGAAGGCCTTGGCAATTTGACAAGCAAGCTTTACATGATGGTGTCACCAACAAAATCACCATTCAACACAAGGGAAAGAAGATTGTTTTGTGTTCGCTTACACCTACACAGGTAAGAGAGGACCAAATAATTCTTAAGAAGTTGGATGAAGAATGGAAAAAGGGAAAGAAGAAAGAGAAAAAGGAGAAGAAAATGAGTTTGGTAAACAATGCCATATCCAAAGAAGTTGTTCAACCTCAAACTTTGAAAGCTTCTAAAATTCTTTTGCTTGGACAACCTCATTTTCTCCTCTATTGCAAAGAGGCATTAATTTCAATAAGTCATGAGCTTGGTTCTCTACCAAAGGGGTTGCAAAAACTTTTACAAGAATTTGATGATATATTTCCTAGAGGTACCAAGTGGATTACCACCTTTGAGGGGAATAGAACATCAAATAGATTTGGTGCTTGGGGCAAGCCTTCCTAATAGGCCAGCTAATGAGTCAATATTTTCTTGACTTCTCTTAGTTTATTGTGCTAGAATTAATCAGGGAATTGTGCTTAAATGTCCGGTATTTTCCTGTTTCTGCTAATTGCGCTTAATTTGACCAGAAATTCTTATCTTAGTTAATTTGAATTATCTGAGCTAATTATTTGCATTATTAATTGCAGGAAAAACTTTGGAAAAACAATTTGGGATATTTGGAAGTTAAATGAGCCGATGATTTACTTATTTGAAGAAAAGAGAGGAGCTTATTTCATTTTGGGCTTGTGCACAAAAAGCATCCCGCAAGGCACATTTTCATTGTTCCAATTTGAAAAAATGTGTGGTGTCACGGCTAGCAAAAAGAGCAGCATTTGAAGATGCAATCCAGCACATTACGGCCCATAATAGTATGGGGTTTTTAGTTGTTTTATTGGAGGAAGGCTGGACGCATTGAGATTAAGCGCTGACAGCAAGGGGCATCTACAACACGCATTTGGGCTGGATGGTTCCCAAGGGCTTCAATAGGAAAAAGAAAAGTCTAGCTGATTGGAGCATGTGCTGTCACGTGATGGGCTGAATTGGAGAAGCATTTTGGCTTTTCTTTGAGAAAGTGGTGACGTCTAGAGGGATTCATGATCACATTGGATTCATCTTGGGCCAGTTATTGTTCCATTTGAAGAGTGTATCCAGCATCAAACAACCACATCTTCACGCTGGCAGCAAAAGTAGGTCACGACTGATTGGAAAAAAAAGGAAGCAGGCTGCAGCACATTGAAAGCGGGCCTTCACATAAGCTGCCTTCATTCCATCAAGGATCCAGCAAAAAGGGGGTGCAGAGTGGCCCATGGGAGCAAAGACAAGTCCAGCATAACAATTAGTATGAGGTGTAGACAACAGTTTGCACACACGCTCCAGCAACGTCCCAGCAGCTGCAACATGTCTGGCTTCATTCGGTCTTGGGCTGCAACATCCAACACATCCAGCAGCTACATACGCACATTACAAATCTCTTTTGATTTCAAGATTGCAAAAAGTCATGGGCCAACAAATATAAAATGCTATCGAGCTGCAGAATCACGTCCAGCATTAAAGAAGGGTGTGACGTGCAGAAGCTTGAAAACAAAACACCACGGTCCAGCACTTGAATAAGCAGAGCAGTGCTTCTAGGAGAGCTGCAACCTTCACGCTTGCAACACCATGTGCTAGCTAGCAACACGGAAGTCCGGCCAACAATTAGAATTCTTCATCTAGCCTTCATACGCATCCAACAAATGGCCCAAGTGCAACATCTCCAACATTAGTGTATGAGATGGTCCAGCACGTGAAGATAACACAGCAACAACAACCACACACATGCAACAGCTTTGAGGAGCATGTCCAGCTTTGAAAGAGCTGCATCACGGCCCAATATATTTCAGCAAACAACAACTGCTCCACTAAATAAAAGCAATAACGTCCAGTAGCACATGAAGTAAAAAAAATGGGTAATTTATTTTAGGTGCTGGACCAAACAGCAATGGAGCCCATGGGCAAGGAATGGGAGTGTCCAACAAGTGGAATAGGGCACGTGAATTAGAAATAGGAGTTCCTTCAATTAAAAAGGAAGACAACATGCACTAGAGGAAGCCGCCACACTAGGGAAGAACATACGAATATTTAGGGAAGTATGGAGGGTTATGGTTGATGGTTTATTTTCTTTAGAAGTAGATGTATATTTAGTTTAGAAGATTGGTGGGACACATTTTGGAACGAAGAAGCGCTGATTCAACCTTTTCATCTTGAAGCTTGTTGATTTTCTATTGGGTGCACACGGTCACAATTTTACTTCAGCAAATTTCATTTTTTTTATTCCAGCACTTTAGTTTGTTTAGAAATCATTTTAAAATGGGAAAACAGTTGCTTTAGTTTTAGGATGCCATGGAAGTTGATACCTTTGGATCGTTGAATTTTTATGATGTTATATGCATTTACTCATTTTCATTTAATTGGATTATGCATGTTGAGATTTCAATTTCATTTCCTTGGATTTATCATCGTAGGCTATTTTTCTTTTCTTTTATTTACCAAATTTATGTTTTATTGCCTTAGCTAGAATGTGTTAGATTCTATTCCTTTTGTCTAATGTGTTCGTTTTGTTAATTTAATTGTGATGTTAGCTTAGGTTAGTTGGTTGGTTGTTAACAAAATTATAATGTTTCCTTGAGATTCTGAACTGTAATTGTGTTTGCCACTCTCACTTGGTTAATGTGAAATCTGTTTTTGCACTTGCAATTGGGTACACGCTTAGTTTCCCAGTTGGTGTTTAGTCTTCGCTTAGTTGATGAAACTGCATGGTGTAAATTGGATTTGATGTTAACACTACGTTTGCTTAGTTCGCTTTTATGAAAGCATGTTTAGCCATCACTTAGTTGGTTAACTGTGTTGGATTAGAGGTTAGAGTCATTGCTTTATTTTGTTGATCTGTGATAGGAAGCATTGTAATTAAGTTAATGACCAACCGTTTCCATTCTGTCTTTGAAACCGTTTTTAGATCTGTGTTTAATTATCAGTTTGTGTCAGTGTTTCAATTTAATTCATCTGCATTCACAAACCTTTCACAACACCCCCCTCCTCCGCCCACTTCGTGTTTGACCTAATTCTCGAACCACAGTTTGGTCCTTGAGAGATGACCTAGGAGTCACTTCCTAGTCTATACTGCATTCTTTATGCACATTAAATTTGCATGGGGTGCGACACCCATCACCAGCCTATAGGACCAACCCCATGGAAACAAAAGAAATAGAGAAACAAGTTAATGAATTGTTGAATAAGGGGTGGATCCAAAAGAGTTTAAGTCCTTGTGTTGTTGGTTCCTAAGAAAGATGGATCTTGGAGAATGTGTACAAATTGTAGGGCCATCAACAACATAATTGTCAAATATAGGCATCTCATTCCTAGATTGAATGATATGTTGGATGAATTACATGGAGCAAACATCTTCACCAAAATTGATCTCAAAAGTGGATATCATCAAATAAGAATTCAAGAGGGAGATGAATGGAAAACTGCTTTTAAGACCAAGTTTGGTTTGTATGAATGGTTAGTCATGCCCTTTGGCTTGACCAATGCTCCGAGTACATTCATGAGGTTGATGAAACATGTTCTTAGATAATGCATAGGGATATTTGTAGTGGTCTACTTTGATGACATCTTAATCTATAGTCAAGGTCTTCAAGAGCACCTTAGCCATGTCAAACAAGTCTTGCTTCTTCTTAGAGAACATCATCTCTTTGCCAACTTTGATAAATATACTTTTTGTCAAGAAAGTGTGATTTTCCTTGGAATCAAAGTTGGAAAAGAAGGTGTACATGTTGATCCTGAGAAGATCAAGGCAATACAAGAATGGCCAACCCCAAGAACAGTTGGAGAAGTAAGAAGCTTCCATGGGCTAACTAGTTTTTATAGAAGATTTGTGAAAGACTTTTCCACTATAGTTGCCCCTTTGAATGAATTGGTCAAAAAGGATGTTCCTTTTATTTGGGGTGATAAACAAGCCATATCTTTTGAGACCTTGAAAAATAAATTAACTCATGCACCCATTCTAGTCTTGCCTGACTTCTTCAAAGCCTTTGAACTAGAATGTGATGCATCTGGGGTAGGAATAAGAGTTGTTTTGATTCAAGAAGGTCACCCAGTTGCCTACTTTAGTGAAAAACTTAGGGGACCTACCTTAAACTATCCTACCTATGATAAAGAATTGTATGCCCTCATTAGAGCTTTAAAGACTTGGGAGCATTATTTGGTAACTCGAGAATTCATCATACATACTAACCATGAATCTCTCAAGTATCTTAAAAGGCAAGGAAAGCTAAACAAAAGACATTCCAAGTGGGTGGAATACCTGGAGCAATTTCCCTATGCCATCAAACACAAGAAGGGGAGTACTAATGTTGTTGCGAATGCTTTATCTAGAAGACATGCATTATTAGTAACTCTAGGCTCATAAATATTAGGATTTGATGACATAAGAGAATTATATGAAAATGATGAAACATTTGCATCCACTTATTCATCATGTCTTAAGAAGCCTTTTGATGGATTCTATCTTTCTGAGGGGTATCTTTTAAATAAAGGAAAACTTTGTATACCCTAAGGATCCATTAGAAAACTTCTTATAAAAGAGAGTCATGGATGAAAATGATGAAACATTTGCATCCACTTATTCATCATGTCTTAAGAAGTCTTTTGATGGATTCTATCTTTCTGAGGGGTATCTTTTTAATAAAGGAAAACTTTGTATACCCCAAGGATCCATTAGGAAACTTCTTATCAAAGAGATTCATGGAGGAGGACTCATGGGCCATCATGGAGTTGATAAGACTCTAAACATTTTGAAAAGTAAATTCTATTGGTCACACATGAGAGTAGATGTTCAAAGGCATTGTTCTAAATGCATAGCTTGTTTACAAGATAAGTAAAAAATTATGCCTCATGGACTCTATACACCTCTTCCCATAGCTAATACCCCTTGGGAGGACATAAGCATGAATTTTGTTCTAGGATTTCATAGAACTCAAAGGGGGTATGATTCTATATTTATGGTAGTACATCGTTTTAGCAAAATGGCACATTTTATACCCTACCACAAAATAGATGATGCTAGCTATATTTCTAGACTCTTCTTCAAAGAAATAGTGAGATTGCATGGTTTACCCAAAACTATAGTGTCTGATAGAGATGTGAAGTTCCTAAGCCACATTTGGAAAACTCTATGGGAAAAGCTTGGAACTAAACTTCTATTTTCTACTACATGTCACCCACAGACTGATGGGCAAACTGAAGTAGTAAATAGAACTTTATCCACTTTATTAAGGGTAATATTAAGAGGTAATAACAAATATTAAGATGAACATCTTCCTCATATTGAATTTGCTTATAATAGAGTAGTTCACAAGACTACTAATCTTTCTCCTTTTGAGGTTGTTTATGGTTTTAACCCTATCACACCTCTTGATTTACTACCTCTTCCAGAATCATCTTCTTTTCTTCATAAAGAAGGTGTTTCTATAGCGGAGTTTATCAAGAAATTACATGAGAAGGTTAAAATCCAAATTGAAAAACAAACTCAAAAATATGCAGAATATAACAACAAAGGGAGAAAGAAAATAATTTTTGAAGAAGGAGACCTAGTTTGGCTTTGATGAATCAATATTTTATACCATTCACTTAGTTTCTCACATTGAATTATGTTGATGAATTGTGCTTAATTCTTAATTATTGTGTCATTTTCACCATTTGGGCTTAATTAGACCAATAATTCATATTTTAATTAATTTGAATTATTTGAGCTTAATTATTCCTATTTTTATTTTCAGGGCAATTTTGGAATTATACTTTTGGACTTTTGGAAGGGCACCAAACAATTGAAGAATTTCCATAACTCAATTTAGAATTGGTCAAACTTTAATTTAGTGGTTTAGAAATTGTAGATCAAATTTTGTAATTTGGGCTAATTTTGGTAGAATAGACTAAAGCCCAATTGTAAAAAAGATGTTGACTTGACACCTAGGGTTTTTCAAAGAAAAAGTGGACCCCACCCATTTTTAGAGGGGACACTTGGTCCAAGAAAAGAGTCCAGCCGTCATTCTCTAGGACTTACCTTTGGTGCAGCGGAAACATCCTTGGAGGGCTCTCATTTTGAGTCTTTTCTTGGCTGGAACGGTGCAAATTGTTTTTTCTAGAACGTCCAGGGGGCAGCCAACGAAAGGAGGGATATTTATTTATTTTAAGCTGGAGCTGGCACAAACAAAAAGATAGAATCACACGGTGTAGGGTCTAGGGAATATAAAAAAAAATGAAGGCTGATTGCAAGTGAAGCTGCCACGTCCTAGAATGAGAAGAAGCTCGTGGATTTCAATTGGAGCAGTGTGATGTCACGGCCCACAACAGAAAAGTGTGGTTCAATTGTTTGAGGAATATGCATTGAGCTCACATCTAGTGGTGCACGATCTAGTTATTAAAAAAATAGAATTTTATATGGCTACAACGTATTTTAATTCTTGACCTGGAAAGGTTAAGTCCAAGGGCCCATGGACAAATTATTTTGCAATCCTCCAGCTTCCAACCCTCTTCAACGGACAGCCTCCATGCTCGCTGCAGCTCATCCATTTCTTGCGTTAGAGAAGTCAAGCAACCAGCTTCAACTTCACCTTGCAGCAACGATCAAACGGCCCATATGCCAACTCCACATCCAAGCAGCTGCACGTTCTTGAAGAATGACCCTGCAGCCACGGCCCAAAACTTTGAAAGGAATGGTGTCCAACATAAGTCCACCAGCTAATGGAGAAGCTCACGACCCTAAAGGAAAGCTCAAAGTATCATCCAGAATGTTGCATATCCTACTTACTATTTGAGAAGCACGTGACATCCAAGGTCTGACGTTGTTTGCAATGGGAGAAGCAAAGGAAAAACACTCATTGTTGCATTGGCTTTGTGCTGTTACAGAGAGCAGCCACCGAGAGAAGCTCACTGACACTAGAAGATGGAGGGTTATGGTTGAGCTGGAGAAAAGGCACACGGTGTGGGATGTCCTGGAATAAAAGAGAACGTGATTTAATTGGAGAGGTGCTTACGGGTTGCCTCATTCAGTCTTTTAGAAGTAACGCGAATTCGTGTTTGCTGAAGAAACATTTTCTTTATTTTAGAAGCTGCACGGTGCTTCATTTTGGAAGTGCAACATTTTCTTTTCTATTAAGCTTTGGTCATTTAACTTTCCAAGTGCTGCCTTATTTCTCTGTTTCATTTAAATGCTTAGTTCAACATTGCATCTTAAATTGGTTGACACACTTTTGCCTTGAATTTAAATTCCAACTGTACGGTTTCTAAGTTATAATGAGGAAGACTTTATTGTATTTAAAAAAAAAGGGTTGACGTTGATTTTGTTTTTTTGGTGTGCACGGTGTGCACCACTTTCCCTTGAGAATGAAGATCAGTTCACGGTGTTTCAATGCTGATGGCAATCTACAATTTATGGAAGTGTTTTCTTTTACTACTTTATTTCCCTGCTCCAATTTCTTTGCTTGAATGCATGCACAAGTTTGTAGCTTGGTTCTCTATTTTAGTGACTTACCCGTTTTTTATCTTAACTTTAACTATCTAGTCTCATTCACTTTAATGTTGTCTAGTATTTTTGGTAGTGATATTTTAATTGTCATGTTAGCTTAGGATAGTTGGTTGGTTATTAATAAAATTACCTTGCTTCCCTGAGACTTTTAAACTTTAATTGTCATACTGCTGCTTTTATTCTGCTCAATATTTAATCTGTTGTCTGCCTACGATTAGGTATACGTTTAGTTGCCTAATCGGTGTCAATTCTTTGCTTAGTTGATTAGACTGTATGGTGGATGACTGATTAAATTTGTGCATTGCAGTCGCTTAGTCTGTAATTTTGAAGACCGAATTAACCTTCGCTTAGTTGGTTGATTCGTGTCGGATTTTGATTAGAGTAGTGTGTACCTGTCATTGATTTGTGATTGGAAGCATAGTGATTGAGTTAATGACCAACTGTTTTTATTCTGTGTTTGATTCTGTGTTTCCATCTCTGTTTGCATCGTTTTGATTTAATTCATCCGCATTCACCACAAACCTTTCACAAACCCCCCACTTTGTGTTTGACCTGATTCTCGAACCACAATTTGGTCCTTGAGAGACGACCTAGGAGTCACTTCCTAGCACTATACTGCATTCTTTTCTGCACATCAAATTTGTGTCGGGTTGCGACAGCCCATCAAATTTTGGCGTCGTTGCCGGGGACCAACTGTTCGGTTTTAGGTCTTTGTTGTGTTAGTGTGTGTTGTCTTGTCTTGTCTTGTGAGTATGATGTTCTATGTTGTGTGTTCGTCATTGTGTGTTGCATTTAAGTAGCTTTAGTTGCATATTTTCATTGCATTCTTCTTTTCCTCCTTCCTTCTACATGTCTACCTACTTTGATGTTGTGAATACTGTTTCTTCTGCCTATGTCCATGACTATGATTCTCCTTCTGCATCTAACTCTGATATTGCTTCTCATGCATATTCTGCTGACTTTTATGTTGAGAACAATATGACTCATCCTCCCATTCTTGAAAGTGCTCTTAGGGAGCCAATTTAACCTAATGAGGATGATGTTCATTGCGTTCTCACCTCTGGACTGACAGATTTGCTGCCTAGGTTTCATGGTTTTACAGGTGAATGCCCACATAGACATTTGGAGGAGTTCTACACGATTTGATCTTCAATGAAACCTCCTCATGTCCCTGATGATCATATGTTTTTAAGGGCATTTTCGCATTCATTACAAGAAGCAGCAAGGGATTAGCTGTATTGTCTTCCTCTAGGATCCATCACTTCTTGGATGAATTCTTCCCTCTTTAGTATGGTTACAGTAACGATCCTGGATGGAATGACCCTAGCTTGGGATGGTATGATGCCCCACCGCAACATTAATGTCAAGAACCACCATTCCAGAATACTTGTATGCCTCCACTAGTCCAGGAGCTACAGCAGCTGCAGTCTTGTGAGCCTGCCCAAGCAACTCCTCATCCTTCCACTACTTCTGAGCCGACATTGGAGGAGTTACTGAGGCAGATGGTTATTCAGAACTTTCAGTTCCAGCAAGAGACCATAGCTTCGATTCAGAGTTTGACTTATCAGATGGGGTAGATGGGCACTCAACTCACTGAGGAACAGTCTTATGTTTCAGAGGAATCACCATTTCAGGCTGTTCAGCTTCTAGATGATGTTGGTGCCATCCACATAGGAGATAGGGAGCAGAGTCATGAGCTTACTACTGCGCCATCTACTTTCCCACCGTCCTATGTCTTCCCTCTTGCACTTGAGGATGCAGTTGCTCATCAAAGGTTTTGCTTCTATCTACCTGTTCTTCAACATTTTTATCAGATTCACAGTTAGTATCAACAATCATAAAGTGGGAAGTTGGTTGTATCACAGAATTGATTTCAACACAAATAGAGCAAGAACCAACTTCACAACTACATTTAAAATTTTCAGAAAACTGTGAAAGATCAAAATGTAATCCAAGGTTTAAAACTTCTTCTGTTTTCACAGTTTCTATATCAAAATCATCACTAACATGTGAATCTGCAGTAGAATCAAGAATATCACCAACATCCTGGGCATCACAATCCTTATCAAAATCCACAACAATATCAACATCATTGTCACATCCCGATTCAAATTCAGATTCAATGCATGGATATAGAGAAGATAGAAAAGAATGTTCTTTCTCATGAAAAGACTCAAACTCATCAATAACAAACTCATCAAGAATGTCAGCCAATGCATCAATCCTAAACACAGAATGGTCCTCAGCTGGAAATTTCATTGCATCAAGGATATTAAAATGAACAACAATATCAGCAACTTACATAGACAAAGTGCCAGCATACATATCAATCTTGGTTCGGGCAGTTTTCAAAAATGGCCTGCCTAAGATAATGGGAGCGGATTGAATTTGCTTCCGGTTCCAACACATCAATTCCTCTTTCTCGGTTCCAACTTCACAATGAAAAAAAACAAAATATAGGAGCCCTACACTTCAGCCGTAACACTCTTTGCTATTTCCAAAATCAATTAACCATTGTACTAATTCCTAATTGAAACCACATATTCCTTCACGTGGCAGCATTCGAAGGTGTGATGGACGACGCAAACACTCACCAAGCCAAGGAGATGATGAGCACCTTTCAAATGAAAATTAATAATTTCTTCCAGGCCGTGACATAAGCACCCTCTAGCAGTGAAAATCAGCTTCTTCTTTCAATCAAAAGAAATAAAACTCAATTCGCCTTTTTCATTCAATAAAGAAAATTCAAGAGAGAAAGAAAACGGTACAGGCAATCAAACAAACGGTAAAAGGAAAAACTTTTCTTCATTCAATCAAAACTTAGTTTAAAAAGCCCAATTATTATGACTAATCTTAAAGTGTCTTTGTGGAGAGTCTTCACTTAATTGGTGCCCTTCCAAAAATCTCACAGTGTGATTCCAAAATTTTCCTGAAAAATAAAAATAGGAATAATTAAGCTAAATTAATTAAAATCAGAATTATTGGTCTAATTAAGCCCAAATGGTGAAAATGACACAATAACTAAGAATTAAGCGCAAATCATCAACACAATTCGGCGCGAAAAACTAAGTTAATGGTATACAATATCGACTCATCACCCTGCTTGATCAAATATGGAGACTGAAGCAATTCCTCCTCAAGACTTCTTTGTTGGATCCGATGGTGGAAGAGATCCCCCTGAAAGTTCAAAATTGGCAACTGCCACCATGATCAGGGGAGTTTCCTTTTCCCTTCTCCTCCCTTTCTCGCTTTTAATGCACTTGTCCATGATCTGTAGACTGTGCTGATTTTTTATTTGATGATTGTGACACACTGAGGAAATTGTGTAGTTTAAGTGTGGTCTATTGGGGGAGACTCTGATTTTTTCTTTGATTAGTTTCTGTTTTCTGCGTTAAATTTTTTCTTTTCTAGGTAGTTTATGTTGTGTCTTGTGTACAGTTTTGCATGTCTATCTTGATTAATGGAATTTGTTTAGGTTGTTGATGTATCTTTCACTTCATTGGTACTCTGATTGGTTGGAAATCCTTGCTTTTCTTTGTTTGGGAAGATGATTATGATGTTTGAGAGAGTGATTTGGTTGTGACAATTACCCTGTGTGAGATTTGAGCCACTTGATATTCTTTCTTGTGTGATATATCTCTTGATTGCTTGCACATATGCCTTGGCTTGACTCTGTTGATGATTCTTGATTGATATGCATGTTTGGAAGTGATAAAGGCAGTTTTGTTGTTGAGCCTCTCTAGCCAGATGAGCCTACCCTGTTTTGATCCTTTGATAGCCCCTTTGAGCCTATACTTTTCCCCATTTCTTTGTTTTGAAGCTCATACACTAGCCCTAAGTGAAAAACCATGATTACCTTAACCTTAGGGAATTTTGGAGCTTTGGAATTGTTTTGGGAATAAGTGTGGTCTCTTGGGAGACTCGGATGATTTGGTTAGTTGGCTCCTCTTCTTGTGTTGTTTTTTTTTGTAATTATGTTGTGAATCTTGTCTCTTATAGTTGTGTTTTGGAAAGAAAGAAAAGAAAAGATACTAGATGACAAAAAAAGAAAAAAACATACAGAAAAATGAGAAAAATTAAAAAAAAATTGTGTGAATAATGGAGTCAAGAAGAGGATTGAA
Source organism: Vigna mungo (assembly GCA_036885675.1). Lineage (NCBI taxonomy): Eukaryota > Viridiplantae > Streptophyta > Magnoliopsida > Fabales > Fabaceae > Vigna > Vigna mungo. The sequence continues at coordinate 25,521,548 of CP144692.1, read as the reverse complement.
TTAGAGGTTTTGGGGTGTGTTTGAATGTGTTTACACTTGTTCCCCATTGCTCCTCTTTTCCTTTTGGTTTGTAGCTTCTGATCCATATTATATCCTCCCTTTTCCTTGACCCCACTGCATCCATAAAAGACCTTTTGATTTGAACATGCATATGTTTGAGTGTTGATATTAGAGGCTTGCCAAGTCTATTTGTGTTTGCTTTCTTGAATGCATTGAGTTGAAATTGTTTACCCTAGACTCTTGAGAGAAAAACTGATAGTGTGCATCTGTGAGGTTCTGTTGCTTTTGATTCACCTCTTGAGCTGATTGATCATATTGTCATGCTTTGAACTGCTTGGATGATTTCATGAGTATTTGCTTTCTCTGATTCTGTGTTGGATGCTGTCTATTCCTATCTCTGTCCAAATTTCTCGAGAATTGTGCAACTCTCTTTCTTTTCTTATGAGTCTTTGTTTTCTGTGTGTTGAGTGATAACGGTTGAAAAACTATTATTTTCATATGCTAATTTGGACTAAATTACGCCCTTTATTGCTTAGAATGAGCTTGAAATGAAACCAAACTCAATAAATGAGTCAATCGAGAGTCAAAAGTTGTTTTTAGCGATTTTATGCTTGTTTTGCAACAAAATTGATAGAAGTGAAGATTGGGAATAAGATGAAGGTCATAGACTCAAGAAAAGCGAGAAAATCAAAGAAAAGAAGAGTCTAGGTACCGCCCAGCGGTAGACCCCTGGCGCCGGGCGGTCAAACGGGAGGAAGCATTGGACGCCGGGCGGCAGATCCCTGACGCCGGGCGGTTTTTCGGCACGAGGGAAACCACTGGGCGGTAGACCCCTACCGTCGGGCGGTGGTTGGATTTAAGGCCCACCGCTGGGCGGCAAAGTGTGACGTCGAGCGGTGGTTAGTTGGGCTTGGGCCTATTTTTCTGTTGTGCTTCTCACCTATAAATAGCCCTGTGACGAATTCCAATTCATTCTTTTGACAGAGGAGGGCGACCAGACCTACTTTGCACTCTTTGGAGAGGTCTCTTGGATGCTTAGGCTCCTTTGCATCTTTTCTAGGGTTTGCTTTCCATATCTTCCATTATTTTCATCTTGGTTCACCATGACAATGGTGAACTAAACCGTTTTGTTGTTGGGGGAACAATGTAATGTTTTGATACTCTCTTTTATTGAAACTCTTGCTTGAATTATATGATTTTCATATGCGTTTATTATCAATTGTTGGATTCTCATACTGTGCTTAATGCCTTTATCGTTTAACTCATTCGGTAATTGATCTTTGACTTTATTGATACGGGGACGTACAATAATGGCACGATATGGTGAGAAATTCCTTGGTTAAGCAATACCACCTAGGGATAGGGGAGTAGGACGATCGATTATATTTGCTTCTGTTTGTAATGCGTTGCTAGTTGCTAGGGGAGGCTAGGGATAGCAAGCTGGTAATTAGTAATAGGCCCTTTTCGCCGAGGGATCGGGTTAAGGGGAGGCCAAGAAAGTTTGCATGCAATTAGATAATAACGCTATTTAAACAAGAGGAGTAAATAAAAGAGAGAGGATTAGATGAAATTGTAAACCCCCAACAACTCCACTCATCCATTGCCTAAACCTTGTCAATTGAATTACACATTGCATCTTTATTTTATGTCATTGCATCCACCACAATTATTGAATTTTTCTCCGCAAGTCTTACGATTTTGATTCACGCGAACGATAAGGCCTTTCGAGTCTCATGGGAAGAATGATAATGGGTTTTACCATTTTTATTACTTGACACGATATGGCACACTTGCTATTTCGCTAACACTGAATCTGTGTCTCTTCCCTGATGTCCTCAGAACTGTTCCCTGATTTGCGTCTTGATTTTGCCCAGGAGTGCAAAAGACTAAGTGTGCTCTATTTTGATGAATCAATATTTTATAGCATTCACTTAGTTTCTCACACCGAATTATGTTGATGAATTGTGCTTAATTCTTAATTATTGTGTCATTTTCACCATTTGGGCTTAATTAGACCAAGAATTCATATTTTAATTAATTTGAATTATTTGAATTCCTATTTTTATTTTCAGGGCAATTTTGGAATTATACTTTGGGACTTTTGGAAGGGCACCAAACAATTGAAGAATTTCCATAACTCATTTTAGAATTAGTCAAACTTTAATTTAGTGGTTTAGAATTTGTAGACCAAATTTCGTAATTTGGGCTAATTTTGGTAGAATAGACTAAAGCCCAATTGTAAAAAAGATGTTGACTTGGCACCTAGGGTTTTTCAAAGAAAAGGTGGACCCCACCCATTTTTAGAGGGGACACTTGGTCCTAGAAAAGAGTTTAGTCATCATTCTCTAGGACTTACCTTTGCTGCAGCGGAAACATCCTTGGAGGGCTCTCATTTTGAGACATTTGAGAAAGGAAAGATTTCCTTCTTAGTGGAAGTCGAAACTTAGTCCAAGAGGAGATGGTCCATTCAAGGTGGTCAAAAGAATAAATGATAATGCATACATAGTAGACCTTCCTTAAAGTTATGGTGTTAGTCCTACTTTTAACAACTGCGATTTAATTCCTTTCACAGGAGATAACCAACAGGATGAAGTAGACATGAGGACAGATCCTTTTCAAGAGGGAGGGTCTGATGGAAGACTATCAAGGTGTTGAGATTGTTGACAACACAAAACTCTATATCAAACTGGTTTTTGATGATGACAACACATTGCTTAATAACAATACATAAGTTCCAGTATTACATGTTCAGCTGATATGCTATACTGTTTTGAACACTGATTTTGTTGAACATGTTTTGTTGTTTTGCATGTATGTTCCCTTGATTGATTATGTGTTATATGTTTGGAACATGCTTGTATTGAAATGTGTGATAAAATAATTTTGATTATCTTCTGAACATTTCTAAAGAAAAGACCACAAGCACTTTTATGAACTTATATTTGTTGTGACAAAGATCTGGTTCAGTCGAATACACTGGTATTGGATTCGACTAAGCTAAATTCTTAGTACAGATTTTGTGAACATGTGGTTGATGAGATTTTGAGTTGAAAAGAATTTCAAAGTGTTTTTTCAAGTTTCACTCGACATGGTGGAACACCTATTCGACTGTGTTGCTGTTATTTTTGGAATTTTGTTATACCTACTTGCTCCAACTACTAGTTTTTCAAAAGTTAGTTAAGATTGACTGACTAAGTCAACTTTCATGAATGTGTACTGAATTGGTTGACTTAGGAGCCTCTATGTTGATTGTCAGTTATAACATTTTTAATACAGTCGACTGGATTAGTAGGGTATTCGACTGAGAATGACAGGAAACCTATAAATAGAATAGAGCACGATTTGTTTTGAGAGGAGAAAAGAATTTTGTGATCTAACATTTTCATTGTCCTGTTTCAGAGTTATTTCTCAGTTTTGGAAGCTCCAAGCATTATCCAAGAAGACGGTGGTGATCTTTCTTGAGAGAGACTCAGATTGAGGAGCAAATTGCGCTTACTGTTTGATCAACATCTGCACAGAGAAGGTGCTTCTGTTTTGAACTTGAAGGCTTGGCATCCTGTAAAGACTGCTGCATTTGATTGAAGGCTTGGCAACCTGGGAAGTGTGTTGTGATAGGCTTGGCAACCTGTTAAGCATGCTGTTATAGGGTTGGCATCCTGTGAAGAGTGCTGGTGAAACGTTGAGGATTGTTCAACGTGGGTGCAGATTGCAGAAGAGGGGATTCTTGCTGCAATTCTGGTTTTGTGTGCAGCTATATTTGGTTTTGGGTTAGAGAGGAGATTTATATTTTTGCGTGGTGCTTCTATAAATTCCTTGTTGTAAAAACTGCAACCATTATAGTGCATTTGCTTCCAAGGTTGGAAGGACACTAGATGTAGGCATTGTTGGCCGGACCAGTATAAAAACCAGTGTTTGATTTTCTCTATCCCTGCACTCTTTATTTCAATCGACTTTATATTTAGAGCAGTTAACTACGTTTTTCCGCTGCATTAAAAATTTCATTACTTGCATTTTAAGGAAAGATCAAAAGCTTTGAATTTTCATACCAAGATTGCGAAAAGATTTTGTTTTTGAACTAACACCAATTCACCCCCCCCCCTCTTGGTGTAAATTGAAGCCAACCTGTTTCCTAACACAAGGGCTCATATTGGACCTCTTACTAGAGCCATGGCAAAGAGAATTCAAGAAGAAGAAAGATCACCTAACATTTTACTTCTATGAAAGGTCAATTATAATCCTTCTTCTCTTTATTAAAACAAATTATGTTGTTGTTTTGTAGGGTCCAATAAGGCTAGAACATTATGGACTTTTCAGCCAAATACCCATTGGATTAAAGAAAATAAAAGTGCAAAAAGAAGTCATATGAGTGGTTGACTTACGGATTGGAAAAGTGAGCATTTTTGGTGTCCGGATAGCTCAACCCCATGGATCCAGCGGATGCAAAAATGGCTTCTTCCATGTGAGTAGATGACGTGGATTGCAGCATGTGAATTGCCTCTTCTGTAAGAGCCAATTCTACAGGAAATAAATTGGGTTTTTGAGGGAAAATGTGTAAGACCTTGAGACCTCCTATACTATAAATAGAGGTGCTTGGTCTTTGTACTTTTTCACTTTGGATCCTTATTGAAATGTTGTAGAATTTTCATTCCATCCTTAATGCTCTTGAGTCAAATCTTTTTTTCACTTTCTCTGCCCTTTCCTCTAGCTTCCTTCTATAGTAGGAAGGCTTTTTGAGCAAGAGGTTCAATCACACACTCCTTCCATCACCGAAACACCACAACTCCCTGCATCTTCATCCATTTCCGCTGCACTCCTCTGCAACTCTGGTTGCTTCTTGTTTGGAGCTATATCTCACGGTTTCCAGACTATAGCAGGCTTCCATCATTACCCTACACCAGCAAACATATAAGTAGTCAAAGAATTCTACACCAATGCAAGGGCATTTGGCAACACTCATAAAGAGGATTACATGAGCTATGTGACAGGAGGGAGTAAATTTTGATGATATAGAGAGGACACTATTGTTCAGATTTTTGACAACACAATATCTATATACTCTAGTTTTTTATGATGACAACACATCTTTAATAACACACATATGTTGTTGTTATGTTGCATGTTGGTATGCTTATTGTTTGATATATTGTTGAACATGTTTATGTGTTATACTGTTGTGTGAATGCATACTTGTTGAGCTTGTACATGTTACATCATATTTGGTTGCATTACACATGTTTTAAAGGATGAAAACCACATGCACTCTTGTGAACTTAAAAGTTGTGTGACAAAGCTGCAGTAAAGTCGACTCTAGTATTAATTGATTCGACTATACTAAAGTCTTTGTACAGATTTTCAGAAACAATGCTATGTGAGATTTTGTGAAGAAAAGAATTTCAAAATGCTCTGACATGTCGAAGTTGACTGTGTGCGCTATGCATTCCACTGTTTAGTTGTTTGCTTTGAAATTCTGTTATGCTCATGAACAGTAACAACTATATTTTTTAAAGTTAGTTGAGCATTGAATATAACTCAACTGTAATGAATGATAATTTATTTTGTTTGACTGTATGCTACTGGTTTGACTAATATGTTATAACTGTCATAACCTAGTCGATTGAATTAGTAACATATTCGATTGAGGGAGCGTCTGATTAACAGAAATCTATAAATAGATGTTATCTGAAATTATTCAGAGACTTTTGGACATTTGTTGATCTAACATTTGCAGATTTTGTTTTAGATAGTTTCTCAGAGATTATAGAGCTTCAAGAATTCTCCAAGAAGACAGTGGTGATCTTTCGTTAAGGAGATTCAGAGGGAGACTGACTGCGTGCTCATTGCTTGATCACATATGTGCACATTGAGGTGTTTTCTGGTTGATCAAGATTCTTGTTGGCATCCATTGGTGATTTCTGTTGTGACCTGTTGTGATTACAGGGGATAGGCTCGTGGAGTCTGGTTAACTTTGAGGATTGTTCAAACTGGTTGGTAGATTCCAGGAGAGGGGACATCTTGTTGCAAGTCTTGCTGTGTGTGTTTGCCTATATTTTAGTTAAAGGGTTAGAGAAGTGTTTTATATTTTTTACGTTGAGGTCTACTATAAAAGCCTTTTGTAAAAACCTTGACCATTATAGTGCATTTGCTTCTGGGTACAGGAAGGACACTGGATGTAGGCATTGAGGCCGAACCAGTATAAAAACCAGTGTTTGATTTTCTCTATCCATGCACTTTTAATTACAATCGACTTTATTATATGCGCAGTGATGAGTGAACATTTTCATGATTTCACTTAGTTTATTGTACTAGAATTAATCAGGGAATTGTGCTTAAATGTCCGATATTTTCCCGTTTTTCATAATTATGCTTAATTTGACCGAAAATTATAATTTTAATTAATTTGAATATTTTGAGCTAATTATTTTCATTTTTAATTGCAGGGAAAAATTTTGGAAATATATTTTGGAGCATTGGGATGGAGACAAATTAATTCAAGACTCTCCAATTAGACATTTTAAATTTTAGTTATATTGTAATTTAATTACTTAAACTTTTTGGACAAACTTTTGCACATTGGGCCATTAAAAATATGAGGGGCCCAAAGATTGTAAGACACTTGGCAACTTTAGAGTTTTAGGGTGGACCCCACCCATTTTTATTAGGACACATGGTCCTAGGGAGAAGCAATCAGCCACCAACCGTCACTCACTTGGATGACTCTCGGCATTTGGTAAAAAGCAAGCAGTCGTCACACTTTAGGATTCATTCAAGTGCCGTAACATTTTTTTTCTAGAGAGCCTTGAACAATGTTTGAGCTATTGGGTATTGGATGAATGAAAAACCATTTTCCTATTTTCATTTTATTATGCAATGTTGTTGCAGGAAATTAGTAGCACGGTGCATTTATTTCTTCTCCTTTTAATTTTGTGCATAGCTAGAATGTTTTTTTTTCCTTTTAATTTCTCATTGAATGATTTAGCCTTTGCATTGGAATGTTGCATCACGTCTTTTAATGTGTCACTTGGAGAATTTATTTTCATTTGGAAGTAAGAGAGGGTTGCATCACGTTGGCAGCAAGTTCTTTCTTTTCTTCTTGAAGTCATGATTCATTTATGTTTGGATGAAGATGACCATGCGCTGATGATGAGTCGATATTTTATTGATTTCACTTAGCTTATTGTACTAGAATTAATCAGGGAATTGTGCTTAAATGTCCGGTATTTTCCCGTTTTTCATAATTATGCTTAATTTGACCGGAAATTCTAATTTTAATTAATTTGAATATTCTGAGCTAATTATTTGCATTTTTAATTGCAGGGAAAATTTTGGAGATATATTTTGGAGCATTGGGATGGAGGCAAATAAATTCAGGACTCTCCACATGGACAATCTTAATTAGTTATATTTTAATTTAATAGTTAGAATTAATCATTGTGTAATTTAAAAGTCTAGTTTTTTTTAGACTACCTTTGCACATTGGGCCATTAAAATTATATGGGTCCAAATTTTGTGTGATGACTTGGCACTAGGGTTTTTGGTGGACCCCACACCATTTTGGAGGGCACATGGCCTTGTTTTCTTAACACAGCCATCACTTTTAGGAGGCGGAGGCTGCTGCAACGTTTTTTGGGGGGGGGGGAATTCTACATTCTGCTGGAACGTCATTTTTGGTTGAGAAACAATGTTCATGGTGTTTGATTTTGGATGAATGAAAGAGCACATTTCTTTTCTTCTTTATCTTGCAACTTAGTTTTTTTTTTATTTGAATGTTTACGGAGGTTGAGTTGGAAGATGAGTATGAACGCTAATTTCATATGGTATTAGCTGGCAGCGGTGCATTTTTTTATGCAAGAATGTCTTTGTTGGAGAAAAGAATTGAAGGTTGAAGAGAAGAGTCGTCACTTATCTTAGAAATTATACTGGCTGGAATGTTGTTTTTGAGTTTTCAATTTGTTGAATGAGAAAAATAATTTTCCCTTTGAGCACTGATTTATATTTTGCATTGGATGTCCTTTATTTCCTTTTGATTCCAGCAGCATGTTGATTTAGTCCAGCACACACTTTTATTTTTACTTGGCTTGGAACTTTTTGTTGCGGACTTTTGAATGTTTTCTTGAGGGGCTGGAACGGTGCAGAGATAAGCCCAGCAGTCGCCCATGGGGATATTTTTTTTAAGCTTAAAAAATGTAGAAGTTGACAGGAAGGGGATGCTCATTTTCATTTGAGGGTTCATGCACTTTGTTTTATTATTGATGTTTTATTGCAACATTTAATTTGCATCTAATGTTTGGATTCCATGCTCGGTATTGTCCAACACTTGGAATATTTCTTTGCATTTTATATTAGAAAGCAAGCGGTGATTTTTGTTTTTGGAAGAAACACTGTTACATTACTTAATTTGGAGAAAAGCTTGGGTTAATTTTCTTGGAGTTTGGAAGCAGCTGCACGGTGTTGGAATGAAGCATAAATGCGGTAATTTCAAGTGGAAAAAAAAGCACGTACTTATTTGATTTCAAGCAAGAGGTGTCATGGTGATTTATTATACCATCTTTCTTTGAGCATTAAAGTTTTATTCCACAATGTGCATTTCACTTTTTACTGAAGCATTTCCTTTTATTAACGCCAATTGCATTGATTTATTAATTGCTTTTCAAGTGGGTCACGGCCAAGCCTTACTTAATTGCAATTTTAATTTCTCTTGGAAGGTGCACAATGGTCACATGAATTGGTAGACGCAACTTTATTTTTATTTTTATTTTTATTTTTATTTTTATTTTTATTTTTTTCCTTAGAATGTTTTACTTTACATGTTTAAGTGTTTTTCATCTTTTTAATTTAGTGTTGCATTTTAATAATTTTAACTGTGTTTGGATGTTTGTCTATTGCAGTGTTAGGATTAGCATTTTATTTTACTTTAATGTTTTCTATCTTATTCGGTTGTGCTTAATTTTCATGCATTTAATTTAATTTAATTTTCATTACAAAAACACTTTCAAAACCCCCCACTTTGTGTCTGCCCTAATTCTCGAACCACATTTGTTCCTTGAGAGACGACCTAGGGGTCATTCCTTAGCACTATACTGCATTTCTATTATGCAATCAAATTTGATTGGGTTGCGACGCTCATCAGCTGACTACATTGTCGGAACAAGTGTTTTCTTTAATTTAATTTGCATTGAATTGTGGTGTACGGTGCTGCCTGGGAGAAGAGGCTCTCACGGGATTAAATGATCTTGGGAGATAGGAGTGCTGCTATCACTTTAGCTTTGAGAATGAAATGGGGTTGGTGTGCGGTGTCTTGGGAAGGGAAGCAGCACGCAGAGGTATATGTAGTAATGTCCAGCGCAAGAAGATGTAATTTGTCATTTTGCTTTCTTGGACAAAAGCACACGCGACACTCATTTTAATTGAAGAATATGGCATTTTAATTCTTTTTCCTTAAGCAGGGCAGTGCACACACGGGTCACGACAGAGTTTTTAATTTTCTTTATATTATGTTAATGGTTGAACGAGAGGAATGTTTCTTACAAATTTTCATGCATTTAACTTTTTTTTTTAACTCAAGCATTATATTTTAATAGTTTTAGTTGTGTTTGGATATTTACCTATTTATTTAGTGTTTTTGTTCACTTTAATGTTGTCTAATCTGTCTGATTGTGTTAATTCTACTGTCATGTTAGCTTAGGTTAGTTGGTTGGTCATTAGCATATTGCATTGTTTCCTTGAGATTTTAGCACTTTAATTGTCATATTGCTACTCTGATTCGGCTCAATATTTAATCTGTTGTCTGCCTGCGATTAGGTATACGCTTAGTTTCCTAATCGGTGTTTAATCTTCGCTTAGTTGGGTGATTCGTGTTGGCTTTGGATTAGAGTAGTGTGTACTTGTCGCTAATCTGGGATAGGAAGCATAGTAATTAAGTTAATGACCAACCGTTTTTAGTCTGTCTTTGAAACCGTTTTTAGATCTGAGTTTGCATTTTTGTTTGCGTCAGTGTTTTGATTTTAATTCATCCGCATTCACAAACCTTTCACAAACCCCCCTACTTCGTGTCTGACCTAATTCTCGAACCACAGTTTGGTCCTTGAGAGACGACCTAGGAGTCACTTCCTAGCTATACTGCATTTCTAAATTGCACATGAAATTTGTGTGGGTTGCGACAGCCCACCACGCAGTCAACTACACTTTTTCGTTGCACACAATTTTCATTACTTGGAATTCAAGGAAGTTTGTAAACTTTTATACTTTGATTTAAATATTGCTAAAAGAGTCTGATTTTGAAAACCCACCAATTCACCCCCATCTTGGCGTAAAAATAAGCATACATGTTTTCAAGCAATTGACACCAGAGCTGGTTTTCATAAGATATTTGAAAATCTAGTCGATTCTGTTTTTCATTGATTCAACTATAAACCTGGGGATGACTTCTATTTCGCAATCTAAAAGGATATGCGAATTCAAGATTGATTTCATATCTACACCCTATAATTAGAAGTCATAGTCTGTCACTAATGGTTTTTATGAATCTTTTGAAACAGGAAACTTGCAACACAAGGCAGTTCAAGATAGATAACTTTATCCTGAAGCGCAAAGATCAAATTTGACTGACAATAGATTTACAAGGTTTTTGAGCAAAAAGGACAAACATTAATCAAGATAATATCAGGAAGGCCAAGAATAAAGAAGAACTGATAATGATGGCGAAATCTAAAGTTGTCAAGGCTGATCTAAAACAATAGTCGAAAGGTTCTACATGGTATCTTGATAGTGACTGCTTGAGACACATGACTGGAGATCCCACAAAGTTCTCAAATATCTCTTACAAAGCTACTGGTCACGTCACATATGGTGATAATAACAAAGGGAGAATCATTTGCATAGGTAAAATAAAAATTCCTTCATCCTATGAAATCAAGAATGTTCTACTTGTTGAAGGGTTAAAGCACAATTTGCTTAGCATCAGTCAATTGTGTGACAAAGGCCTTAAGGTTACATTTGAGCCCAAATATTGTTTGATAAGTAACGGGACAACAGATGAGCTGCTACTCGTGGGTAAACGATTTAACAACATTTATGTAATCGACTTCATGGATAACTCTTTCGACTCAGTTGTATGTCTGATGACTAAAGAAGAAGATGCGTGGCTGGTGGCACAAGAGACTCGCTCACATCAATATGAATCAACTAAAAAATTGGTCTCAAAGAATCTCATAAATGGATTGCCCAAAATTTGTTATACATCAAACAAATTGTGTGATGCGTGTCAGAAAGGAAAGCAAACTAGGCAGTCGTTCAAAAACAAGAGAGAAATGTCAGCCATGAGACCTCTGCAGTTACTTCACATGGACTTGTTTGGACCTTCAAGAATAAAGAGTCTCGGAGGAAATTCATATGGACTAGTCATTGTTGATGACTATTCACGGTACACATGGACTTACTTCATTGCATCCAAGAATGACACTTTCAAACTTTTTAGAAGATTTGTTGTTGTTGTTCAAAATAATATGGACCTTAGATCAAGGCTATTAGAAGTGACCTTGGAGGAGAATTTCAGAACAAGGAGTTTGATGATTATCTAGCTAAAATGGGAATATCACACAACTTCTCAGCACCTAGAACTCCACAGCAAGATGGAGTTGTTGAAAGGAAAAACAAAGCCCTTGAAGAACTTACAAGATCAATGTTGAATGATAGAAACATGCCAAAATATTTTTGGGCAGATGCTGTTAGTACCGCCTGCTGATAATGGTTCAAAAACCGTTATTTTTATACTTAATTTTGATATCAAATGCACCTTTGTTGACTTAGAAACTTGCTTTGACTCATGATTTTGCTTTAGTTTTGTGAATAAGAGACTTGAGGATATGCTTTATGATTTTATCACTAAATTCCCTTGATTTTGTAGGTCTTCGGATTGATTTGAAAGAAGGGTTGAAGCATCAAGGAGTTGTAGTGTAGAAAAGTCAAACAGAATGAAGAAAAGTCAACCAGTCAAGTAGAAAAGTCAACCAGTTGACCATAATGCTGAAAAGTTGACCAGAGTACAGTTTTGCGCCGCAGGGAGTGTCAGGCGGTGGACTGGAACCAGTTTTTCACTATTTTTCGCTTGGACAGCGTTGGGGGGCCATTCTGGGTGCCGCACGCATCGCCGTGCGGTGTACTGTTGGACTTGGGCCAGTTTTTTTGTTATTTTTATGATCTGTTTTGGGCCTGAACCCGTTTTCTGTTATTTTTCTACCCTATTTAAAGACTAGAACGTCTTAGAGAATGTATCTTTTGATGGCTTAAGCACATACAAATATTTTTCACCCCTTTGGGGGCAGATTTAGGGAATTGACAACTCTCCTTTTCTCTTTCTAGGTTTTATCTTCTTCCATTCCATTGTACACCTAGATTCTCCATGACGATGGAGAACTAATCTCATATGTTATTGGGGAATGATGTAACCTCTAAACTCTCTTGTATTTGACTTGTTCTTGAATATATATTTTTACATTCATTATTTGTTAGGGTTTTTGCTCTGTACTCTATGCATTATTTGTTTAACTTATTCAAATGCATGATAATTGATTTTGTCAATATGGACCCATACGGGGAAATCTAGACTTGAGGGAATTCTCGTGATACTAATATTACCTAGACATAGGAATAGGATGATCAATTGCTTTAAGCTTCTGTACACTGAAATGCATGACTAATTGCTAGGGAGACTAGACATAGTAAACTAGTAATTGGGAGTAGGCTCTCATCGCCGAGACATCATGTTTAGGGTAATTTAGAAAGTGGCATTAACATTAATGAAGAAGATGAATTTGTTTATTCATGAGAGTGATTAGGTGAAATTTAAACCCTAACAACATATTCATCTCATATTATCAACATCATCCATTCACTTTTGTGTTTAGCCTCAATTGATCAAATTGCATTCATATTTAATTTTCCACAGTTTGCATTCAAAAACCCCAAAATATTGTTCTTATAAGTCTTAATTGGTTAAGAAAAAGGACAACTATTTAGTGCCTTGAGTCTCTTTGAAAAATGATACTCAGACTTACCATTTATTATTACTTGATACGATCTGGTACACTTGCCAGGGTGTTAACACTTGCTATGTGTTGAATAGAACCATCATAAGATCATTATTGAAGCTAACTCCTTATGAACTACTAAAGGGACGAAAGCCAAACATCTCGCATTTGAGAACTTTTTGGAGCAAATGCTTTCTGTTAAATAATGGTAAAGAGAATCTCGGCAAGTTTGACTCTAAGGCAGATGAAGCTACTTTCATAGGATATTCTTTAATAGCTAAGCTTATCAGGTGTACAACAAAAGAACTACGAATGTTGAGGAATCTATTCATGTTGCATTTGATGAGTATATCATGGCTCCTAATATATCGGAACATGTCAAGGACTTAACTGAAGTATATGAGAATTCAGCTGGAGAAGAGGAAGTGCTTGAAGAAATGACTGACAAAGAGAACAACAATGAAAAAGTCGACTCTCCCAGAACGGAATCGACTAAAGAGTGAAAAGTACCAAAATGTTTCCACTGACAATATTGTTGGTGACATCTCAAGAGGAGTGTGCACAAGAAGGCAGTTATATCAATTCTGCATGAATGTTACCTATGTATCAAAAATTGAGCCAAAGAAAGTAGAAGATGCACTGAATGATGAAAATTGAGCAATGACTATGTAAGAAGAGTTGAATCAGTTAAGAAGAAACATTGTTTGGGAACTTATACCCAAAACACCAGACTTACAAGTGATAGGTGTTGAGATTGTTGACAACACAATTTCTATATCAATTTGGTTTTTGATGATGACAACATATTGCTTAATAACAAGCATATGTTGTTGTTGCATTACATGTTCTTATGTTGATTAATTGTGATATCTATTGAGCATGTTTATGTGATGTGTTACATGTTTCTATGTTGATTGATTGATATATATCTGGAATGTGCTTACATGCTTTATGTGTTATGTGCTATGCATCATTTCATATGTTTTTACTGCACATGTTTTAAAGCTGAAAATCACGAGCACTTTTATGAACTTATTCTTGTGCGACAAAGTGATAGTATAGTCGACTACATTACTAATGGGTTCGACTTTGCTAAAACCTTTGTACAGACTTTGAGAATTAGTGCTGTGTTATTTTGAGAAGACAATAATTTCAAAGTGTTTTACATGTTGATAGTTGAATATGTGAGTTACACATTCGACTATATCTGTTGTTTGTTTTGGAAGTCTGTATGCTCTTGCACTATAGTGGCTATATTTTTGACATAGAGGTCTTCTATAAATTCCTTGTTGTAAAAACCGCAACCACTATACTGCATTTGCTTCCTGGGTTGGAAGGACACTGGATGTAGGATTGTTGGCCGAACCAGTATAAAAACCTGTGTTTGCAATTCTCTATCCCTTATCCTTTACATTACAGTCGACTTTGTTCATTACGCAGTCAACTACGTATTTTCCGCTGCATACATATTCTGATTGTTTGCATTTCAAGAAAGTTTAAAAAGCTTTAGACTTTGTTTACAAGATTGCGAAAAGAACTTATTTTTGAAACAACACCAATTCACCCCCCTCTTGGTGAAGAAAGAAGCCAACCTATTTTCCAATAATAGGTACAAAGTGGGTTTTTCGAAACAAAATGGATGACTCTGGTGTTAACAATGTTTTCTAGGACTTTGTGTCTAGCTTATGCAGGATACAGTTAGGACTAGAAGCAACAAAAGTTCAGAACCTCTTCTTAAAGGACTTGAGACTAGCAGGAGGCCGAGAAGAAATAGATTATCTAAAGAACCTTCTCTAGAGAAAATTTCAAAGGTCTCCCAATCTGATTTCGAAAGCATGGAGAACAACGGTGGTAAGCGCACTTTGATTGATTATGCAACAATTGTTGGCCCTCAACATCTTAACAGAATTGCAAAGCTGAGGGTCAATGCCGCAAATATGGAGGTGATGCCTACGCTGATCCATCTGGTGAAGAGCAACCAATTCAATGGACTATCATATGAAAGTCCATATGAGCATCTGACCACTTTTAATTAGATCTGCAATACTACAGATGAGGCTATTAGAATGAGCTTGTTTCTTTTCTCACTGGGAGGCACTACCAAATTGTGGTTGAACTCCTTCCCTGAAAATAGCTTCACTAAGTGGGAAGATGTGGTTGCAAAATTCTTGAATAAATATTTCCCACAATCTAAGATCAACAAAGGGAAGTAGGAGATCTCTTCTTTTAGACAAGGCATGGAGGAAACCTTGGGCCAAGCATGGGATAGGTATAAGAGCCTGTTGAGAAAGATGCCTACTCATGGCTTTGATGAAGCAACAGTAGTCATTCTTTTTCTTGATGGTCTTGTTTCACAAGGAAAATTGATGTTGGATGCCTCGGCTGGGGACATATCAAATGCAAGACCCTAGAGAAGCCTATGAGTTGATTGAAAATATGGCTGCCAATGACAATGAGATGCACAGTGAAAGAGGAGCTCAAGCACCACCTAAAGGAGTTCTGCAATTACAGTCTTATGATGCCTTGCTTGCTTAGAACAAGATCATTACTCAACAATTAGAGGTCCTGACAAAAAGAATGTTGCAGCCACAAAAGGAACTTCAGAATGTTGCACAGGTTCAACAACAACTTTGTGAGTTATGCAATGATGACTGATAACGGTTGAAAAACTATTATTGTTATACTTAATTTTGATATCAAATGCACCCTTGTTGACTTAGAAACTTGCTTTGAATCATGATTTTTCTTTAGTTTTGGGAATAAAAGAGTTGAGGACATGTTTTATGATTTTATCACTAAATTCCCTTAATTTTGTAGGTTATTGCAATGATTTGAAAGAAGGGTTGAAGTATCAAGGGTTGCAGTGCAGAAAAGCCAAATAGAATGCAGAAAAGTCAACCAGTCAACCAGAAAAGTCAACTAGTCAACCAGAAAAGTCAACTAGTCATCCAGAAAAGTCAACCAGACAACTAGAAAAGTCAACTAGTTGACCATAATGTTGACCAGAGCGCTGAGTGGCAGTTTTGGGTGCTGAGCGCCAGCGAGGCAAACCGCTGAGCGCCGTTTTTGAGCGCTGAGTGTTGGGGACGCGGGCTTGGACCTGTTTTCTGTTATTTTTATGATCTGTTTGGGCTTGGACTTGTTTTATGTTATTTTTATGCCCTAATTAAATGCCAAAACGTCTTAGGGTTGGTATCTTTTGATGGATTAGACATAAAAACACACTTTTCACCCCTTTGTCGGTAGATTTGGAGATGGTAACAGCTCTCCTTTTCTCCTTTTTAGGGTTTCTATCTCTTTCATTCCATTATTCACCTAGTTTATTCATGACGATGAAGAACTAACCTTATTTGTTGTTGGGGAAAGATGCAACCTCTAAACTCTCTTATATTGAAATTATTGTTTTATTCGTATGCTTATATTATCAATTGTTGGGTTTCTTATCTATGCTTAATGCTTTTATCGTTTAACTCATTAGGTAAAAAGATATTTGCCTTTGTCGATACGGGGACGTACGGGGAAGTCATGAACTGATAAGAAATTCCTTGATTAAGCAATACTGCCTAGGAATAGGAGTAGGACGATAAATTGTATTTTGCTTCTGTGATATAATGCATTGCTAATAACTTAGGGAGACTAGGGATAGTAAACTAGTGGTTAGTAATAGGCTCTTTTCGCCAAGGGATCAGGTTTAGGGTATACTAAGAAAGTTTGCATGACAATTAGATAATAAAGTGAATTTAATAAGCAAAGTAGATATATGAGAGTGATTGGGTGAAATCTGAACCCTAGCAACAAATCCATCTCATATTATCAACATCATCCATCCACTTTTGTCTTTAACCTCAATTGATCAAATTGCATTCATGTTTATTTTTCCGTACTTTATATTCAAAAACCCCAAAATATTGTTCTTATATTGGTTAAGCAAAAGCACAACAGTTTAGTGCCATGAGTCTCTTGGGAAAACGATACTTGGACTTACCATTTTATTATTACTTGGGAAAGCCAGAGTGTTAACAAGTTTTTGGCGCCGTTGCCGGGGACTCGTGGTATTACTATTCTATGTGTATGATTCTTAACCGATTAGACTTTTTATTTTTCTATCTTTCTATCTCTCTTTCTATCTCTTTATCTTTCTATCTTTCTATCTTTCTTTCTTTCTCTCTATCTTTCTGTTTTTATCTTTCCATTTTTATTTTTATGTCTTTATAAAAAAGGACGAAAATAAATAAATAACATCTTTTTCTGTTTTTATCTTTTTGTCTTTATTCTTAATCTTTCTAAAAAAAACGAAAAAAGTATAATAAAATATCTTTCTGTTTTTATTTTTCAATCTTTATTTTGAAATAAAAAACGAATATATATATATATATATATATATATATATATATATATATATATATATATTACTGTTTTTATTTTTTTGAAAAAAAAAATTAAAAAAATAATATATCTTTTTCTGTTTTTATCTTTCTATCTTAATCTTTCTAAAAAAATAAAAAAAAAACAAAAATACTTTTTTCTGTTTTTTTCTTTCTGTTTTTATTCTAAAAAAAATAATAAATAAAAACAAAAAATATCTTTCTGTTTTTATCATTCTGTTTTAATTTTTCTATTGTTTTTAGAAAAATAATATATTTTTTTGTTTTTATTTTTTTATTTTTATTTTTCTGTTTTTATAAAAAAAATGAAAATTAAAATAAAATAATATCTTTTACTGTTTTTATTTTTTTTGGCTAATTTTGTGTTCTAGTGCAGTGTTCTTTAGTATGTGCTGGATAAAATTTGTACTAGGAGCACAAGATCATCTGGAGGCAATAAGAAAGGAGAATTGGTTCACCAACACCCTGATGTGAAAAGTGAAAAACCCAAACCTAGCACACCAGTGAAATTCAAGAATATGTTATGGGTTATCAAGACTATCCAAGCAAACAGAGCTCTTGAGATTGAAATCCTTAAAGTTGGTGACAAGGAAATTTCCAATATGTTGTTGGTGTCATGAAGAATGCCAACAATAGAAATCAACACCTACTGATGGGTGTTTGGGCTTTACCGGGTCAAGCTAATGACGTTAAAAGAGCACTTGCTGGGAGGCAACCCAGTTTCTGAATTTTTTATTTGATTTGATTTGATTTAATTTTATTTTATTTTTAGGTTAAATGTTGATTCTGATGGCAGTGAAGATCAGTGTCTATTGATGGATGACAATGAAGATAAGAAAGATTAGCATCTACTGATGGATGTTATATGGTTACACATCTACTGATGGATGTCATTTAACAACATTTACTGAAGGATACTAGGAAAGTACACCTACTGATGGGTGATGGTAAGGTTTGCACCTACTGATGGGTGCTAGAAAGGTTTGGGTCAGGCTCGTGACCTTAAACATGTGCTACCTGGGAGGCAACCCAATTGATTGATTTGTTTCCTTTGCATGTCCAAATTTTGTTCTAGTTGCATTTAGGGTTTAATTGTTGCATAAGTGATTGGGAATTGCATGAAACTTGAAATTTGAATGTTGAAATTGAGGGTTACAGGGTCAAAGACGTTTGAAGCAAAGCAAAAAGTGGGAAGAAGCCAAATCGCCTACCGTTGGGCGGTGGCGACGCTTAGCGGTCGAAGTGTTTGTAAAGTTGGTATTTGTTTTCTTGGCCCATTGCATGAATTTTATACCCCTTAGGGGCTCGCCCAAACGTTTACTTTAAGATCCCCAACATCTCTTTCACTTTCAAACACTTTTCCAAAGTTTTCCCATCACTTCTCCTTCATCCTCTCTCTTGAAAACCCAATTTTTATTAATTTTTCCATATAAGTTTGGGGTTTTGTGAGATCATAGTTATTTGGGGTTGATTTCTCCACATTCATTGGAAGAAGTTTTGTGTTTTACTAACGCTTAATGAGATTTCTTGTGGTTTTGTGAATTGTACTTGGTGCAGGGAAGGCCTCCCCCTCATCAGGAAAGAGGATCAAGACTGAGGAACAAGAGGAAGGAATCAGAGTTCGAGCAGCTGAAGCTCCATCTATTGAGGAAGATGTTGATGATGAATTTGTAAAAGGAGATGAGATAGTATTTACTGATGGATGTTATCTGCACTAGAATAGGATTTTCTATCTTTTGTTTTTGTATTTATAGTGTAGAATTGATGTCCTTGGTTGGACACCATATCTGATGCAGTAGTTTGATATTGATATTTTTGCATGATGGGTATTGCTTGATGATGCTTTGATATTGATGATGTTGAGAATGTGCACAATATGCTGATATACAAGTGGTGTTCAGAAGCTATGTGAACAGATGCATTGTAGTTTTGTGATTGTGATTATGAGGCTAAGCAGGGTATGTGATTGAATGATTGGAATAAGCTTGTGTGACGTTTTTGAGCTCCAAAGTTCTTATTAATATATTTGCTATCTACTGGAAGCATGAATGATTTTGCATAAATTTCTGTGATTGATTGAATTGCATGTATGTGTCATATGATCAAGGCCATTTTTGAAAAGCCCTTTTCTACCCAAAAATTTCGTCCCATATGAAAAAAGAACATCTTATGTTCTACCCTTTTTGAACCTAAGCCTTAAACAGGATGAGAACCCTTGCTTTGAAAATCTTTTCCTTGAGTTAGGTTGAGAAATATTTTTGGGGTATTGTTAAAGGTTCCAGTTTGGGGTTGTTGGGAGAATTAAAAAAGAAAAGAAAAGTTAGACATTGAGCTTATGTGTTGAAAAGAAAATGCATGAGAAAAGATGAAAAAGATAAAAAAAGAAAAGAATGAAAAGAAAAGCTCAATGTGAAGAAAAGGGAAAGTTGGGAATGAGTGAGATTGGTAAAAAGAGAGTTTGTGCTTGAACTATGAATGTATAGATAACTCTCTTAACTCAAGGGTTTTGTGATCTAGAAAAACCAATTTTCCTTGTTAGCCCAACCACATTATAAGCCTTGAAAAGTCCTTGTGATGACATGTGTATTTGATGATGTTTGATTGTGGCAAATGAAAGGCAACTTTGTTCTATGTGACATGTAGATAGTAGAGGGAAGGAGTGGCCTCTATACACCTTTGAGTGAAACACTTTTGAGTGCTTGAGTATCTGGTGAGGATCGGTTCCATGACTTCATGATTATGTCTATCTTAGCTAATTGATCATTAATGAAAATAACATCTGTTGGAAGAGTATGTGATTGTGTGAACACCATGATGAGTAATTTGAATCAAAGCATGTGCACATCTTGACTAAATTCTATTGATAAATTGATTTGAGTGATTACTTATCTTGAAAGAAAGAGCTTTTGAATGTAATTGAACCATTTTTTTGACTTATGGAAAACTAAGTTTCATCTTGTTTGCTTGAGGACAAACAAAGTTTCAAGTTTGGGGTTGTGATAACGATTGAAAAACCGTTATTTTTATACTTAATTTTGATATCAAATGCACCTTTGTTGACTTAGAAACTTGCTTTGAATCATGATTTCTCTTTAGTTTTGTGAATAAAAGAGTTGAGGAAATGTTTTATGATTTTATCATTAAATTCCCTTGATTTTTTAGGTTTTTGGAATGATTTGAAAGAAGGGTTGAAGTATCAAGGGCTGCAGTGCAGAAAAGTCAAATAGAATATAGAAAAGTCAACCCGTCAACAGAATAGTCAACCAGTCAACCAGAAAAGTCAACTACTCAACGAGAAATGTCAACCAGTTGACCAGAATGTTGACAGAGTGTTGAGCAGCAGTTGTGGGCGTTGAGCGCCAGCGAAGCAACCGTTGAGCGCCATTTTTTAGCGTTAAGCATTGGGGACGCAGGCTTAGACTTGTTTTCTGTTATTTTTACGATTTGTTTGGGATTTGACTTATTTTCTGTTATTTTTATACCCTATTTAAAGGCCAGAACGTCTTAGGTTGGTATCTTTTGATGGATTAGACACAAAAACACACTTTTCACCCCTTTTGGGGTAGATTTAGAGATGATAACAACTCTCCTTCTCTCCTTTATAGGGTTTCTATCTCTTTCATTCCATTACTCACCTAGTTTCTTCATGACGATGAAGAACTAACCTTATTTGTTGCTGGGGAAAGATGTAACCTCTAAACTCTCTTATATGAAATTCTTGTTTTATTCATATGCTTGCATATGCATATATTATTAATTTCTTATCTATACTTAATGCTTTTATCGTTTAACTCATTCGGTAAAAAGATATTTTCCTTTGTCGATACGGGGACGTACGGGGAAGTCATGAACTGATAGGAAATTCCTTGATTAAGCAATACTGCCTAGGGATAGGAGTAGGACGATCAATTGTATTTTGCTTCTGTGATATAATGCATTGTTAATCAATTAGGGAGACTAGGGATAGTAAACTAGTGGTTAGTAATAGGCTTTTTTCGCCGAGCGATCAGGTTTAGGGTAGACTAAGAAAGTTCGCATGACAATTAGATAATAAATCGAATTTAAGAAGCAAAGTAGATATATGAGAGTGATTGGGTGAAATCTGAACCCTAGCAACAAATCCATCTCATATTATCAATATCATCCATCTACTTTTGTGTTTAACCTCAATTGATCAAATTGCATTCATGTTTATTTTTTCGTACTTTATATTCAAAAGCCCCAAAATATTGTTCTTATAGTCTTGATTAGTTAAGCAAAAGCATAATAGTTTAGTGCCATGAGTTTCCTTGGAAAACGATACTTGGACTTACCATTTTATTAGTACTTGATAAGATCTGGTACACTTGCTAGAGTGTTAACAATGACCATATTAATGGTCAACATGCGCTGAATGAAAATCTCAATGACTATGTTAACTACATGAGCAACCAGTTTCGTCCCAATAATTACAACCAAGGGTGGAAATCTCATCCAAGTAGTGGACAAGGCCAATTTGGGAAAACTGGTGAACAATTCAACAGACCACCGCAATAACAACAACAGTTGCAACAACAACCCTCTCTAGCTGACAGAACCACAAGGATTGAGGAGACTCTCCAACAATTGATGCAGCAAATTATCTCTACACAGAAAAGCACAAACGCTACTATAAGGAATTTGAAGATGCAGGTTGGTCAGATAGCCAAAACGTTCGAGGACATACCTCTCAAAAGTTGTGGGGCTAATACTGAAGTTAACCCTGAGGAAGAATGCAAAGCTATTGTGAATGTAACAAATGAAAGGGAAAGAGAGAAAGATAAAAAGGAAAAGGAAGAGAGAAAAAGTGAGATTGAAAAAGAAGAGAAAGAAAAAGAGAGAAAAGAAAAAAATGAGATTGAGGAAAAAGAAAGAAGAGAAAAAGAAGAGAGAAAAAAAAGAGGAAGAAGAGGTTGAGAGAAAAAATGAAAAAAATGAAAAAATGAAAAAATGAGAAAAATGAAAAAAATGAGAAAATTTTTCACCACCCTAAGGAATGTTCCACAGAAGAAAAAGAGATGCAATCAGGGTGCTTTGATAAGATCTTCAAGAAATTGGGGATAAAAATTCTTGTGACTGAGGCATTGCAACAAATCCCTTAATATGACAAGTTTTTAAAGAAACTCCTCAAAAGAAAGAAATATTTAGAGGAGGACATAATTGAGGTACAAGGGGATTATAGTATGTGATATTGCAGAAGGCACTCCCTCCTAAGGTTAAAGATCCAGGTAGTTTCACTATTCTTTGCACTATTGGGAGCCAAAAAATAGTGAAAGCCCTAATGGATTTAGGGTCCAGTATCAAATTAATCTCCTTAACTGTTCTTGAAAGGATTGGTGGCCTGGAAGTCAAGTTGGCAAGGATATCTCTTTTTATGGCAGATGGATCCACCAAAAGGCCCTATGGTGTGGTGGAAGATGTGATGGTGCAAACTAACAACTTGAGATTCCTGGTGGACTTTGTGGTGCTGGAGATGGAGGAAAATTTGGAGATCCCTATTATTCTTGTTAGGCCATTCATGAAGATGACCAAAGTGATCATCAATGTTGATGAGGGTACTATAGCTCTCAAAGACCAAGAAGAAGAGGTGATTTTCAGTGTTTTCAATGCTGAGCAACATGTCCAAGTGAAGAAAACTAGTCTCAAAGTTGCATATTAAGATGCACCCGGGACTAGTACCAAATCTTCCAAGCCAAGCAACAAAAGCTAAAAAGGGTTTTGATTTTGCATTACAGTAATGACAGCATCTACTGATGGATGCCAATGAAGATGAGAAAGATTGGTGTCTATTGAGGGATACCAATGAAGATAAGGAATATTAGCATCTACTGATGGATGCTATGATAATGGAGACTGGGTCAAGCTAGTGACGTTAAAGAAGCGTTTGTTGGGAGGCAACCCAGTTTTCTGAACCTTTCTTTTTAAATTGGTTATCTTTTTTTTTAATTGTACTTTGCTTGAATGAATTAAACTACTTTGATTCAATTGTGCTTATTTTATGATGAGTGGTTTTTGGTGAGATTCTGGTGTTTGATTGATGTTGAAATGATGCATGATGTGATAGTATATAGGTGATGGCTCACAATGTGTGAAACAGGTGCTTGAGATAAAATTTGATTGAGATACTGAGCATGGTGTCTTTTTGAATTCTGGGACTTGAGAGTTTACCTATGTGAGAATTGGGCTTCTAATTTTTCTTATGAATAATTGCTATTACTTTGGAAGCATGAATGATTTTGCCTTAATTTTCTGTCATTGAATTACTTGCTTGCAGGTTTCATATGATCAAGGCCATCTTTTGTTATTCCTTATTCTTTTAGCCTTCACATGATTTTTTTTGCCTACTGAAAAGAGAACAAGTTGTTTAACCTTTGAACCTTGAACCTTATGCATGTGTTGAAAACCCTTTCTGAAAATCTTTACCTTGAGTTAAGTTGAGAACATTTGATGAGGTATTGATAAAGGTTCAAGTTTGGGATTGCTAGGTAGCAACCACTTTGAAAAACAAGAAAAAGGCAAAAGAAAAGAAAATAAAATCTAAAATGAAAAGAAAAATGAAATGAAAAGAAAAGCTCACTACAAGGGAAAACTGGGAAAAAGAAAGAGAGTTTGTTCTTGAATGATAAATTCATAAATGTCTCTCTTAACTCAAGGAATTTTGCTGACAAACTAACCAATTTCCTTCTTAGCCTAGTCTAGTTACAAGCCATAAAAAGCCCTTGTGATGAAAACCTGCTTATGAGTATTTTTGATTGTGGTTAAATGAAAGACAAAGTTAATTTGTGTGACATTGTGATAGCAAAGTGAAAGACACAACACCTCACTATACACCTTTGAGTTGAGTGATATACTTTTTAGGGCTTGAGTGAAACACTTTTCTTGGTGAGAAGTAGTTCTCTGAATTTCTGAATGCACCTTTTCTTGGTTAATTGATCATTCTTAATGATAGCACCTGTTGAAAGTATATGAGTATCACATTGATCTTGATTAAATTGAAGCATAAACACATCTTGACTCAGATCTTTATGCTGGATTGATACAAACAATTTCTTGTCTTGGAAAGAAAAGTTTTTGAAAAATGTTGAGTCATTGTAGTGATTGTTCTGAAAAGCTGAGTTATATTTTGTTTGCTTGAGGACAAGCAAAGTTCTAAGTTTGGGGTTGCGATAATGGTTGAAAATATCGTTATCTGTGATGTAATTTTGATACTAAAAACACCCTTTTTCACTTAGAAACTTGCTTGGACTTATGTTTTTTCATTAAGTTACGTGAATAAGAGAGTTGAGGTTGATTTCAATGATTTTATGACTAATTCCCCTTGTTTTGACAGAGATTGAAGTAATACTAGAAGCAGAGATGAAAATCCAAGAAGGTGGAGCTCAGAAGGGCTTGGAAAAGCACCAAAAGGAGGGACATCACGTAGCTTGGGCTCCTTGTATGGAAGCTCAAGAGTGGAAAATCGATGTCCATTGCCTGGGTGCCCAACTCAAGGCTCAAGCCTTACATGAGGTCTTTTCACCGCCCGGGCGCCCTAAGTGGGGCGCGTGAGTGTGGGGTTTCGTGGATCAGGCCTAGGTTTTGCTCTGTTTCGGCTCTATTGGACCGGACCCTATTTTTGCTCCTTTTTTAATCTATTTAAAGGACCCTAGGGCTCTAAGTTTTGTATCTTTGGCAGAGAGCAGCATAGCGACACACTCCTTCCCCAATTCTTAGGGATCTCTGTCTCATTCTCTTCCATTATTCATATAGTTTCCCCATGTCTATGGGGAACTAAACTCTATTTATTGTTAGGGAATGATGTAACCTTGTGAACTCTCATGTATTTGAATTGGTTCTCAATAATATGTGCTTTTTCATTAATTGTTAGAGTAATTCCTTTGTTTCAATGCTTGCTTTGTTTAACTCATTCATTAGCATGATTAATGAATTGCATGAGTGCTGGGAGGTTCCTTATAATTCAGGTTCTTGTTGAATTATTCTCAAGAGTAATATTGCTCAGGGATGATGGTATGAGCCTTGGTCATCTTTAAGCTCTTGATCTTCACATCATATTACTAGGAATTCTAGGAATTCCATGAACTGGTAATTTAGGACAAGCTTATTCGCTGAGGGATCAGGTTTAGGGGATTTAGTGAGTCACGTTAACATTAATGCATAAAGAAGAATTCTTACATACATGAGAGGGAACTTGGTGAAATCTAACCCCAACAACATATCCATCTCATATTAATCAACATTCGTTCATCTCTCTCTTACTCTGCTATTGATTCAATTGCATTCATATTTAATTTTCTATTTTTGCATTCAAAACCAATGATGTTTTTTTATTTAAGTCTTAATTAACCTTGTTATCACACGACTATCTAGCACCGAGAGTCTTCTGGAATACGATACTTAGTCTTACCATTTTATATTACTTGTACGACTCGGTACACTTGTTGATTTGTCCCAACAATAATCATGCTTTCAAAACCCTAGAATGTAAAATGCATGCACTTACTTGAGTTGAGATGCTTAATGTATGAAGAATGCTATGTGAATTTTAAGAAATCAACCGCCAATAGCAGTGCTCTCACAAAACCCCAAACTTGAATGGAGAGTTAATGCAAAAATGGGTGGAGAAAGTGTTTTTGTGAAGAGGGATGAGTAGATAAGTGGAGAGAATCCTTTAGAGGGTGCTTAAGAGTGCTTGGGAAGAATTGAGGCTAAAAGTGGCGGCTTAGATGCGCCCTAGGATTTTAAAAATGCTTAATGGGCCAACCCACCCTGAGCCCAACTTTTAAAGCCCAAAAATAAAATCTGCAGGACTCACGCTCAACGCCAAACTGGCGCTAAGCGACAGGCGCGATACCAAATCTCCTTCTTCCTAGCTTGCCCTATGTGTCCATCACCAATGCCTCTCAACTTCAACTCTCAAATTTTCAAATTTCATGCACTCTCCACTCACTTTATACACTCTCACTTAATAAATACACTTAGTCTCTCTCTCTACTCAAGTCTCTCTTTTTTCTCTTCCACCCCCTCATCAATTGTGCTCACTATGGCTTTACATTCTTCCTTGGGGTTAATCTCAGTATTACCCCCAAATTGCTTTTATGCTTTGTCCTCAATCCTCTTGGCCAGTTGGCCAACCTACATCTCCAAATTTCTCATGGCAGCTTAAGTGCTTTTCTGAGTGGAGGTCGTCACCTGTATAAATTGTTGGAACATCTCTTCCAACTTTGTAGTTCTATCATTCAAAGCATATACCTGTTGCCATATTGATGGTTGCTTCTGTGGTTTATTGAATTGACCTCCTACTTGTCCAACTTGTCCATTCTGACCTTGACCCATGCTTGGGTCAGGTTTCCACCCTTGGTTGAAATTACCTTGGCGAAATTGGAATTGATTGCCCATGTAATTTACTTCTTCTTGGGCCTCCACTGGATAAGCACATTGACCATTAATATGGTCACCACCACATAATTCACAGAGTTGTTGTTGCACTTGTGAAACATTGTTCAGCTCCTTTGGCAACTGAGCGAGTGTCTTTGTCAAATTCTCCAGTTGTTGAGTTATCATTTTATTCTGTGCAAGCAAGGCATCTTGAGGTTGAAGTTGTAGAACCCCCTTGGGTTGAAGTGGAGCTCCTCTTTCATTATGTGTCTCATTATCGTTACTAGCCATATTATCAATTAAACCAAAAGCTTCCTCTAGAGTCTTGCACTTGATGTTACCTCCAGCTGAGGCATCTAGCATTAGCTTTATCTGCAAACCAAGTCCTCTAAGGAACAAAAGGACTATTGTTGCCTCATCAAAGCCATGTGTGGGCGTCTTTCTTGTTGATAAGGGAATGATGGGTGTCGCAGCCCATGCAAATTTGATGTGCATAAAGAATGTAGTATAAACTAAGAAGTGACTCCTAGGTTGTCTCTCAAGAACCAAATGTGGTTCGAGTCTTAGGTAAAAAACGTAGTGAGGGTTGGTAAAGAGTTTGCGAATACTGATAAACTAAATTAGACAACATAGTGAACGAAAATAGTAAACTAAACGGACAGGAAACGAAAAGAAGCCGAACGACACAATTAGAGACCGAACTATCTAAATGCAACAAAACCAGAAAATGCAGAATTCATCAAGATTTGAAAACAAAATGCTGGAACAGTAAATGCGCAGAAAATGTAACAATAGCTTAATTGAATGCACCTTATGAACTTAAACATTAAACGCAACAGTAGAAGCATCAGTAAGAGAAAACCGAGACTGGAACAACACTTGAAAACAAGATGAACAATAAAATGCAATAAATAATAAAAATAAAAACACTTAACTAAAAACAAAATGCAATGCGTGAACCAATTAAAAAAAAGCAATTGATAATTGAGACAAAATATCATTGCGGCAGGAATAAATAAATTGCAACATTCAAGCTGATAATTGAAAACACATTGTAGCTTAGAAACCCGTGCTACTCGAATGTAACTTTAAGATAAAAGTGTGTGAACCAAATTAAAATGGATTGTTAAGCTAAGCATTCAAATGCAGAAAGAGAGATGGGGTAACACATGAAAAGTTGAATGAGTAAAGCTTAATAATATTAAAAATGTGTTGCACTTCCAAAATGAAGCACCGTGCAACTTCTAAAAGAAAACAAAACCCCTTTTTAAACTCTACAATCCAACTCAACTTGTGCAACCCAATGTAAGCAGCATTCATTCACAAAGAAAAGGAAAAAATGTTCTTCCTGCTTCAACAAATGTATCCAGCGTACAATCATTCAAAGGGCAAAAAGATTCAAAGCAAAACTAACAAGTGGCGGCTGGACACCCTAGCACTGTGTCTCTCTCCAGCAAAGTAAACAAATGAACTTCTAACTAATTCCCAAGCTGTGACGTCCAACCAAGTGTCTATGTGCTTCCCATTGAAAACAACGTACAAAGCAAAACCAACATGAGTGTGGCGGCTGGCTTCACCTTCCAGCTCCCCTTTTCCTAAACGAAGATGATTCCCTTAAAAATTGAAGCTCCTTTATGTGTACATGGGTTATGGATGTTCTTTTCCCTTGTTGCCAGCGTGGAGCTGCTGTGTGCGTGGAGTGCAGCTCCTGGATGCTTCATGCTCTTGGACATGAGCCCCCTTTTCACGTTGGACCAGGCCCTTCTGTGTTCACCTCCTCAAAAGCTGGACTTATTTCCCAAAGCCGTGACTGCTGGAGTCCGTGTGCTTTTCCCAACGTTGGAGTGAATGTGTGTAGGTCATGCACCCCTCCTGGGCCCAATTGCTTTTGTGGACGTGAGCTGCAGGAAAATCAATTGCCTTCTACAAAATAAAAGGACATTGAAAGTGCTTCTCAAATGATGAACGTTGCAGCCTCTGACCGTGACACACCACCTCTTTTCATTGCTTTACCCTTTTTTTTTATGTGTGTTGGACGTGATTCTTTCTTCTAGCTCTCCAACACCTTTAATTTGCTAGACATCACTCCCTTTTTCCAATAATGAAACACTCCCTTCACATAAGTCCAAAGAGTAAAATGACCGTATTACCCTCTTTCTTGTGCACACTTCTTTTGTGGAGAGTTTTGAATTATGTGACAACCCTTTAATGTCCCAAAATATTATCCAACAATTTCCATGCAATTAATTAGCCTCAGATAATTCAAATTAATTAAAATAAGAATTTTCGGTCAAATTATGCACAATTAACAAAAATGGGTAAATACTGGACATTCAAGCACAATTCCCGGATTAAATCCGGTACAATAAGCTAAGTGAAGTCAAGAAAATATTGACTCATCAAAATAGACCACACTTAGCCTTTTGCACTCCTGGGTAAAATCAAGACACAAATCAGGGAACATTTCTGAGGGCATCAGAGGTACGACACAATGATAACGGTTGAAAAACTGTTATTTTCATATGCTATTTTGGACTAAATTACACCCTTTACTGCTTAGAATGAGCTTAGAATCAAGTAAAACTCAATAAATGAGTCAGTCGAGAGTCAAAAGCTGTTTTTAGCGATATTATGCTTGTTTTGCATTGTTTTTCAGCAAGTTTGATAGAAGTGAAGATTGGGAATGAAGATGAAGGTCATAGACTCAAGAAAAAGGAAGAAAATTGAGGTAAAGAAGAGTGTAGGGACCGCCCGGCGGTAGACCCCTGGCGCCGGGCGGTCAAATGGGAGGAGAAGACACCAGCAAAAGACGCCGAACGATAGACCCCTGACGTCGGGCGGTTTTGCGGCACAAGGCAAACCGCCGGACAGTAGACCCCTACCGCCGGGCGGTAGCGCGATTTAGGGCACACCGCCGGGCGACAAAGTGTGACGTCGGGCGGTGGTCAGCTGGGCTTGGGCCTATTTTTCTGTTGCGCTCCTCACCTATAAATAGCCCTGTTACGAATTCCAACTCATTCTTTTGACAGAGGAGGGTGGCCAGACCTATTTTTCACTCTCTAGAGACGATCTCTTGGATGCTTAGGCTCCTTTTCATCTTTTCTAGGGTTTGTTTTCCATTTCTTCCATTATTTTCATCTTGGTTCACCATGACTATGGTGAACTAAACCCTTTTTGTTGTTGGGGAACAAAGTAATCTTTTGATACTCTCTTTTATTGAAACTCTTGTTTGAATTATACGATTTTCATATGCGTTTATTATCAATTATTGGATTCTCATACTATGCTTAATGCCTTTATCCTTTAACTCATTCGGTAATTATTTTTGACTTTATTGATACGGGGACGTACAGTAATGACACGAAATGGTGAGAATTTCCTTGGTTAAGCAATACCACCTAGGGATAGGGGAGTAGGACGACCAATTGTATTTGCTTCTATTTGTAATGCGTTGCTAGTTGCTAGGGGAGGCTAGGGATAGCAAGTCGATAATTAGTAATAGGCCATTTTCACCGAGGGATCGGGTTAAGGGGAGGCCAAGAAAGTTTGCATGCAATTAGATAATAATGCTATTTAAACAAGAGGAGTAAATAAGAGAGAGCGGATTAGATGAAATTGTAAACCCCCAACAACTCCATTCATACATTGCCTAAATCTTGTCAATTGAATCACACATTGCATGTTTATTTTCTGTCTTTGCATCCACCACAATTAATTAATTTTCCTTCACAAGTCTTACGATTTTGATTCACGCGAACGATAAGGCCTTTCGAGTCTCATGGGAAGAACGATAATGGGTTTTACCATTTTTATTGATATGGTACACTTGCGATTCCGCTAACAAGTTTTTGGTGCCGCTGTCGGGGACTCGAGGTTTGACTTACTTAGTAGTGTTAATTGTGATTGAATATGACTTGTTTGTAATTATTTGTTTATATTTTTCTTTTGTTTGTTTTATTTTATTTTTTTGTAAAAGTGCTTTTAGGGGTATTTTCTCTTGTGAATGCAGGAAGGAGTACACACTAGGAGCAGAAAAGATCAACAACCTCTTCTCGAGGGGCTACCATACAGGAGAGGGAGGAGAGTTAATTATTCTGAATGTGAGAACTTTCCTTCTCCTGAACCACTTTTGCAATCTTTTGCACAGGACTTAGAGGAGATGGCGGAACAACCTCCTCCGAGACGTACACTGGGGGACTCAGCCAACACTGTGGGTCCCTTGAATTTGAACAGCATAGTCATTCCTGTGGACAATGCAACGAATTTGGTGATGAGCCCCGCACTTATTCAGTTGGTCCAAAGCAACCAGTTTCACGGATTGTCGAGTGAGAATCCCTACAAACATTTAACTATTTCTTGCGAAATTTGCAATATTGTTAAGATGGCCGGAGTCTCAGATGAGAGGATCAGACTTAGCATATTCCCATTCTTTTTGGGAGGAAACGCCAAGGATTGGTTGCACTCATTTGCCGAAGGAACATTCAGAAACTGGGATGCCTTGGCGAGACAGTTCGTCACCAGATTTTTTCCGCAAACCAAAATTCATCAAGGGAAGCTCGAAATCTCCTCATTCAAGCAAGGGATGTAGGAAACTCTCGGACAGGCATGGGACAGATTCAAAGGCCTGTTGAGAAAGACTCCAGTCCACGGATTTGACAAGACTGCTTATTTGCTTGCTTTCCTAGGAGGGCTTAATACTCAGTCAAAAATGATGTTGGATGCCTCGGCTGGAGGCAGTATTAATAGGAAGACCGAAGACGAAGCCTATGACTTGATTGAAGACATGGCTCTGAATGAAGCTTCCCAAAGTGAGAGGGGCGCATAGAAAGGAGGAATATTGCATCTTCCTACTAATGATTTAATGGTTGCGCAGAATCATCTTCTTAACCAAAAATTGGACAAACTAACAAAGGTCCTTTCTGAACTTCCAACAGGGTTAAGAAATATTTCTCAAACACAACAACTTTGAGAGTCATGCGATGGTGACCACATTAATGGTCAATGTGCTTTCACTGAGGAAATGCAGAAGGACGTTAACTACATGGGTGCCCAGTTCCAATACAAACAAGGTAATTTCAACCAAGGTAATTCTAGCCAAGGTTGGAAGAATCACCCCAGTATTGGACAAAATCAGAACAATACTTCTAGGCAAGTAGGAAGCTTCAGGCAGCAACAACCTTCACCATTATGGCAACAAGTGAGTAATTTGACTGAGTCTGTCAGGACCTTAAGTAACCGATTTGATGACTTCTTCAAAAAATATGAGCAGCAGTTGAATAGCACTCAGGCCAGATTTAAATCACTGGAGTCACGGATTGGATAGCTGGCAACAAGAATAGAAATTATAAAGAAAAACCAGTTCAGGGCCAACACTGAGGTGAACCTTAAGAGAGAATGCAAAGTCATTACGAGCCAGGATGGTTGGGAAGCAGACTGTGAACCATTCCATTTGGTAGATAGTGAAGAGGAAGAAATGTTGAAGGCTGAATTCTTTGAACCCATGAGTAGTGAAGATGAAGAAGGTGAAAGTTACAATGAAGAAGAGGTTGGTGGAGGAAAAGAGGAAATAGGGACTAGAAGCAATCATAATGGGGGATTTAGAGAAATTTTCAACCGAATGACTGTGGTGTCTTTAGGAAATTAGCAGCTCCCTCCCTATTCAGAAAGAATTAAAATCAACCTTGATGATAAAGTTGAGGTGATTGATGAAGAAAAGGATCGTGTTTTTCAACCACAGAAGAGTAATTATCCTCCTAAGGTTAAAGATCCGGGGTGCTTAACATTGTCATGTACTCTGAATGATTTAGATGTGGAAGCTATGATAGATTATGGATCTAGTATCAATTTAATACCCATGGAACTTTTGAAGGAAATCAGTGGGCTTGTGTTGAAACCATCTAACTTGACTATAGCAATGGCAGACGGCTCTACAAAAGTGCCAGTGGAAATGGTGGAAAATGTTGTTGTACGTGTAGATCGGTTTGAGTTCTTAGCAGAATTCATTGTTATGGACGTGAAAACTGAGGAAGAGTACCCTGTGATTTTGGGGCGACCCTTCATGGCAACATCAAAGATGCTTATTAATGTTCATGAGGGAAGGATAATGATGAGGGATTTGAATTATCTATTTCTCTATACTGGCCGTGAAGGAGATGAGATCAAAACAGTAAAAAGAGACAGATTTGAGAAGCCAGAGATGGGCGAAGAACAAGAAGGGAGCATAGCAGGTACTTATTATTCTGACAGTTGTTACGTCCTGCAGGTACTTGAGGATAAAAGGAGAAGAACCATTCACCAAAAATCAAAAGAAGATCCACTCCACCCAGGGAGTAAAGTGAGATTTAAGAAAAAGGAATGGTTAGTAAAGCAGCTGAAAGAAAAAGGAATGGTGGAAATTAGAAGGCCATATTTCCCTGCTGTTCGCCAAGTAGACAGACGAAAGCTGAGATGGTGGGATGATGAAGATTCCAGTGTGAAAAAGAAGAGTTGATTGTTGAGAAGAACATTTTGTACTATAAGACAATTTTTATATTTTTTTTTTGTTTTGTTTAGTGTTTCTTTTGAGCATGTAAAATTTGGAACAATTCTTGGGTAGCATCTACTGAGGGATGCTAATTTTTGGTATCTACGAAGGATACCCGGAAGGTACACCTACTGAAGGATGTTGGACGACTGACATTTACTGACAAATGCTAAACAGGTTTGGGTCAGGGTCGCGACGTTAAACAAGCGCTACTAGGAGGCAACCTAGAATTTCTTCTTTCACTTTTGCATTTTAAATTTCTAGAATAGGTTGAATTTTATTTTTCAGTGTGTATGCTTGACTTGAATACTCTTTCTGAAGATGTTTGACTAACTACTTTGCATGATGACTCTATTTGATGATGATCTGATGTGAATGATTATTGAGTTGTGTTGCATGTTAACATCCTGTGAAACAGATGTGTGATGAAGTATGATTGTGGTCATGATGCTAAGCAGGATGTATGAATGACTGTGCGTGAGAAAGCATGTTGTGTGAGGTATTAAGCCCCAGAGTTTTTATTGTTGTATGTATTGTTCACAGTGAAGCATAAATTTTATTGCCTTAATCTTGATGATTGATTTATTTTTATGTGAATGTCAAATGATCAAGGCCATGTTTGAAAACCCTTTTCTAGCCAAATTTTCACCCAAAATGCTTTAAAGATTATATCCTTTTTGAACCTTAGCCTGAAACATGATGAAACCCTTTGATTTGAAATTACTTATCTTGAGTTGGGTTGAGAATAATTGTATGGAATGAAAAGGTTCAAGTTGGGGGTTGCATGGGGAAAATGGAAAGGCAAAAGAAAAGCATTGAGCTCAAATGTTGAAAAGCAAAATACATGAGTAGAGAAAAAGAAAAGAAAAGAGTAAAAGCATGAAAATGAGCTCAATGAAAAAGAAAAAGGGAAAAAGCTGGGACTGAGTGAAATTGGTGACAAAGAGAGAGTTTAAACTTGAACCTTTCCATTGATGAAATAGTTCTTTTGACTCAAGAATTTTGTGATCCAGAAAAACCAATTTTTCTTGATAGCCCGACCTCATTACAAGCCTTGGAAAAGTCCTGTTGATGGCATTTGCATAGAAAGATGTTGATTATTTAAGATGAATGGCAATTTTATTTCATTTGACTTGTGAGCAATAAAGAGTGGAGTGATACCCTAAACACTTGAGTGATTGAGTGAAACACTTGCTTGGTGAGAACTTCTAAAGTTCATGATTGCATTTTTGTTTAGTGGACTGATAATTCATACTGTGTAGCATCTGTTGAGGAAAGCATGAGCTAAATTAAGTTGAGAACAAGCATGCATCTTGATTTGAGTTCACTGATTATCTGAAATTGAGTAAGTCTTGTCATACTGTGTTACCCTTCTCTGTTTTGTTTTATTCTTTTGTTTTGTTTTGCTTTAGGACAAGCAAATTTCTAAGTTTGGGGTTGTGATAACGATTGAAAAACCGTTATTTTCATATGCTATTTTGGACTAAATTACACCCTTTACTGCTTATAATGAGCTTAGAATCAAGTAAAACTCAATAAATGAGTCAGTCGAGAGTCAAAAGCTGTTTTTAGCGATATTATGCTTGTTTTGCATTGTTTTCATCAAATTTGATAGAAGTGAAGATTGGGAATGAAGATGAAGGTCATAGACTCAAGAAAAAGGAAGAAAATTGAAGAAAAGAAGAGTCTAGGGATCGCCCGACGGTAGACCCCTGGCGCCGGGTAGTCAAACGGGAGGAGAAGACACTAGTAGAGGACGCCGGGCAGTTATGCGGCACAAGGGAAACCGCCAGGCGATAGACCCCTACCGCCGGGCGGTAGCGCGATTTAGGGCACAACGCCGGGCGGCAAAGTGTGACGCCGGGCGGTGGTCAGCTGGGATTGGGCCTATTTTTCTATTGCGCTCCTCACCTATAAATAGCCCTATTACGAATTCCAACTCATTCTTTTGACAGAGGAGGGTGGCCAGCCCTACTTTTCACCATCTGGAGAGGATCTCTTGGATGCTTAGGCTCCTTTTCATCTTTTCTAGGGTTTGTTTTTCATTTCTTCCATTATTTTCATCTTGGTTAACCATGACTATGGTGAACTAAACCCTTTTTGTTGTTGGGGGAACAA
This sequence comes from Vigna mungo, assembly GCA_036885675.1. Classification (NCBI taxonomy): domain Eukaryota; kingdom Viridiplantae; phylum Streptophyta; class Magnoliopsida; order Fabales; family Fabaceae; genus Vigna; species Vigna mungo. The sequence goes on along the minus strand of CP144692.1, from coordinate 25,486,104 downwards.
TGTAATCTTTTGATACTCTCTTTTATTGAAACTCTTGTTTGAATTATATGATTTTCATATGCGTTTATTATCAATAGTTGGATTCTCATACTATACTTAATGCCTTTATCGTTTAACTCATTCGGTAATTGATTTTTGACTTTATTGATACGAGGACGTACAATAATGACACAAAATGGTTCGAATTTCCTTGGTTAAGCAATACCACCTAGGTATAGGGGAGTAGGACGACCAATTGTATTTGCTTCTGTTTGTAATGCGTTGCTAGTTGCTACCGGAGGCTAGGGATAGCAAGCCGGTAATTAAAAATAGGCCCTTTTTGCCGAGGGATCGGGTTAAGGGGAGGCCAAGAAAGTTTGCATGCAATTAGATAATAATGCTATTTAAACAAGAGGAGTAAATAGGGGACAACAGATTAGATGAAATTGTAAACCCCCAACAACTGCATTCATCCATTGCCTAAATCTTGTCAATTGAATCACACATTGCATGTTTATTTTCTGTCTTTGCATCCACCACAATTAATTAATTTTCCTTCACAAGTCTTACGATTTTGATTCACGCGAATGATAAGGCCTTTCGAGTCTCATGGGATGAACGATAATGGGTTTTACCATTTTTATTACTTGATACAATATGGTACACTTGCCATTCCGCTAACACACAACATCAACACACAGAAAATAAAGACTCAAAAGGAAAGAAACAAAATTATACAGTTCTCAAGGAATTTGGACAAAAAAAAGGTAGTACACAATATCCAACACAGAATCAGAGAAAACAGATACTCACAGAAATCATCCAAGCAATTCAAGACATGGTAAAATGATCAATCAGCTCAAGAGGTGAATCAAAAGTAACAAAACCTCACAGATGCACTATCATTGTATCTCTCAAGTGTCTAAGGTAAATAATTTCAACTCAATGCACTAAAAAAAAAACAACAAACTGACTTGGGAAGTCTCTACATCAACACTCTTTTATGGATGTAATGGGGCCAAGGACAAGGGAGGATATCATATGGATAGATATAAACCAAAAGAAATAGAGGAGCAATGGGGAACAAGTGAAACACAGTCAAATCACACCCAAAACCTCTAATTCAATCCTCTTCTTGATTCCATTATTCACAATTTTTTTTCATTTTTCTTTGTTTTATTTTTTTTTCTCATCCTGTCTCTTTTGTTTTCTCTCTATTTAGAACACAAATTTCAGAGAAAAGATGTACACAACATATTTACAAAAAAAAAAAACAAGAAGAGGAACCAACTAACAAATTCATCAGAATCCCCATGGAGACCACACTTGTTCCCAAAACACTTCCATAGCTCCAAAATTCCCTAAGGTTAAGGTAATCATGGTTTTTCACTTAAGGCTACTAGTGTATGAGCTTCAAAACAAAGAAAGGGGAAAGCATAGGCTCAAAGGGGTTATCAAAGGATTAAAACAAGGTAAGCTTATTTGGCTAGAGGGGCTCAAGAACAAAACTGCCTTTATCATTTTCAAACATGCATATCAGTCAAGAATTATCAACAAGAGTCAAGCCAAGGCATATGTGCAAGCAATCAAGAGACATATCTCACAAGAAAGAACATAAAGTGGCTCAAATCTCACACAGGGTAAAATTTGATGAGTTGTCGCAACCCACACAAATTTAATGTGCAATTAAGAAATGCAGTATAGCTAAGAAATGACTCCTAGGTCGTCTCTCAAGGACCAATTTTGCGATTCGAGAATTAAGTCAGACACGAAGTGGGGGGGTTTTGTGAAAAATTTGTGAATGCAGATGAACGAAATCACAGATGCAACAGAAATGCAAACACAAATCTAAGAAAACGGTTTCAAACACAGAATGAAAAACAGTCGGTCATTAACTTAATTACAACGTTTCCAAGCACAAATCAACAAAATAAAGTTGTGCCTCAAACCTCTAATCCAACAATGTTAGCCAACTAAGTGAAGGTTAACCCTGTTTTCATAAAAACGAACTAAGCGGACGTAGTGTTAATATCAAATCTAAGTTACACCATGCAGTTACATAAATTAAGCGAAGACTAAACACCAACTGGGCAACTAAGCGTATGCCCAATTGCAAGTGCAAAAATAGATTTCACATTAACCAAGTTAGAGTGGCAAACACAATCACAGTCCAGTTATCTCAAGGAAACAATGCAATATCGTTAATGACCAACCAAGTTGATTTAAGCTATCATGACAATTAAAGTAACAAGATCAAACATATTAGACAACATTAAAACAAAATAAAATACTAGACCCCAACCATGTGACAAACAACTATCCAACAAAGTTAAATTAAATTAAATGCAAAACTAAATTAGAGAAACTAAAAAGCAACTAATCCTACTATGCAAATTAATTCAAAACTAAGGAATAATCAAACATGCTTTTTCCTACACATTCATGTGACCAATATTCATCTACCAAATGAATTTAAAATTGCAAATGACACAAAGAAACCTCTTGGTCGTGAGGTGCAGCCTTCCAACAAAAATGCCCCTTTCTTTCTTCAAATAAACCATTCATATGTTGCCTCCTTTTGTCCCATGTGCTGCATTCTCCAAGAAAACATGTGCCTTCTACTTTATTGTGAAAACCATGCTGTTCTCTCTCCCAAAAGTCCAAGTTTGGAAATCAACACCCTTCCAAAGCCAAATTTTCGAGACCAAACTCCTCTTCTAAAGTTGCAAAATGTTGCCTTCCAATTCCACACTCCAAAAGGTGTTTTAATCTCTTCTACCAAGGTGTCACATGTGCAAAGTCAAATGTGAATAAAAACACAAATTATTGCATTCCTCATGGTGATTCTCGGCAATTGCAACCAAAGGGTGAACACCAAAATAGCAATATTCCTTCTATCTAAATGTGATACATATTGTGCTTGTCCAAAAGAGGTAAAAAATTAAATGCACCTTCTCTCTTCCTTCCCATTTCATTTTCGGTTTTTCCACCAACACAAACATGAAAATAGCTTCCTTTCACCTTCCAAAACTTAGAACAACTCCAAAGAACCCAAAGTTTCAATTGTAAAGTCTTACAAGAACAACAACCCCAAATTTCAACTTCTACTAATCAACCTAACACTCACTTCCCTTCAAACTTTTGATGAAAACAAAATGGAATCCCTAGCTTGCAAGTGTAGACCGTCCAACCATGGTAATAGCACAAAGTTCAGCTCAAAATATTGCTTCCAACCATCAAACAAAAGCACAAGAAGAAAGGGTCCAAACCTCAAACACCCATACACCAACTCAAGCTTCCTTCACTCCAAAACCCATTAAGAACTTCATTTTCATCATCCAACCAAGGAAACAAAAAGGAAACACAAAAATATGGTAGCAAAGGAGAAGCAAAACAAAAATGGGTCTTCATTCAACCAAAGGAAACACCATGAAAAATGCAAAGAACCACCTCCAAGCTCAAGCTTTGAACATTCAAAATGAAAATACAAGAAGAAAAGTGATGAATCTCCCTTCCATCTCGCAAAGATAAAAAAAGTTGCAAGCAAAAGAGGAAGAAAAACGTGATCTTGGTCATTCCATAGCTCAAAAAAACCTAGCACCCCTCATGGTCTCCAAGAGAGAGTTCATACATGCAAAGTGAAAATGAAAAGTGTAGTATGAAGAGCCAAATGTGTGTCTCAGCCTTTCTCACTCAAAATGTCGTCCAACACTTAAAATGGTGGGGACCACCTCTAAAGAAACCCTAGGGTTTGGTGCCATGTGTCTCACCATTGGGCTTCTACAAAATTGCCCTTAAAAAGGGCCCAATACACAAAATCCTAATTAAAGTTTCTAGAAAACTAAGTTACAACTTAATTAAAATTGAAATGACTAAATGTTGAGTCTTTAATGTGCACACCACCATCCTAATGTGCCAAATGATGCTTCCCAAAATTTCCTTGCAACCAAAAATGCAATTAATTAGCTCAGAAAATTCAGATTAGTGAAAATACGAATTTCCGACCAAATTAAGCAGGATTAGGAAAAACGGGTAAATAACGGACAATTAAACACAATTCCTTGATTTATTTAAATGCAATAAACCAAATATAGTCACTAAAATAATGACTCATCAAAATAGACCACACTTAGTCTTTTGCACTCCTGGGAAAAATCAAGACGCAAATTAGGAAACAACTCAGAGGACATCAGGGAGGTGACAAACAGAACATACAGAAAACTATGACTCACAAGGACAAACACAAAGTTGCACAGTTCTTAAGAAATCTGGACAATGAAAGGAAATGGACATAATCCAACACACAAGCAAGGAAAACAGATACTCATGAAATCATCCAAGCAGTTCAAAGCATGACGAAATGATCAATCAGTTCAAGAGATGAATCAAAAGCACAGAACCTCACATATGTGCACTATCAGTGTTTCTCTCAAGTGTCTACGTTAAACAATGTTAACTCAATGCACTCAAGAAAGCAAACACAAACAGACTTGGCAAGCCTCTAATGTCAACACTCAAATACATATGCATGTTCAAATCAAAAGGTCTTTTATGGATGCAATGGGGCCAAGGGCAATGGAGGATATGATATGGATGAGAAGTTACAAACCAAAGGGAAATAGAGGAGCAATGGGGAACAAGTGTAAACACATTCAAACACACCAAAAACCTCTAATTCAATCCTCTTCTTGACTCCATTATTCACACAACAATTTTTTTTAATTTTTCTCATTTTTCTCTATTTTTTTCTTTTCTCATCTTGTCTCTTTTTCTTTTCTCTTTTCATAACACACTGTATCAGGCAAGATGCACACATATATACAAAACAAAACAAGAAAAGGAATCAACTAGCTAATTCATCATAATCTCCCAAGAGACCACACTTATTCCCAAAATAATTCCAAAGCTCCAAAATTTCCTAAGGTTAAGGTAAACATGGTTTTTCACTTAGGGCTAGTGTATAAGCTTCAAAACAAAGAGATGGGGAAAGCATAGGCTCAAAAGGGGTCATCAATGGATCAAAACAGGGTGGGCTCATTTGGCTAGAAAGGCTCAACAACAGAACTGCCTTTATCTCTTTTAAACATGCATATCAATCAAGAATCATCAAAAAGAGTCAAGCCAAGGCATAAGTGCAGGCAATCAAGAGACATATCGCACACAAGAAAGTTCATCAAATGGCTCAAATCTCGAACAACGTAATTTTGTCACAATCAATTCAACCTCTCAAACATCATAGTCATCTTTCCAAGCAAAGAAAAGAAAGGAATCCAACAAATCAGAGTATCAATGAAGTGAAGGAAAAACTGACAACCTAAACAAAGTCCATAATTCACGAAAAACATGCAAAAATGTACACAAAACACAACAAAATTAACTTGAAACCAAAACCTAAACAAAGAACAACCTCCCTTAATAGACCACACTTAAATGACACAATGTCCTCAGTGTGACACAATCAGCAGATCAACAATCAGCACAGTCAGCAGATATAGACAAAGTGCAATAAAAGTGAGGAGGGAAGGAGAGAAGAAACTCCCCGAGTCAGAGGGGAGGGTAGGTGAGGTCGACCAAAGACGTCTCCTCCACCAATGCATCCAACAAAGAAGGATTGCTGAGGAAATGCTTCAGTCTGTGCCCGCTCACCTTGAAGCTTTTAGTTGTGGAAGGACTTTGAATTTCAACTGCACCATAAGGATAAACATTAGTCACAACAAAAGGTCCAATCCACTTTGATCTCAACTTACCACCCATGAGGCCAAGCCTAGAGTTATACTACAAAACATGTTAGCCAACTTTGAAGTCCTTTCTAACAATGGAACTATCATGGAACCTCTTTGTCCTCTCCTTGTAGAACTTCGAGTTCTCATAGGCCTCCAATCGGATCTCCTCCAATTCATTTAGTTGCAACTTCCTTTCCTCTCCAGCTTGGTCAATGAAGAAGTTGCAAGTCCTCACAGCCTAGTATGCCCGATGCTCAATCTCAACTGGTAGATGACATGCCTTTCCAAAGACAACCCGATAAGGAGACATCCCTATGGGTGCTTTATAGGCAGTCCTGTGGGCCCAAAGAGCATCGTCCAACCTATTACTCCAATCTTTCCTGTTGGGGTGGACAATCTTCTCCAAAATCCTTTTTATCTCCCTGTAAGAGATCTCAACTTGCCCATTTGTTTAGGGGTGGTATGGTGTAGAAACTCTATGCGTCACCCCATATTTCTTGAGCAAAGCTTGCATGGATCTGTTGCAAAAATGGGTTCCCTGATCACTAAAAATCGCTCTAGGCACTCCAAACCTGCAAAAGAGGTGAGATCTAACAAAATCTACAACAGCCCGAGCATCATTAGTCTTGGTGGCTCTAGCTTCCACCCTTTTGAAACATAATCTACAGCAAGGAGAATATAAGAGAAACCAAAAGAAACAAGAAAAGGACCCATAAAGTCTATACCCTAGACATCAAACACCACACAGAACAGCATAGGCTGTTGAGGCATCTCTTGTCTATGTGAAATTGATCCTCCTGCTCTCCGACAAGGCTCACAGGTGCTGCAAATCCTCTCCACATCTTTGAAGATGGAAGGCCAATAGAAACCACAGTCTAGCACCCTGCGAGCTGTTCTCTGAATCCCTAGATGACCACCAGGTGAGGAGGCATGACAAAATTGCAGGACCGAGTCAATCTCATGGTCCGGAATGCATCTCCTAGAAACCTGGTCACTGCACAACTTCCACAGATATGGGTCATCCCCAACATAATACTTAGCATCCCTCTTAATTTTAGCAATTTGAGCACGGGATGCTAAGGGAGGAAAAACAGAAGCAACCAAATAATTTACAATGTGTGCAAACCAAGGAATAGGGTGAGAAAATGAAATCATCAACAAACTCTCATCAGGAAAGTCATCTTGGATAGGCAACACATCAGCTTCATCCTCAGCTCTCTCAATCTTGCTGAGGTGGTCTGCAACCAAATTTTGTGCCCCACTCCAGTCTTTGATTTACAAGTCAAACTCTTGGAGTAGTAGCATCCACCTGATCAATCTTGGCTTTGACTCAGCCATTTTCAAAAGAAACTTAAGAGCTGCATGGTCAGTGTACACAATAACAAGTAATCCAAGCAAATATGATCTAAACTCATCAAGTGCAAAAACAATTGCCAACAACTCTTTTTCAGTTGTGGTATAGTTTGCTTGGGCAGCATCTAAAGTCCTAGAAGCATAATATATCACTCTAGGCAATCTATCAACTTTGTGTCAAAACGACCCCTAATGCATAGTTAGATGTATCACACATAACCTCAAAAGGGGTCGTCCAATCTGGTGCCTGAATGATCGGGATGGTGGTCAACGCTTCCTTCAGGCAATCAAATGCCTGCTTGCATTTTTCACCAAACTCAAAGTCAACATCCTTCTGTAACATTCTGGACAAGGGAAATGCCTTCTTGCTGAAATCCTTGATGAAGTGCCTTTAGAAACCTGCATGTCCAAGAAAAGATCGAACCTCTCGCACGCAAGAGGGGTAAGGCAACTGCGAAATCACAGATATCTTAGCAGGATCCACCTCTATTCCCATTCTAGAAATGATGTGCCCTAGAACCAAACCTTGTTCAACCATGAAATGACATTTCTCAAAATTGAGAACAAGATTTGCTTCTATGCATCTTTTCAAAACTTTCTCAAAACTATCTAAACATGCATCAAAAGAGGATCCATACATAGTGAAATCATCCATAAACACCTCTATGCAACTCTTAAGAAAATCGCTAAAAATGCTAAGCATGCACCGCTAGAAGGTACTAGGGGCGTTGCATAGGCCAAAGGGCATCCTCCTCTAGGCAAAAGTGCCAAAGGGGCAAGTGAATGTGGTTTTCTCTTGGTCCTCAAGAGCAATATTGATTTGGAAATAACCAGAAAAACCATCAAGAAAGAAATAGTGAGATTTACCTGTCAGGCGCTCCAGCATCTGATCAATGAATGACAGAGGGAAATGATCTTTCCTGGTTGCTTGGTTGAGCCTCCTATAATCAATGCAGACTCTCCAGCTGTTCTCACTCTAGTTGGGATAAGCTCATCCCTCTCATTCTTCACCACAGTGAGGCCAGTTTTCTTTGGCACAACGTGGATGGGGCTCACCCAATAACTGTCTGAAATAGGGTAGATGATCCCAGCTTGCGAAAGCTTGGTCACCTCCTTCTTAATGACGTCCATGATCATGGGGTTGTGCCTTCTCTATGGTTGTCTAACTGGCTTTGCCCCATCCTCTAGAAGAATTCTATGCATGCATGTGGATGGGCTAATACCAGGTATGTCAGCCAAACTCCAACCAATGGCCTTATTGTGCTTCCTCAGCACATCAAGAAACTTCTCCTCTTAAACGAGATCAAGGGAGGTAGAAATGATCATCGGTTTCTTCTCATCGTCCTCCAACTACACGTACTTGAGGTTTTCTGGGAGCTGTTTCAGCTCAAGAGTGGGTGCCTGCAAGTCAGATTCAAGTGTACTTCCTGCAACGTGGTTAATGCATTCTGCCTCTAAAGAACGTACATGTAAAGGCAAAACACCCATCTCATCACAATCTAAATCAATGTCCATCACAGATATGTCAACAACATCATCAATATCACGCATACAATCAATATCCTGGACATCACAATTCGTATCAAAATCAACATCAAATTCAACATCATTCTCAATTCCTGTCTCAATTCCAGATTCAATGCATGAATGTAAAGAAGATAGAAAAGAATGCTTCTTCTCATGCAAAGAGTGAAAGTCGTCAACAACAAATTCATCAATAATGTCATCCAATGCATCAATCCTAAACACAGAATGGTCCTAAGCTGGAAATTTCATTGCATCTATGATATTAAAATGAATAACAATATCAACAAATTCCATAGACAAAGTTCCAACATACACATCAATCTTGGTTCGAGCAGTTTTCAAGAATGACCTGCCTAGGATAATGGGAGCGGATCCATGAGAGAATCCCTCCTCCATCTCCAAAACATAAAAATCTGCAGGAAAAATCAGTTCACCAACCCTAACCAAGACATCCTCTATGTAACGTATTGGGTGGGTAACACTCCTATTGGCCAACTGAATGACCACACTCGTGGTTTACAAAGGACCAAGAGACAAAGATGAATATATAGACAAAGGAATGACATTAACAGAAGCACCTAATTAAGTAGGAAAATGAAGGGAGAAAAATAAATTTAATAACAAGATTTCTTTATCTAATTATCATAAAAGGTAATCACTACCCTAAATTCATTATATTTACACATAAAAATATAATGAATTTTATGACATTGTATAAAAAATTATTTTCACCCCATATTTTATCATGTTAAGTGTGAGAAAAACTTTCAGAACATTGCTTATGATGGAAATTTCTTGACTGACAAAGAAAACTATGTACATTAAAAATTAATGTCAAAACATATTATTGTAGTGTTTTTTCATCAATTCAAATAAAAATTGAATATGAAAGATAAAGTAGGAAAATATACAAGTAAAGAATAAGTTTTGGTCTTTTATATTTGGTAACTCTGAACTAACCTTTTAACTAGTTTAAATTTACAAGAAAATTAGTATATAATTTAATAAAATTTAGATACTAAAATAGAGATCATATTTACAAGAAAACCATTGTCGTAGTTGTCCTAGAACGCGCCCAAGAACTGCACCAAAAACTCATGAAAACGCATTTTAATTGGTTCAAATAAAAGATAATTTATCAAAACATAATGTAATTGGAGCAAAAATGATATTAAAAAGTGAAATGGGCGAAAACCTTACCTGAACTTCAATTGCGAAGGAAAGAAACAGGAACGAAGAAGATGAATAGTGCTCACGTAACAGCTGCTCGCACTCGTAGGTGGGTGAAAATGCAGTACATAAGACATCGGCTACCCTCCTCGCCGCCTTGTAGCCAACATCTAAGACTAATATGACTTCTGGGGAACGTCTCTAATGACGTTTTATTCACAATTTTTCACTAATCACCTCTTACGTCCAATTTTCTTGCATTAGACTTTAAATGAGTGCCGTCATACGCTATTTTTATACTAGTGTAAATTTTTTTGTACTTGAGTTCAATTTTATTTATTATGGTTATCTCGTGACTCAATAAACAAGAAAAGTTCAACTTAATTTTATTTACAAACAAAGCAGAGCACGTGGTGGCCATAAGATGCTTTCACAAATGAAAGAATTTGAAATACTTAAATTTAAAGTTGTACAATATGATATCAGGGTCGAACGGTTATGATATATCTTATTAAAGATATAAAATAATCAAGAATATCTTGTTAAAGATATTGATAAGCAAAAGATAAAATAATAAAAGGATAATAAAAGAATATTTATTTAAAGATATTTAGCAACTAACTAGATATTTAGGTAAGTTTGTTTATATTATATTCTGTTTATATTTTATTGGGCTTATGCCAGTTTAAGGTCCATGAGACAAATTATAAATAGAGAGTCAGGGCCACAAACCAGGTATGCTTTACTCACACTCCACAAGTCCTTTTGATGGCATTTGCATGTAGTGATTTTGATTGTTTGAGATGAAAGACAATTTTGTTTCATGTGACTTGTGAATAATGAAGAGTAGGAGTGTCACCCTAAACCCTTGAGAGATTGAGTGAAACACTTGCTTTGTGAGAATTTCTAAGTTTCATGATTGCATCTTTGCTTGGTGGATTGATCATTCATAATATGTAACATCTGTTGAGGAATGTGTGAGATAACTGAATTGAAAGCATGCATGCATCTTGATTTGATCATCACTGAAGATCTGGAATTGAGTAGTTCTCATCATGTACTTTAGGAATGTTGAATCATTGGATGAAATTGTAGAGAGCCAAGTTTTGTTTTGTCTATAGTTTTGTTTTGTTTTGCTTGAGGACAAGCAAATTTCTAAGTTTGGGGTTGAGATAACGGTTGAAAAACCGTTATTTTCATATGCTATTTTAGACCAAATTACTCCCTTTACTACTTAGAATGAGCTTGGAATCAAACAAAACTCAATAAATGAGTCAGTCGATATTATGCTTGTTTTGCAGCAATTTGTATGGAAGTGAAGAATGGAGGTGAAGATAAAGGACTTAGACTCAAGATAGAGGAAGAAAATCAAGAAAAGAAGAGTCTAGAAACCGCCCAGCAGTAGAAATGCACTATTGGGCGGCCAAATGTGAGGAGATGGCAGCAAGGCAGCGACACCTGACGGTTTTGCGATAAAAGGCAAACCGCCGGGAGGTGGACCCCTGACGCCGGGAGGTAGAGCGATAAGAGGCAAATCGCCGGGCGACATAAGTGTGACGCCGGGCGGTTGCCTGTTGGGCTTGAGCCTGTTTTCTGTTGCGCTCCTCAGCTATAAATAGCCCTAGTAAGATTTCATTCTCATTCTTTTGACAGAAGAGGGCGGCCAGACCTACTTTTCACTCTCTGGAGAGGATCTCTTGGATGTTTAGGCTCCTTTTCATCTTTTCTAGGGTTTGCTCTTCCATTCTTTCATTATTTTCATCTTGGTTCACCATGACAATGGTGAACTAAACCCTGTTCGTTGTTGGGGGAACAATGTAATCTTTTGAAACTCTCTTTTATTGAAACTCTTGTTTAATTATATGATTGTCATATGCTTTGTTTATCGATTGTTGGGTTTCTCTTCTGCGCTTAAAGCTTTTATCGTTTAACTCATTCGATAACTGTTGTTTGTCTTTACTGATACGGGAACGTACGGTATTGTCATGAACTAGGGGAAATTCCTTTATCAATGAAATACCACCTAGGGATAGGGAGGTAGGACGGTCAATTGTTTTTGCTTCTGTTCGGTAATGCATTGGTAGTTGCTAGGGGAGGCTAGAGATAGCAAGCCGGTAATTAGTAATAGGCTCTTTTCGCCGAGGGATCGGGCTAAGGGTAGGCCAAGAAAGTTTGCATAATAATCAGATAATAAAGCAAATTAAACAAGAGGATTAGATAAGAGAGGGCAGATAAAGATGAAATTGTATACCCCTAACAACTTCACTCATCCATACTCTTTCGTCAATTGAATCAACCTCATTGCATGTTTATTTTGTGCTCTTGCATCCACAACAATTAATTTTATTTCTTTACAAGTCTTATTATTTTGATTCACACGAACGATAAGGCCGTGAGTCCTTTGGGAGAGAACGATATCGGGTTCTACCGATTTTATTACTTAAAACGATCTGGTACGTTTGCCAGTGAGTCAACACAAAGCAAAGCTACACAACATGGATCATCATCCGACATAAGTTTCATCAATAAAATAAGTATTTTTAAAATATAAATATTTTATAAAAATCTATAATCTTTATATTGATAAACAAATCTAAATATCTAATTGATATTAGATATTATAATAATTATTTTATACAAACATGTAAACATTATATATATGATGTTATCTATAATATATTATATATAATATATACCGATACGTCACATGATAAGAAGGAGTTTCCCTCTCAACTTCGAAAAAAACAATATTAAAATGTTTATTTGAAATCTTTACGCTACATATGGCAGCGTCACATGACTCCGTCATCACTAAATAGTTTTTTTAACTTTATTATGGTGTTTCCTTTCATTTACTAAATTTTATTTTGGACTCTGCGTCATGATGATATAATTCAAAGTTATTAAACTAAAATAGGGTCCATAAGCATCTTAATTTTGAGTAAAAGAAAAATACTCATTTTTTATATCAGGGAAGCAGGATTCAATCTACGTCTGGCTTCTTTATCTGAGCCCAAACCAATTGCTGCGGCAACTGGCCCGCCGTTTTCTGCTATCGCTACTCTCATCACACTCCAGCATATCGATCTCAATAGAAGAAACCATTAACGTCAACAAACTTCTGCAGCTTACAGATAACTATTCATTTTATTATTTAATTCTAAGTTATTTCAAATATTATCATCTATCTCCATATATAAGCATCCTATGCATCACCTGGTAAAAGACTTACTCACAGGTGCTCGGCCACTCGGCTTCACAGGTACTCGACATTCGGCCTCCAAGGCATTATGCCATTTTGCCCCACATATCTCGTCTAATAGGATGTTCTCCAGAAACTCCTGGGACACTGACGACCATTCTCGTCTACTGGGATGTTCTCCAGGAACTCCTGGGCCACGAACAGTTATTCTCGTCTACTGGGATGATCTCCAGGAACTCCTGGGCCACGGACGGTCATTCTCGTCTACTGGGATGTTCTCCAGAAACTCTTGGGCCACAGACGGTCTTTCTCGTCTACTGGGATGTTCTCCAGGAACACCTGGGCCACGGACGACCATTTTCGTCTACTGGGATGTTCTCCAGGAACTCCTAGGTCACAGACGATCATTCTCGTCTACGAGGATGTTCTCCAGGAACTCCTGGGCCACGGACGGTCATTCTCATCTACTGGGATGTTCTCCAGGAACTCCTGGGCCACGGATGGTCACTCTCGTCTACTAGGATGTTCTCCAGGAACTCTTGGGCCACGGATGGTCATTCTCCTCTATTGGGATGTTTTCCAGGAATTCCTGGGCTACAGACGGTCATTCTCGTCTACTGGGATGTTCTCCAGGAACTCTTGGGCCGCGGACGACCATTTTCGTCTACTGCGATGTTCTCCAGGAACTCCTGGGTTACAAACGGTCATTCTCGGCTACTGGGATGTTCTCCAGGAACTCTTGGGCCACATATGACCATTTTCGTCTATTGGGATATTTTCCAGGAACTCTTAGGTCACGGACGGTCATTCTCGTCTGCTGGGATGTTCTCCAGGAACTCCTGGGCCACGGACGGTCATTCTCGTCTCCTGGGATGTTCTCTAGGAACTCCTGGGCCACGGACGATCATTCTCGTCTACTGGGATGTTCTCCAAGAACTCCTGGGCCACGGACGATCATTCTCGTCTACTGGGATGTTCTCCAGGAACTCCTGGGCCACGAACGCTCATTCTCGTCTATTGGGATGTTCTCCAGGAACGCCTGGGCCACGGACGACCATTTTCGTCTACTGGGATGTTCTTCAGGATCTCCTGGGTTACGTAGGGTCATTCTCATCTACTGGAATGTTCTCCAGGAACTCTTGGGCCACTGACGGTTATTCTCATCTACTGGGATGTTCTCGAGAAACTCTTGGGCCACGAACGACCAATATTGTTTACTGGGAGATTCTCCAGAAACTTCTGGGCCACGGACAACCACTCATGCCTACGGGGAGGTCCACAGATGAGTAACACCAAGAAGCACACTGCCCAACACAACCTCCTTCAAACTCAAAGGTCCTATAGTTAACCTCGGCTAAAACCGAATGGTTAACTCGGACTTGGGGGGTATAATGTATAATATGATATCAGGGTCGAGCGGTTATGATATATCTTATTAAAGATATAAAATAATCTAGAATATCTTATTAAAGATATTGATAAGCATAAGCTAAAATAATCAAAGGATAATAAAAGAATATTTATTTAAAGATATTTAGCAACTAACTAGATATTTAGGTAAGTTTGTTTATAGGTTTAATAGGTTCGGAGGTCCCTATATTTGGGGGTTTGTTTCAATTGGGTCTTCCAATTTTGGAAGTGATCAATTAGGTCCCTAATTTTGTCAATTTGAATCAATAAAAGCTTTTCAGTTAACGACGTGAAGTTTTTGAACATGTGGCACGCTGGTGCTTCAAGGTGGCACCATTTCAAGTGCATAGGTGGATTATAAAAGGGTGAAATCCCTTTTAATTTAGGGATTTCACCTTCAAATAACCCTTTTAATTTAGGGATTTCACCCTTTTACTATCCATCTATAAAAGGGACCTCCGAACCTATTAAACTTTGTTTATATTATATTTTGTTTGGTTTAATAAATACCTATTTTGGTCCCTCTTTTGGGAGGGTTTGTTCAAAGTGGTCCTCCCTTTTTTAAAAAGTTCACTAAAGTCCTAGCTTTTGCAAAAACTGTGTAAGTAGGTCCTTTTTGGTTACGGCGTTAACAAAGTTAACGGCAGAGCTGCCAGGTGTCTAATATCTGATGATGTGGCATTGTTACGTGTTTTAAAAAAATAAATAATTGTGACGTGTAAATTAATATAGTTAGGGTTAAATTAAAAAATGAATTTGGGGGTAATTTGGAGTGCGTAATTTAGTGGTCAGAAGATTATTTAGGTAATAATTGCGATTGGGATTGAGAAATCCTGGGTGACTTAGGGTTCATCAATCATCTTCAATGCAATAATCTCCCAATTGACGACAGTGATGAAACCAAAGTGGTGGTGCTTATGATACCTTTCCCAGCACAAGCTCACCTCCACCAGCTTCTGCACCTCTCACGCCAAATCGTGGCACAGAACATACCAGTGGGAAAACTTTGTGAGCCTGTGGGAAAACTTCTTCAATCCCTTTCATCTCAAGCCAAAAGGGTCATAGTCATCCATGACTCCCTCATGGCATCAATGGCACAAGAGCCAAATTCAGTGATATATGTGTCTTTTGGAACCACAACAACTTTGACAAAGGAACAAATCCAATAGATTGCAACTGGGTTGGAGCAAAGCAAATAGAAGTTAATCTGGGTGCTGAGAGATACTGATAAAGGGAACATCTTTGATGAAAATGAAGAAAAAAGACATTATCTTCCAAATGGGTTCGAGGAGAGAGTGAAAGGCATGGGGGTGGTTGTGAGGGATTGGGCACCCCAATTGGAAATTCTGAGCCACCCTTCAACATGGGTTTTATGAGTCATTGTGGATGGAACTCCTGCACGGAGACCTTTTCCATGGGAGTGCCAATAGCAACATGGCACATACACTCTGACCAACCAAGAAATGCAACTTTGGTCACAGAAGTTCTGAAGGTTGGTTTGGTTGTGAAGGATTGGTCACAGAGGAATGCGTCGGTGATTGCATCAAATGTTGAGAATTGTGTGAGAAGGTTGATGCAAACAAAGGAAGGTGAGGAGATGCGAGAGAGAGAGAGAGAGCAGTGAGGCTTAAAAATGACATCTATAAGGCTTAAAGATGATTGATGAAACCTAAGTCGCCCAGGATTTCCCAATCCTAATCGCAATTTTTACCTAAATAATCTTCTCACCACTTAATTACCCACCCCAAATTCATTTTTTAATTTAACACTAACTATATTAATTTACACGTCACAATTATTTATTTTTTTAAAACACAAAACAATGCCACATTATTAAATATTAGACACCTGGCAGCTCTGTCGTTAACTTTGTTAACGCTGTAACCAAAAAGGACCTACTTGCACAGTTTTTGCAAAAGTTAGGACTTTAGTGAACTTTTTAAAAAAGGAAGGACCACTTTGAACAAACCCTCCCGAAAGAGAGACCAAAATAGGTATTAAACCTATTATGTTTATATTATAAAAAAGGGAGGACCACTTTGAAGTACAATATTTTGTTTTTGTGATATAAAAAAACAGAAATTTGAGTTTGGGATTCTGACATGTTTTGTTTAATAATAAATAAAAATGATGAGAATATAGGTATAAAGTATAATAAAAAAGTATTTTTTGTTTGAAATCTTAAAGTATGATTCATAGAATGTAAATAATATAATTTTTGTTTGTGTGAATCAAAAAACTGTCAAAATGTTATTAAATTTTTTATCAAAAATATTTTATAATAGATTTAATATCAATTATATGCCATTTAGTTAAAAGAGGAATAGTATAACCGAATTCTATAATTACTAATATTCTCTCATGTTACGTGTGAGCAAAACTTTCAGAACATTGCCTATGGTGGAAATTTCTCGACCGAGAAAGAAAACTATGTACATTAAAAATTAATGTCAAAACATATTATTTTTGTGTTTTTTCATCCATTAAAATAAAAATTGAATATGAAAGATAAAGTAGGAAAATATACAGGTAAAGAATAAGTTTTGGTCTTTTATATTTGGTAACTCTGAACTAACCTTTTAACTAGTTTAATAATTATGAATGTTAGGCGAATTGGGCGCTATAAATTGAGATGGTTAAGTTATCATTTTCCATCAACTTTCACCATGAATTGTCTCAAACTGTTTTTCATCCTTTCTCTCTTCTTTTCTGGTTCGGCAGTTGGTTTTCAGTACTGGAAAATGGCACAAAATTGGCCGAGAGGCTTTTGTAAGTATAACACCTGCGATGCCTCGAAAACAAAACCACTCAAATTTACTATACATGGATTGTGGCCCTCTGATTATGGGAAGCAACAACCAGAGTTTTGCTCTGGTAACAACAGTTCATCTGTAAACTTGGTAAGTTTTTAAAATCTTAATTAATAATATTATGTTGGTGTTATATAATCAGAAGATGACTTTTTTTTTTTTTTTGTTTTATTAGACTAA
Organism: Vigna mungo; assembly: GCA_036885675.1. Taxonomy (NCBI): domain Eukaryota; kingdom Viridiplantae; phylum Streptophyta; class Magnoliopsida; order Fabales; family Fabaceae; genus Vigna; species Vigna mungo. The sequence goes on along the minus strand of CP144692.1, from coordinate 25,468,750 downwards.
GGAATTAGTTGCTAAACTTAATCAAGATTGGCCAAGTTATGCTGCTTTGACAAACACAGAATTCTGGTCTCATGAATGGAGGAAACATGGATCGTGTTCATTATTGTCACAAATTGATTATTTCAAGCTCGCCTTAGAAATATATGCAAAGAACGATATCCAACAAATACTTGGAAATTCAAATATATCGTCTGGCAACACTTACGAAGTAAACAAAATTATCATGGCCATAAGGATATCCCGAATTGGTGTTCAACCACAACTTATATGCCAAAATGGGGATTTAATTGAAATACGTCTATGTTTGAATAACAACCCTATTCCACAGTATATCAACTGTCCTCCATCTCGACTATCTTGTCCTATCAATGTACGCTTTATCTAAAATATAATCAATGAATAAACAATTACAAAGTTTAATAAATTCTGTTTCCCACTTTGTACAATTAGATAATTTTTATTTTTTGTTGGGTCCTTTAGAATTTCTAACTACCTTAACCTCTTCTTGAACTCTACTGATTAGTCCGTAAAAATTGTATTTTTATACAAAAAATTAAACTGAACCATGTAATAATGTAATTTACAAACACTAAATTCTTAGTTTTAAAACAAAAGTGGAGTGCATAAAACCAAGTATATCAGGTTGCACGTAAAATAATTTAGGCAACTAAATTTAGTTGATAAGATAGTTCATTTTAAACCTTTAAAAGTGATTCAAAACCTAAAAGCAGTTCAATTTGATTTACCCATACCCATTAACAATCTAAAACTAGTTCATTTTTATAGTTCAGTTTAATTCAATATATTATATCTATCTTTAGTTGTGTGTGATTCATGGGTGGTTTATAAAATCATACACGTTTAACTTAACCTTCTTTGTTTATAAACACAATACATCATTTAACAGTTATAAGATGCTGGTAAAAGAAATAATTTTGATGAATAAATTTAAATTTCTTAATTAAATCTATCATTTTCTAAAATGTTAAAGGCTAGCTAATAGGAGAAGGGTATTATAATATTCTTCTTTACGACTTATTTTAAGAATAAAATAGTTTACAATCATACAAATGCCATTACTTAAACTATTATGATGACAACTTTACGTGTTGTCTAATTTTAAAAGAATAATAATTTTATGTCTAAAACACAACAATTTTTTTGAAGCAAACAAATTTATAGAATGAATTTTATAACATCTTTTATGTACTTGATTAATAGTGAAATGCGTACAAAGCTCTATATTTATCTGATATGGATGCATGTAAAATAATTTAATCAAGTATGTAGTTGACCACATAATTTAATTTTAAACATTTAAGAGTATTTTACATATGTAAAAGCAGTTCAGTTTTATTTATCCATATAATTTTACAGTCACTTTGATTCTAGCAAGCACAAATAAACTTTTTTATACTTGAGTTCAGTTCAATTATTATATCTATTTCTAGTTGTCTATGATTAATAAAACAATACATGTTTAACTTAACTTTATTTACAAACACAACATATGGCTATAAGATGCTTTCATAAATGAAAGAACTTGAATGATTTAAATTTAAAGTTCTTATTAAATTCAACTACGCTATGCTCTTATTGTACAAAATTTAAAGTTCTTATTAAATTCAACATATGGCTATAAGATTCTTATTAAATTTAAAGTTCTTATTAATCCATAAAAAATACATTTTTATACAAAAATTAAACTTAACCATATAATAATGCAATTTACAAAAGCCAAATTCTTGGTTTCTATACAAAAGTGGAGTGCATATAAAAACATGTATATTTATGTGGGTGCATGTAACATAATTTAGGCAACTGAATTTATAAGATAGTTCATTTTTATACATTTGAAAGTGATTAAAAAATCTAAAAGCAGTTCAATTTTATTTACCCATGCCCTTTTACAAATCACTTTCATTCCACCAAATCAATTTTCTAGTTCAATCATTTTTTTTACTGTTCACTTTAATTCATTTGATTATATCTATGTTTAGTTGTGTGGTTTATGAGTGACTCATAAAAAAACCTCTTTAACTTAATCTTCTTACAACAGATCAACGGCTATAAGAGACTCTCATATAAATGAAGTAATTTTAATGATTTAAATTTAAACTTCTTAATTAAAACATGATAATAAAAAATTATTATTATAATTGTCTTCTTTAATCAAAATAAAGTACTTCACAACCATACAAATATGATTATGGATGACCAATGAACCTAACATGTTGGTATGAGTTGAACTCATTTTAACTTTGATTGGAATGGTTATATGATATAGATATGGGTAATAATTAATTTTTAAAATTTAATATCTAGTCGCGGTATTGTCATTCCTTAGGACAATACTTAAACTATTATAACTAATATTTTATGTGTTTAATTTTAAAACAATAGTCACTTTTTTTTCTAATGATAAACACCTTTCAATCACATGTAGAATATTTTTCCCTCCTCCAATTTCGTTCTCGAAAACCCTACGTCCTAATCTCTCCTACTTTTCTTCTTTCTAATCTCTCCCTCCCTTTGGGTCACAACCCCTTCCTATGCCACAACCACCATTGCGTTTTGGTCTACCCCAACGTTCATTGTTTTCAAAGTCTATCATTCCCCAATATCCATAGATTTCTCATCCCCAATCACGAATTTGTCTTTCCCTTTCTCCATTGCTTATCAGTCATGGAACGTCAATTTCTTACAGCCCTTTTGTGGTTGACGTGACTATGACAGTGTTTGTGAATGATGAAGTTTAAAACCTGATGAAGTTAAAAATGGTATATACTCTGAATAGATTTATGCATTCTAATTTCATAAATAACATTTGGTTATTGTTGTCTGCAATGTATTGGCATAACATTTAGGTTTCTTTTCTTTTCATTTGCAGTAAAGTAGAAGAAGTAAATTGGCTTAGGTTTTGGTTGTGTTTTAAGGTCATAACTTTTAAGTAATAGGAAATTGAGTGGAGCCTTATTTGCTATGGTAGTTTAGTGGTCCGGTGCATAGGTTTACGTGTTGCTCTAGTGTTGTTCATAGGATCATTGATATCCTGTGTGAAGGGAACATTATCCCTTAGAGGAACTCTTGTTGTTCTCGGTGCCTATAATCAATAATACAAGATCTTTCAGTAAGTTTAGTGTTAAGACAAAATCATCTATACGAACAAACGATCTCATGTTTTGTAGTTTAACTAAATAACATTAAAACATGTTAATAATCAGAAAACAACATAGGGTAAAAACACAAGACTTAGAGCCTAAACCCCAAACAAACAAAAACTAGAACCTGAACCCCAAACATAGAAATCGTAGGAAAACACTTAAGTCCTAGGAAATAGAAAAACACTTAGGCTAGAACAACCAGATGCATGACTAGACGATGCCTTGTCTAAAGACATCCAAGAGATAATTAAGCTAAACGCTTGGTGCTTAAAATACCTGAAGTAGCTATTTGACTTCTCTCGAAAACATAAACAGGTCGAGACAATGTCTTCGACTAAACAATAAAAGACATAATTGTTAAAACATATAAGAAAACTTAAAAAAGCTAAACATTATCTGTCTACAAAGAGTAAAAAGCCAAAGAAGCGTTTACTTGGATCAAAACGATACCATAAGCTAAACAAACACCTCATCTATGATGAAGTGTTAAATATACGTTTGGTATATTTGATTAAAAAGTTTAAATGAAAAATCCTACCTAACATTAGGAAATGAAAAAACACTTTGTTGTTCTAAGCAAGCACTAAATGACATTAAATGTTCAATGTTCAAAAAAACCAAAAGTGATAAGAAAAATCATATTTGTTGTATGCATAAAGATGAATCATTATCTTGTACTATTTACTTAGCTTTCTACACTGAATTGTATTAGTGAATTGTATTTAATTCTCCATTATTGTCTTATTTTCACTATTTACTAGTGCAGAAAAGGCTTTTAACGTCTTTTATTTAGGGCTTTTAACGTCTGATTGATAACGATCTAAAAGCCGTTATTTTCATGCTTGAATTTGATATCAAAACACACCCTTTGTAGCTTAAAATGAGCTTAGAATCAAGTAAAACTCTTAAGTTGTGTCACATGAGAGTCAAAAGCTATTTTTAGAGATATTATGCTTGCTTTGCATTGCTTTGCAGGGTTTTTGATGAGAATTTAAGATGGAAGTGAAGTAGGAAGGTCATAGACCCAATAATGAAAGAGAAAAAGGATGAAAAGAAGAGTCTATGGACCGCTCAAGTGTCAAATTCCAACGCTGAGCGTCCTAATTCAAGGTGGAGCTACTGTCTGGCGCCCAGGCGGCGACGCTAAGCGTCCAGAACGACAAGAGGCAAACCGCTCAGCGGCCAACTTAGGCGCCTAGGCGGTTGTCTGTTTTTATACTTTGGATTCTGAGATCTTTCTGTTATCTTTTTGGCTTATATATAGCCCCAGTGCGATTCCAAATGTATTGTTTTGGCAGAGAGAAACGTCCACAACAGCTCTACACACCTTGGAGGAGATTTCTTGGATGCTTAGGCTCCACTTTATGAAATCTAGGGTTTGCTTTTCTATTCTTTCATTATTTTCATCTAGATTCACCATGATTATGGTGAACTAAATCCTAGGTTATTGGGGAACAATGTAATCTTTTGAAACCCTCATATATCCAAATTCTTATTTATTTTATATGCTTGCATATGCTTGATTTATCAATTGTTGGGTTTTTTACCTGTATTTAATGCTTTTACCGTTTAACTCATCGGTAGATGTTGTTTGTCTTTATTGATACGGGGACGTACAATAATGTCATGAACTGGAAAGAATTCCTTGATTATGCTAATACCGCCTAGGGATAGGGGTAGGATGATCAATTGTATTTTGCTTCCGTTTATCATGCATTATTAATTACTAGGGGAGGCTAAGGATAGCAAGCCGGTAATTAGTAATAGGCTCTTTTTACCAAGGGATTGTGTTAAGGGTAGACCAAGAAAGTTTGCATGACAATATGATAAATAAGCAAAGTAAATAAGAAGAGTAGAAATATGAGGGTGGATAAGATGAAATTGTAAACCCGAACAACTCCATTCATCCATAGTTTCTTTTAGCCAATTGAATCACTGCATTTGCATGTTTTCTTTTGCATTCAAAAACTACAATTAATTTCTTTTCTCAAGTCTTATGCGATTAGTTTACATTAAAGATTAGGCCTTTGAGTCCTTTGGGAGAACGATATTGGGTTTACCAATTATATTACTTGATACGATCTGGTACACTTGCCAGGGTCTTAACACTGATCATTCCTCGACGTCTTATTGGGTGACGTCAATGGGACGTTAGGCTCCACAGTCAGGCGTCTATATAGACGTCGGATTGTATAAGTCTGACGTCTATAAATTTGAACCTCATTCATGTTCTGGGATTATATTTGATATTTAGTCTAATACATGGGGATTATGTGTTGTACCCCTGCATATGGATTCTTTGGAGCAATAATGCACTAACCTTATTGAAGGAGGTACGCATATCTCTGACCAACAAACACCCATAGTTGACGATAACGATGCTCACATACACAAAAGCTTGAAGATCAATAGGCACCAGCTAAACCCGCTCACCAACAACACTCCTTCCTTCTTAGATCCAATTGTGGAAGATATCTCTCTGCGTGATCGGATTTGGCGGATGAAGTAGTTCGCCATAAGTAGTTCCTTCTTAGATGCAGTGGTGGAAAACACTTCCCTGCTAGATCAAGTTTGGCATCTTCCACCCTGACTCAGGGGAGTTTTCTTTTCCTTTCTCCTTCCTTCCCCTCTTTTATTACACTTCCCTTCTAGATCAAGTTTGGCATCTTCCACCCTGACTCAGGGGAGTTTTCTTTTCCCTTCTCCTCCCTTCCCCTCTTTTATTTCACTTCTCCATGATCTTTTGATTATACTGATTGCTCTTATATTATGTTTGGGACACATTGGGGACATTGTGTAGTTTAACTGTGGTCTATTAGGGGAGATTTTCATTGTTTAGTTTTTTTTCTTTGTTTAGGCCTTTTTTTTCACTAGTACAAAAACGACGTACAACGTCGAATATTTTGGGATGTTAACAATGAATTCGAGTTTAACGTCATATCGTGAGATGTAAATTTGACGTCGAGTACTAGAGGTCGATGTTACTGTTTCATATAAACGTCGAGTCATAAAGAAAGCGATGTCTAATATCTAAATAAATAGTTATATTTAAGGGAAGATTTTGGCGTCCAATGTAAGGGATGGTGACATTAAGTTGACGTCAATTTAAAAGAGGTTGGACGGAACGTTGACGTCGAAGTACATAGATCGACTTACTTGTTGTTTATAGGACCGTCAAATAATAGAGAGAGTGAAGTCTAATATTTGAATAAATATTTATATTTAAAGCAAGATGATGACTACCCCTTTAGGGACTCAACATCCAAAGAAGTATCAACTAAAGCTAAGACTAAAGAAAGGGAAGTAGAATAAAGATTTCTAAAAACTCTTTCCTTACCTAAAGTCTTAGAAAGATTCTTCTTAATATAAACATTTTTACCTTGTTTTGTAGGTCACCAATAAAGGTGGGAAACCATGTAAATCCCTCTTAGGAAACTTACCAAGCAGCGGAGAGCAAAGGAAGCAAGTAGGAGTGCATTTTCACTCATTCACTCATTCACGGATTGCAGCAGATGACTTTTGGAAAGGAAATTCAAAGGAAATAGTTGCTGGTTTCAGCCAAAGCACCCAGCCAAGATCACCCACCGCCCAATGTTCTTCAACCAAGCAAAACACATTAAACACGTTTTAATTGTGTTTTGCGTGGAACATGCAGCCTAATCTTCAAAGCTTCTCCAGCATGCTTTGTTTACATCTGAGTAGCTTCCCATAAACATTTCAGAACCTCTCTTCATCTATAAAAGAGCGGATTCTCTCCCTTGTAAACTTAGCTTGAATGACATAAGGAATTGGTACTGAATTTAGCATATCACCTTTGCTTCGAGTTCAACCTTGTGCTGATTTATCACCATCATCCTCTAGCTTCCTTAACTCTTGGAGGGCCTCCTGAGCTAGATTTCTACATCCATACCATAGCCAAACACGTTCAATCATTCTATCAAACACCTACCGTGCATTCGCCAGTTCATCGGTTCACTTCATCCGCTGCAACTTATGTTTTATGGAAGTTGTGTCCTCTTGAAGATTGGAGACGCTTCTTCATAACGGTTGAAAAACCGTTATTTTCATGTGCCATTTTAGACCAAATTACTCCCTTTACTGCTTAGAATGAGCTTGAAATCAAACAAAACTCAATAAATGAGTCAGTCGAGAGTCAAAAGCTGTTTTAGCGATATATGCTTGTTTTGCATTGTTTTGCAGTAATTTTGATGAAAGTAAAGAATGAAGGTGAAGATGAAGGCCTTAGACTCAAGATAGAAGAAGAAAATCAAGAAAAGAGGAGTCCAGAAACCGCCCAGCGGCAGAATTGCACCGCTAGGCGGCCAAATGCGAGGAGTTTGCACCAAGGCAGCGACGCCTGGCGATTTTGCGGTAAGAGGGAAATCGCCGGGCGGTGGACCCCTGACGCCAAGCGGTTTTGCGGCAATGAGGCAAACCGTCGGGCGGCATAAGTGTGACGTCGAGCGGTTGCCTATTGGGCTCGGGCCTGTTTTCTGCTGCGCTCTTCGACTATAAATAGCCCTAGTGCGACTTCATTCTCATTCTTTTGAGAGAGGAGGGCGGCCAGACCTACTTTTCACTCTCTGGAGAGGATCTCTTGGATGCTTAAGCTCCTTTTCATCTTTTCTAGGGTTTTCTTTCCATATCTTCCATTATTTTCATCTTGGTTCACCATGACAATGGTGAACTAAACCCTTTTGTTGTTGGGGGAACAATGTAATCTTTTGATGCTCTCTTTTATTGAAAATCTTGTTTAAATTATATGATTTTCATATGCGTCTATTATCAATTGTTGGATTCTCATACTGTGCTTAAAGCTTTTATCGTTTAACTCATTTGGTAACTGATATTTGCCTTTATTGATACCTGGTGGGTCCTCTAGTGGATCTGGTAGGGGGAGCCTCATCCCCTGAAGAATGTGGATGATCAGCCATATATCTGTCAAAATAAATAGCAACATGAAATATTAATAAAAGACTTATGTAATATCATATAATTTAACAAAACATGTAATAGTAATCATATGAAATATATAAAAGCAAAACTTATGTGATATTAATAAAATACTTATACAGAAATTGGAAATGCTTACATAAAGAGTTCCATTGTCATCATATGTATATTCCCTCATCATGATCTGACCGAATTGCATGTACATTGTCGTCAACTAGAGATTGGTCATCCAAATTTGTCGTAGTTTGCAATGAATGGTTGTCAGCAATATGAATATTAATCAGATTCTCTTCGTTAACTTCAATTTGTTTTTTGCCTTGAAGAGCGACATATCAATGGTCAGACGCAGTATCTTTGACATAAAACACCTTAGATGCTTGATGAACCATGATAAAAGGTTCGTCTCGGTAACCCACCTTTCGAAAATCAACCAGTGTCATACCCGATTCATCTATTTTGACACCACTCTTATTGTCAAACCACTTACATTTGAACAATGGAACAAAAAACTTGGTGTAATCAACCTCCCATATCTCTTCTATTATACCATAATATCTCATTGATCCAAGTACAGGAGATTGATCTTTTGATTTAGAAAATTGAAGCAACTCAGCTTCTAAACTAACTCCACTATTTTGTACTGTGCTTTTATCATCCAAAGTCTTCGTATAGAATGTGCAATTATTGACTTCATAACCTGTACAACACACGACATCAAAATTCAAACCATTTGCAAGCCACAATAAAGTTTGAGAAGAATGTGTGATTGTCTTGGATTTTTATTCTTAACAATGGCTTTGTGTGTTTCCAAAAAAGGGATCACCTCATATGTGTTGTTCAATATATAAAGATGCGCTTGCAACAATTCATCATGATCTTTTGTCACCACATTCACACCTCGGATGCTTTTACTTGTAGAAAATTTATTCAACCATGATGTGCGAGGAACTCCTATTGGATTCGTTCATGTCATGTAATCTGAACAAAACTCGATACTTTCTTCAGCAATATACCTTTCAATCATTGAACCTTCAGGACGATATGGATTTTTAACGTACCCTTTCAAAATCTTCATATAACGCTTAATAGGATACATCCATCTTAAGTATACTGGTCCGCACAACATGATTTCTCTAACCAAATGAACAAGTAAATGTACCATGATGTCAAAAAAAGATGGAGAGAAAAACATCTCTAGTTGACACAATATGATAACAATCTCGCCCTGAAGTGCATCTAACTTTGTAGGATCGATGACTTTACTACATATTGACGAGAAAAATGAACACAACCTGTTTATGGTTTGCCTAACATTTTTGGGCAAAATTCCACGAATAGCCACCGGTAACAACTGTTGCATTAAGACGTGACAATCATGAGACTTCATGCCAACAAGCTTTAAGTCCTGCATCGACACTAAACTCTCATCTGAGACTTCGGCCATCTTAACAGTATTGCAAATTTCGCCAAAGATAGTCAAATGCTTGTAGGGATTCTCACTTGACAATCCGTGGAACTAGTTGCTTTGGACCAACTGAATAAGTGCAGGGATCATCACCAAATTCGTTGCATTGTCCGCAGGAATGACTATGTTGTTGAAATTCAAGGGACCCATAGTGTTAGCTGAGTCCCCCAGTGTACGTCTCGGAGGAGGAGGTTGTTCCGCCATCTCCTCTAAGTTCTGTGCAAAAGTTTGCAAAAGTGGTTCAGGAGAAGGAAAGTCTTCACGTTCAGAATGATTAACTCTCCTCCCTCTCCTGTCTGGTAGCCCCTCGAGAAGAGGTTGCTGATCTTTTCTACTCCTAGTGTGTACTCCTTCCTGCATACACAAGAGAAAATACCCCTAAAGCACTTTTACAGAAAAATAAAATAAAACAAAAGAAAAGAAAAATATAAACAAATAATTACAAACAAGTCAAATTTAGTCAATTCACACTACTTGATAAGTCAAACCTGGAGTCCTCGACAACGGCGCCAAAAACTTGTTAGCGGATTGACAAGTGTACCAAATCGTATCAAGTAATAAAAATGGTAAAACCCATTATCGTTCTTCCCATGAGACTTGAAAGGCCTTATCGTTCGCGTGAATCAAAATCGTAGGACTTGCCAAGAAAAATTCAATAATTGTGGTGGATGCAATGACAGAAAATAAATATGCAATGTGTGATTCAATTGACAAGATTTAGGCAACGGATGAATGAAGTTGTTGGGGGTTTACAATTTCATCTAATCCTCTCTCTTTTATTTACTCCTCTTGTTTAAATAACTTTATTATCTAATCGCATGCAAACTTTCTTGGCCTCCCCTTAACCCGATCCCTCAGCGAAAAGGGCCTATTACTAATTACCGGCTTGCTATCCCTAACCTCCCCAAGCAACTAGCAACGCGTTACAAACAGAAGCAAATACAATTGGTCGTCCTACTCCCCTATCCCTAGGTGGTGTATTGCTTAACCAAGGAAAACCTCACCATTTCGTGCCATTATTGTACGTCCCCGTATCAACAAAGTCAAAGATCAATTACTGAATGAGTTAAACGATAAAGGCATTAAGCATAGTATGAGAATCCAACAATTGATAATAAACACATATGAAAAACATATAATTCAAACAAGAGTTTCAATAAACGAGAGTATCAAAAGATTACATTGTTCCCCCAACAACAAAAAGGGTTTAGTTCACCATAGTCATGGCGAACCAAGATGAAAATAATGGAAGATATGGAAAGAAAACCCTAGAAAAGACGAAAAGGAGCCTAAGCATCCAAGATATCCTTTCCAAAGAGTGCAAAGTAGGTCTGGCCGCCCTCCTCTGTCAAAAGAATGAATTGGAATTCATAACAGGGCTATTTATAGGTGAGAAGCGCAGCAGAAAAATAGGTCCAAGCCCAGCCAACCACCGCCCGGCGTCACACTTTGCGGCCGGGCGGTAGGGGACTACCACCCGGCGGTTTCCCTCGTGCCGCAAAACCGCCCGGCATCAAGGGTCTGCCGCCCGACGCCCAATGCTGGTGTCTTCTCCTCCCGTTTGACCGCCCGGCGCCAGGGGTCTACCACCGGGTGGTGCCTAGACTCTTCTTTTCTTTGATTTTCTCGCTTTTCTTGAGTCTATGACCTTCATCTTTATTCCCAATCTTCACTTCTGTCAATTTTGCTGCAAAACAAGCATAAAATCGCTAAAAACACCTTTTGACTCTCGACTGACTCATTTATTGAGTTTTTTTTATTTCAAGCTCATTCTAAGCAATAAAGGGCATAATTTAGTCCAAATTAGCATATGAAAATAACGGCTTTTCAACTGTTATCACTGTTTCTCGTTCCTATCGCTTGGGCTTCACCTAGGCTTCGGGTTTTCTCCCTTCTTTGTGCCTTTTTTACCCTTTTTTAGCTCCATCTTCATGGCTTTTTACTTCTTCCAGTATTGCTTCAATCTCTGTTAAAACGAGGGGAATTTGTTAGAAAACTGTTAAAATCAACCTCAACTCTCTTTTTCACACAATTTACTGAAAACTCATGAGTTCAAGCAAGTTTCTAAGTGAAAAAGGGTGCTTTTAGTATCAAAATCATACAGGAAATAACGGTATTTTTATCCGTTATCACAACCCCAAACTTAGAACTTTGTTTGTTCTCAAGCAAACACAATGCAACTCAGCTTTTTAGAACAATCACTACAATGACTCAACCCTTTTCAAAAACTTTTTCAAGACAAAGAATCACTTTTATCAATTTCAGCATAAGATTTCAGTCAAGATGTGCAGATGTTTCAATACATTTTCAACAGATGCTATCCTTAAGAGTGATCAATCAACCAAGAAGAGATGCAATTAGAAATTCAGAGAACTAATCCTCACCAGGGAAGGTAGTTCACTCAAGAAATCAAGCGTTCAAAAGTGTCTCACTCAACTCACAGGTGTATGGTGTGATGTTTCTCTCTGTTGTCACAATGTCACAAGGGCTTTTCAGGGCTTGTATCTTGGCTAGGCTAAGAAGGAAATTGGTTTTTCTGGTCAGCAAAGTTCCTTGAGTTAAGAGAGACATTTATGAATTCATCTTTCAAGAATAAGTCTCTTATCTTTTTCCCAGCCTACCCTTGTAGTGAGCTCTTTCTTTTTCTTTTTGAATTTTTCTTTTCTCACTTTTTCTTTTTTTTTTCCTTTTTTCTTGCTTTTCTTTTTTATTGCTCACAGCCAAGAGAGGTGGTTTGTATCCTGGAACCCTAAACTTGAACCTTTATCAGTACCTCATCAAATGTTCTCAACTTAACTCAAGGTAAAGACTTTTTCAAAAAGGTTTTTCAAGACATATCAGGCTCAAGGTTCAAAGGTTAGAACGAAATGTTCTCTTTTCAGTGGGCAAAAATATTTGAAGGCCAAAAGAATAAGGGATAACAAAAGATGGACTTGATCATATGAAACTTACAAGCAAGTAGTTCAATCACAGAAAATTTGGGCAAAATCATTCATGCTTCCAAAGTAACAACAATTATTTACAAACAACACTGAAGCTCAAAACTCACACAGGCAAACTTACAAGTTCTCAAATTCAAAAAAACAACCTGCTCAGTATTTTAATGAAACCTTATCTCAAGTACCTGTCTCACAAATTTATCATCATGCATCATCTCAACCTCAATCAAACACTAGAATTTTCAAAAAGTAGAACTTATCACACAAAACAGAGCATAGTTGAATCAAAGCAGATCAGTTCATTCAAGCAGAGCACACAGAAATTAAAATAAAAGAAAACACACATTAAAACCAAAAATAAAATTAAAAATTAAAAGTAAAGGTTCAGAGCACATCAACCAGCAAGCGCTTATTTAACGTCAATAGCTTAACCCAATAGGCTCATGTCACATCAACCAGCTGCATCTTTGATTGTGGTGTCATCCTTTCCTTTAGCATGCCACCTGATTTTCAACATTTTCCTGTTCACCTTTTTGGTTCTCCTAGAAGTAGGAGATTCAATCTCTATTAGTCCATCAATTGTGAAGTCCTTTACCACCCAGAGCCTTTTGTTGAATTGTACAGGGAGGCCTGGTCTCAGTCCTTCCTGCTTCTTTAAAGGACTTTGGTGAACATTTGTTCCTTTGCTGTCCTTTTCTTCCTTAGGTACCTGTGACAGAAAACACCTTTTACCTTTCCTCCTCGAATTGGCGGTTCTCGTACCTTTCACGGGTGCATCTTTTAATGCAGCTTTGGGATTGGTTTTCTTTGCTTTAATCTACCGCCCTGTCTTACAGGCACTTAAGATCACCTCCTTTTCTTGGTCCTTGAGAGCTATGGTTCCTTCATCAACATTGATGATTACTTTGGCTGTCTTCAGGAACGACCTTCCAAGAATGATAGAGATCTTTACATTTTCCTCCATATCTAGTATCACAAAATCCACCAGGAACATCAGGTTATCAACTTGCACCTTGACATTTTCTATCACACCATAAGGTTTTTTAGGGGATCCATCTGCCATAAGGAGGGACATCCTTGCTGGCTTAACTTCTAACTCACCTATCTTTTTCAAAAAAGCTAGGGGCATGACGTTGATGCTGGACCCCAAATCAATCAAGGCTTTCCTAATTTTGTGATCCCCAATGTTGCATGGAATAGTGAAACTTCCTGGGTCTTCTTCTTTTGGAGGAAGAGTCCTCTGTAACATCACGCTGCAGTCCCCCTGTTCTTCAGTGTCTCCTCTTTTGAATTTTTTTTTTCGAGGAGTCTTTTCAAAAATTCCTTGTATTCAGGGATCTGCTGCAAGGCTTCTGTCACAGGAACTTCTATCCCCAATTCTTTGGAGATTTCTTCAAGGCACCCTGCTTGTATTTTTCTTGTAACCTGTTCTTCAGGGTGATTGATATTTTTTTCATATTTTTCTTTTTCTTCTTTTTTTTCCTTTTTTCTCTCAACCTCTTCTTTTTCTTTCTCACTCACAACCTCTTCTTCACTTTCTTCTTTTTTTTTCACCCTCACTCAATATTTCTTTTTCTTTTTCCTCAATTTTTTATCTCTCTCTTCTCTTTTTTCACTCTCTTTTTCTTTTCTCTCTTTTTCTCTCTCATCTTCTAAGCTTGCTATAACCCTGCATTCTTCCTTGGGGTTAACCTCAGTATTAGCCCCTAAGTTTTTATGTGACTTCTCTTGCATTTGATGGACCATTTGGATTAATTGGCACATCTGTGTTTCCAGGTTCCTGATAGCCGCTTCTGTGCTTTTTTGGTTAGAATGGGTTGCCTACATAAATTGAAGGAGAGTTTCCTGAAGCTGTGCAGATTTGTCTGATGATGAGGGTTGTTGCTGCCACTGTTGCTGCTGCTACGGTGGCTTATTGTATCATCCACCAGTTTGTCCAAATTGCCCTTGTCCATTACTTGGGTGAGATCTCCACCCTTGATTGTAGTTACTGGAGCGGAACTGGTTATGATTGCCCATGTAATTAACTTCTTCATTCAAATTCTCGGGCAGTCCACATTGACCGAGAACAACTTCACTCGATGGGTAAGAAGTCCACATCAGTAGAAACCCTATAAATACTTTTTCTACTGATGTGGTTTCAACCATATCACTTTCTCTACTGATAATTATGACTACAACTAGTGTAAGAAGTGTTATCTTATTTACAATTTCGTTACTGCATCACTTAATATATTTGGTAAATTATAACTAGTATAGAAATTCGTTAGAAAAAATAGTTTTTGCATTAGTATAAGTTTCTTCGTGCACGATTTGTTCTTTACATTATAATTAGAAATCTTTCTTTAGAATGCTGCAAGCTTTTCTTGGTGATAGGATTTCTTGATTAAAAGATGCTTTATATTAAAATGTTAATATTTATATGCAAAAATTACCATAAAAGGCATTTTAATTAGATAATCGCTTTAATTTATTAGAATCACATGTAATGATAAGTATTTATAGGGTTTCTCTTTCATTATGTTAAAATGAGATTTTGGTATATTAAAATATCCACATCTCTATCCACATTTTATACTTTTTTATTTTAATATATTAATACAGTTAATAATTAACTAATTTCATGAATAAAGGAAATTATAATATTAAAATGTAATTGAACTCGATTAAAATAGACATTTTGAAATCATACAATTCTCACATCATATAAAAAAAAGTTTCATATTTAATCATAAGCTTTGTTGTAATATGAAATTAACAAGTCATTTTTGACAACTACAGCATAAAATTATTGTAACCAATCATTAACTACTCAAATGGAAATAAGAAAAAATAATAACTATTTATTCATTCAATTCTAATGAGACTTTTCTTATAAACAACTAATTGGGAAAAACAACCATGTACATTGACACCAAGCTTCTGCAATGTGTGGGTACTTAAATCAAACCAAGCAAGATCACCATCATCTGTTTGGAAGAGTATATTGCCCATATTTCTTATTCCAATAGGGAATCTAATGTATGGTATAGGTCCAAAAATAAAGAGTTTAGTCCATGTTTCCTTCTTACCAACTTCAATTAGAATTGATATGTAAAAGGTTGTTGTTTGTGCATAATTTGATATCAAGGCAATTGACCCATTTAAGAGAAATAATTCTCTATTCACCAAATACATTTCAAAATTATCATATGCATCCATGGGTATGTCTAAAGGTGGGGGAGTCATAATCCACACATTATTGATCAAGTCAAATGATATTAAATGTTCAATAAAATCGTCTTCAGAACCCCACCAATGACACATTCCCTCAAAGTAAAATTTATTATTAACATCAGAACTTGTAGGTATACCTCCACCAAATTTAAGGTTTGTCCAAGAGTTACTTCTTAGGCTATACATCTCCCACACACATCTTACGGTGAAAAGATCATGTGCTAACCAATCATCATCAGTATCATCAATATATGCTAGTTTCCTAATCACCTTATAGTTATCTCTAACACAATCATAGCCAAATCCGTGATACGTGATGAGAACATGCATATAATCTGGTACATAGACAAATGGACTAGGAGGAATGACCTTGAATTCACTGGTAGCTGGGTTCCACAAATACGCAGGTACTCGGGAATATTGACTGTGTAAGCAAAAAATTCCATTAATACTAGAAGAACCTAAAATAAACAATTCGCCAATGTAATCCTCTTGAGTTTGACTTGGCCAAGATAATTTTTCCATATTTTGAAACCTCTCACCAGAAGATAAAAATAAGGACGAATTGTAAAGATTCTGGTTAACTGGAGTGAGATTCAAAAGGAGACATGCATCATCATAGTATGAGTAATTATTGTGTATGAAGTTATTACGAATGAGGTTCATGAAATGAGAATTTTCAAACAAGAGCGTCCATGATCATCGTACACATCCAAATCTCTTGAGAGATTTCAAAGGTAGTTTAGAAAGAATAGAGGGTACAAGATCATCAGGTAAGTGATTCATATGCTTTTGAGCTAAATGAATATCGTCTCTCTCTTGGTTATGGAACCAAATGTTAATAAGTTGCCAATCATCTTTGTTGTTCTCATTCCATAGGTAAATGCGGTGGGAGATGTGTTGGCAATATTTAATAATGAGATTCTTGATAGTGCTCTCTTCCAAGTACTCAAACTGTTAAACAAAATGAGTAAGCAAAAGAAATAATAACAAAAATGTGAATGAGAAAATTTGTGAACCTGGTTATCATTGAGGAAAAGGGTGATATTTGTTCCCCTTGAAGGTTGTTGGGCATTGATGTCCTTGGTAACAATGAAGGAGGCATCTGGTTGAGATTCCCATATATATTGATCATGGTCATTGTGCTTAGAGGTGACAATAACCTTGTGGGCAACTAAATAAGCAGAGTAAAAGCCAACTCCCAAATTATATGCCAAATCTAAAATAAACATGTACAAAATTTTACAATTAATAAGTATGCAATAAAATTGCAAATGAATATGAAAAATTGACACCATCCTACCTTCTTTTGTCATCCCAATACCAAAGTCGATGATGGAAAGTGTTTTGTTATCCTTGTGGGGAACCAATCTTATCCACTGATCATCTAAAATGTTTTTGTGTGTATTTCTCTCAAATTGAATTTTATCTAAAGCCTGTGTATACATGTAATGATCGATAAAACTAATATAAAATAAATGTACAAATAAAAATCAAATCAAAACGATTACTTACATTCGAAGCATTAGTGATAAGTTCACGAAGGAATATTTCTTTATTAGAATAAAAGGTCTTCTTCATTTGTCTCAGTGTCGGGCTCATCACATCCTTCAATACAAACATCTCATCATTTGACATTATATTATTTGAAATAATAACAAACCAAATGACTCAATTCAACAAAAGAAAACTGATGAACCACTTTTATATTCATTTATCCAATTGTTATATTTTGATCAATTAATAGCATTCATTATTTAATTTAAAAAACATTAATTATTTCTTAGCATTAATTAATTAATTAAAATTTTCATTTATTCAAAATAATAACAAAAGACTCAATACAACAAAAGAAAACTGATCAACCACTTTTATATTCATTTATCATAATTGTTATATTTTGATTAATTAATAGCATTCATTATTTAATTTAAAAAACATTAATTATTTCTTAACATTAATTAATTAATTAATTAAATTTGTCATTTATTCATAAGGCATTATCATGATCACTTTTTATTTAATGTTCAAATGTTATTTAATGTTATTTCAAGTTATTAAGTTTTTTTTTTTTCAAAACCAAACAATTTAAATGAGTTTGTGGTTTGAATAATACCATTTCACTCATATACGATATGTGTATGCATGACAAAAAAAGTTAAAGTTTTTTTATAGGCCTATAAATTTGTGGTAGAGGACTAAGAATATAACATAAATTACAAAAAGAGGAGTTATACACGTGGTGTGTACTTTACATTAGTCCTGATGGAAAAAAAAAATTACTAAAAAAATATAAAACAAGAGCTAATTTTGGTTTCTTTATTACCCATAACCTTAATTACACTTTTTTTTTTCCTTTTGTATGATTATATTTAAATGATGTATTATCAATGTTACGGAACAAAATATATTTTAGGTCTCACATGTAATTATTTTTCCTCCATCTTAATATTTATATTAATTATTTTTTTTTTCACATTTGAATGTTTTACTTTCAATTTAAAAGTGTTCATTCGTGTAAACTCTTTATTTATTAGGTAACATGAAAACTTTTTTTTTTTTTTTGTGTTTTTGATCTTTATTTTTGTTATATTTGAAAAACTTTTATTTCGTTAAAATAGTTGTTATGTTCTATTCATTGATCATTATCGTTATATTTTAATCAATTAATAGAACATGACATAATTTGAGTTTTCATTATTTAATTTTAAAAAATTATTAAGTATTTCTTAGCAATAATTAATTAATTAATTTGTACATTTATTTATAAAGCATTATCATGATCACTTGTTTTTTTTTCTTTTAATTTTCAAATGTTATTAATTTTATTTCAATTTATTAAATCATCATGATTTAATTTGTACCTTCCTTGAGCTTATAAATTTGAGTTAGAAGAAAAAGAATATATAACAAATACAAAAAGAATAGTTATTCTAATAGTGTGAACATTACATTCTTACTCTTCTTCATGGAAAAATTATAGAAAGAAAATAAAACAAGCTAATTTTTCTACTTATTTTATGAAACTTTTACATTATTATGCATACACCACTGCAAAAAAGGCTTTTAATGTCTGTTATTTTGAGTCTTTAATGTTTGACCATGCCTTAACGTCATATTGGGAGATGTCAATTGGACGTTGAATCACTCATTAGTCGTTAATGGATGTTTGCTCACACCTAACAAACGTTAAAATAGAAGTCGGCTCAGTCCTACATTCGACGTCAAACTGCGCTGAGTGGCCCTCTACCTCGCGCTGAGCAAGAAAATCCAGGGGTGGCATTGGGAGGAATTTGACGTCGGATAGAGCACTAACTGACGTCCCAGTTGTTTTCTTTAAAAACAAAAATAGTTTGTTTTGACAATAAAACCACACCTGAAAGAAAAAAAATATTCCCAGCACATGACAAAATAATATATTCTATGTGTTTCAAGTGATTATAGAACTAAACAATCTAAAAAACAATCCAAAACTTTAACTATCAAAGCTTAAACTTAAATTTAAGCTATTTAATGTTCAACAACAAATAAAATTCTTCTTAAAGGCATGGGCATGAGTCCTAAGTCCATCTTTGTAGAAGATAAGCTGTCCACCCTTGTCATATCTTCTTAATTATGTCCTTTGATATAGGAGATGTATTCTTGAAACGCTACAAAACCAAGTCAAATTCATTATGTTTGCATATGTTCCTTTGATGTTTTCCAAAGACATTGTCAATGTTTCTTACTTCGTTATACACTTCTTCACATTGCGTGGTTGGGACACAACATCATCCTCAACACTTCCATTAAATGTTTTTCTCAATCTACGGTAAGGGTGATTCCTAGGAAGGAATTTTCCAGACTATAGTAGGCTTCCATCAAGTGGTATCAGAGCCAGGTTGTCCACGCACTTATAGCTAAGTCTTCTTTCCATTCTTCTACTTCTTTTGCGTTCTACACATATTAATCTGTTGTTATTTTGTTCAGTCCACTGTTTCATTTCTTTCACTGTCGTGTAGTGTTCGATTGGTGTTTCCAGTTGTTGTTTTAATGTTTCCAGTGGGTGAGCATGTTTGTCTTTCATTTTAAACGATGAATTCATTTTGTTTGAGTCAATTCCAGCTTCATTCTTCAATTCCAGAATTGTCACGGTCATCTGCATATCCTGATGTAGTTTTACTTATGATTTTCTTTGGTTTTTTGTTCTACTAGGTTTATTTCGGTTTCTTTGAGCTTGGGGTGCTGAAAAAGCTTTAAATCAACCAAATAAGGTAATGAGAATATGTTCTAACCTTGGTGATACAAGCTTAAGCACCAAAGAAGCACAGGTGATTTTAATTTTGTTGCAGAATTTTGTTTCTGATTTGAAATTCAAATTCTGTTTTCACTGGTTTTAAACTTTTTCTGCTGTTTGGAAAAAATTTGTTTCATGTTATTGGAAGTAGCTAAAGGTATGCCAGACCATTAAAAGCAAGGAAATGCATCTAGCATAGCTTGGTTGCCTTAAAAACCATTAGCCTTTACTGTTCATTGAATGATTCCAGCTTTTCACCGTGCTAAACATCTTTGCTTGGTTTATTTGGAGTTTAATCATACTAAGCACCATAATTCTAACTTAGTTCTATGCAATGACAATTCATTGAGTCAATTTTCCTTGTTGTCCAGCCTTTGATTCCATAAAACTGAATTTGGTTGGTTGATTTAGTGCCTTTTTATTACATAAGTGGTACAACAGTGGTGATTTTCGAAAAGCTTCCGTTTCTTTGTTGTTTCATAGCTTGATCAAGCTTCAATTGATGGTTCAAAGTTGCTAGTACTGTTCATTTGGTCAAAACATGGCTTATATGCATATTAGCATTTGAAACCATCAATTTTTGGGTAAAAATGGAAGTGGAATGATTTTTAGTTACCAACAGATTATAAGTCATTTTAAAGTCTGAACACACTTAAAATCATCAATTAAAGTTGCTTGAAGTTTTAGTTGTGAGTTTGAAGCACTTCCACACGAAATTGGGTACTAAACCATCAATTCAACTCTTTTTTTTTCTGGTGCAGTTCTGTATTTCAAGTGCTGTTTGAAAAATTTCTTTGCATAATTCCAAACTTGGATTGGAAAAAGCTGGTTCTATGACTCAGATTGAAAATAAATGAATAAAAGAACAAATATCAAGTTTTAAAAAGCTTAGAGAACCAATCAATCTAGTTTACAAGTTCCCAAAGTTAAAAACACAAAATCTGCAACTCTTTGGGACATTTTATCAAATAGTTTGGGAAATTATCAAACAGTTTGCATCTGGAATGAATTCTGAACTGTGCTTGTGTTTTTCTTGCTTTCTTAATCTACTATAGTCCATTCTTAGGCTCCCCTTGCGTGCTTGTTGTGTTTCAATTCCTCTTTTCATTTGATTTAGCGTTTCTTGGCTTCCAAATCTATTTTGAACCTTGGTGCAGTGTGATAAAACCAGTGCAGCTTTAAAAATTGTTTGGTGCATTTCTGGTGATTATTTGGAGCTTGTATGCAATCTGTTTGAAGCACCCAGAGGCAGAAACTTAATCCTACTATGGTAGCATTCTAGGAAGTGGTTAGGGAATTGAAATGGAGCAAGAAGGAGGACTTTACAGCAGCTCAAAATCACGTAACAACCACTGTTGTTTGCTGTCCAGCAGCATTTCTTGAAATTCAACCTTCATACTGATTTTGAGTGATACATTGCAGCAGCCAAAGCTTGGATTTTACATGAGTTTTAGGCTTCATTTTGAGCTTGTTTGAGCCTTAATATCACAGAGCCTTTGTAGTTTAATTTCCATTTCTGTTTATGGGTTAAGTGACTTGAAAAAATGCTCTTGAAGAAATTCCAAGATCACTTGCACTTTCACTTAGGACTGTCTAGCATTTACATTTTGCACCTTTATTGCTTTCTTTAAATTGTTTGATGATTTATTTGTTTTAAGTCTCCGTGGTATATAGGATTGCATAACATATAGATAAGCCTTCTTTTGTTTTCTAGGAGCATTCCATTAGCATTTAAAAACATTTTGAAAGATTTCTATTTAGAAACTAAGGTAAAAGGAAATCTAAGGAAACTCTGGCTAGGAAGAATTTCGTTTCTAAGCTTGTCCACTTGTGATTCACCTCTTCTTCCTAGGAACTACTTAGAATGATTGAACAACTTTTGGACAATCAAAACAAAAAGAAAGAGAGGTCTTCACAAAGAAGAAGAGAAAACCGAGAGGACACACCCTTTCCACGTAGTGAGCTTGAACAATATAGTAATCATCACAATGATGACCGCTATCAAACACCTCCTAGGAGACATCATAGAGCTAGAGAACATCACCCAAGGGGACCCAAAATTTATCTTCCTTCCTTTCATGGAAAGGATGATGTGGAAGAATATTTAGAATGGGAGATGAAAGTTGAGCAATTGTTTGAGTGCCACCAAATAGAGGAGGATAGAAAGGTAACCATGGCCTCTCTGAGCTTTCAAGGCTATGCCTTATATTGGTGGACAACATTGGTCAAAGATCTTAGACTAAGACAAATACGTCCTATTAGGTATTTGAATGAGTTAAGATCTGCCTTAAGAAGAAGGCATGTCCCAGCTGTTACCAATAAGGAGCCTTGGTAAAACTTGAAGAATTGTTTTGATGATGCTGCAAGAAGTATTATTTAAAGAGAACATTAGATTTATTTAAAAAGCAACTTGTAGAATTTGGATGTACTAGGAAAATCTTAAACTTTGTATTTTTAATTGGAATAATCGATTATGGACAAGCTATAATTGATTATCACTTACATTTTTACCTGCAATAATCGATTATCAAGGAGCAATAATCGATTATCACAAGTTATACAAGAATAATCGATTATCACTTCATATAATCGATTGTCACTTTTTGAAAAACCTGTAACGGACTTGAATCATCGATTATCACTTACAATAATCGATTATTTGTGGCAGTTGGGACTTGACCTTTGATATTTAGAGCAGCTGCCTATATATTGGGTTTTCGTGAAGTTCATAAGTAACGTTTTTGAACTGAGAAAGCTTAGAACACTGTGTGTCAGAGGAACGTTCTTAGAAAGCTTTTGTTCATAGTTCCCTTGCTTGGTCTCGTGAAAGGAGAGACTCGCGTATCGTGTGTCGATAGTCGGAGCAGACTCTCTTCGAGTTAGCAAGGTGCTTTGCTTGGTCTCGTGAAAGGAGAGGCTCGCGTATCGTGTGTCGATAGTCAGAGCAGACTGTCTTCGAGTTAGCAAGGTTCTCTGCATGGTCTTGTGAAAGGAGAAGCTCGTGAATCGTTTGTCGATTGCTGGAGCAGTTCTCTTCAAGTTGGTAGAGTGATTCTTTTCATTCTATTTCTGTACTTTTCATTGTAATCTGTTAAATCCTTTTTAGTGGAACTGTTAATCACTCTTTGTAGTGATTAACGATTGGACGTAGATTCTGTTGAATCGAACCAGTATAAAAATCCTTGTGTGCTTTTCTTATGCCCTATACTCATTTTACTTTAACGCACATCAACTGCTTGGTTAATTTTCTGAAAGAAAATTGTTTTTTATAAAAAAGGATAAAATCGTTTCAACTGTGACTTAATACGCTTTACGCTCTCTGAGTATTATTTCTGCTGCGCAATACTCTTTTAAAAATTACCCCCTCCGATACCGTCACCAGCCTATTATGATAGAGAGTTAATGGATAAACTCCATAAACTCCAACAAAGGAGCATGAGTGTTGAAGAATATAGGCAAAAAAGGGAGTTACTCATGTTGAGAGCAGGGATAAGAGAGGAACCAAGGATAACAATTGCAAGGTTCCAAACTGGACGTAACTATGACATAAGAGACAAGGTTGAACTTGTACCTTACAATGATCTCAATGAGTTAGTCCAACTTTGTGTGAGGGTAGAAGAACAACTCAAGAGGAAAAGCTCCTCCAAGAAGGAATACCCTACTAGCTCTAAGAAAGAATACAAGAGGGAGAGGAGTCTATCTAAGTCAAGATATGAAGGACCTTGAGAGAGAGAGAGAAAGAAAAAGAAAAGGCCAAAGAACCTTCAAGGGAACATAGAAGTAAGGAGACTAAGTGCTTTAAATGTGGGGAAAAACGGCACTATGCAACTGAGTGTCGCAATAGAAGGTCAACTTACATTCTTGAGAATGAGAGTGAAAGTGAGGGTTCTTCATATAGTGAGTCTGAAACATCCACTTCGGAAGAAGAAACTTTACCTTGTGATGGTGATTTACTCATGGTGAGAAGACTCTTAGAAGGAAAACATGTTGAACTAGAACAATCATAAAAAGAGAACCTATTGCACACAATATGTAAAGTCTTTGAAAAGACATGCTCAATGATTGTGGATAGTGGCTCTTGTTGCAATTGTTGTAGTTCAAGAATGGTAGAAAAGCTAGGCTTAACTACTACTCCTCATCCTAAACCTTATAAACTTCAATGGATCAAAGAGGATGAAGGGATAGTAGTTAAAGAACAAGTAAGTGTACCCATTTCCATTGGAAAATATGAAGATCAAATTGTGTGTGATATAGTACAATTGGAAGCGGGGCACATATTACTTGGAAGGCCTTGGCAATTTGACAAGCAAGCTTTACATGATGGAGTCACCAACAAAATCACCATTCAACACAAGGGAAAGAAGATTGTTTTGTGTTCTCTTACACCTACATAGGTAAGAGAGGACCAAATAATTCTTAAGAAGTTGAATGAAGAATGGAAAAAAGGAAAGAAGAAAGAGAAAAAGGAGAAGAAAATGAGTTTGGTAAACAATGCCATATCCAAAGAAGTTGTTCAACCTCAAACTTTGAAAGCTTCTAAAATTCTTTGTCTTGGACAACCTCATTTTCTCCTCTATTGCAAAGAGGCATTAATTTCAACAAGTCATGAGGTTGGTTCTCTACCAAAGGGGTTGCAAAAACTTTTACAAGAATTTGATGATATATTTCCTAGAGGTACCAAGTGGATTACCACCTTTGAGGGGAATAGAACATCAAATAGATTTGGTGCTTGGGGCAAGCCTTCCTAATAGGCCAGCTAATGAGTCAATATTTTCTTGACTTCTCTTAGTTTATTGTGCTAGAATTAATCAGGGAATTGTGCTTAAATGTTCGGTATTTTCCTGTTTCTGCTAATTGCGCTTAATTTGACCAGAAATTCTTATCTTAGTTAATTTGAATTATCTGAGCTAATTATTTGCATTATTAATTGCAGGAAAAACTTTGGAAAAACAATTTGGGATATTTGGAAGTTAAATGAGCCGATGATTTACTTATTTGAAGAAAAGAGAGGAGCTTATTTCATTTTGGGCTTGTGCACAAAAAGCATCCCGCAAGGCACATTTTCATTCTTCCAATTTGAAAAAATGTGTGGTGTCACGGCTAGCAAAAAGAGCAGCATTTGAAGATGCAATCCAGCACATTACGGCCCATAATAGTATGGGGTTTTTAGTTGTTTTATTGGAGGAAGGCTGGACGCATTGAGATTAAGCGCTGACAGCAAGGGGCATCTACAACACGCATTTGGGCTGGATGGTTCCCAAGGGCTTCAATAGGAAAAAGAAAAGTCTAGCTGATTGGAGCATGTGCTGTCACGTGATGGGCTGGAATTGGAGAAGCATTTTGGCTTTTCTTTGAGAAAGTGGTGACGTCTAGAGGGATTCATGATCACACTGGATTCATCTTGGGCCAGTTATTGTTTCATTTGAAGAGTGTATCCAGCATCAAACAACCACATCTTCACGCTGGCAGCAAAAGTAGGTCACGACTGATTGGAAAAAAAAGGAAGCAGGCTGCAGCACATTGAAAGCGGGCCTTCACATAAGCTGCCTTCATTCCATCAAGGATCCAGCAAAGAGGGGGTGCAGAGTGGCCCATGGGAGCAAAGACAAGTCCAACATAGCAATTAGTATGAGGTGCAGACAACAGTTTGCACACACGCTCCAGCAACGTCCCAGCAGCTGCATCATGTCTGGCTTCATTCGGTCTTGGGCTGCAACATCCAACACATCCAGCAGCTACATACGCACATTACAAATCTCTTTTGATTTCAAGATTGCAAAAAGTCATGGGCCAACAAATATAAAATGCTATCGAGCTGCAGAATCACGTCCAGCATTAAAGAAGGGTGTGACGTGCAGAAGCTTGAAAACAAAACACCACGGTCCAGCACTTGAATAAGCAGAGCAGTGCTTCTAGGAGAGCTGCAACCTTCACACTTGCAACACCATGTGCTAGCCAGCAACACAGAAGTCCGGCCAACAATTAGAATTCTTCATCTAGCCTTCATACGCGTCCAGCAAATGGCCCAAGTGCAGCATCTCCAACATTAGTGTATGAGATGGTCCAACACATGAAGATAACACAGCAACAACAACCACACACATGCAACAGCTTTGAGGAGCATGTCCAGCTTTGAAAGAGCTGCATCACGGCCCAATATATTTCAGCAAACAGCAGCTGCTCCACTAAATAAAAGCAATAACATCCAGTAGCACGTGAAGTAAAAAAAATGGGTAATTTATTTTAGGTGCTGGACCAAACAGCAATGGAGCCCATGGGCAAGGAATGGGAGTGTCCAACAAGTGGAATAGGGCACGTGAATTAGAAATAGGAGTTCCTTCAATTAAAAAGGAAGACAACATGCATTAGAGGAAGCCGCCACACTAGGGAAGAACACACGAATATTTAGGGAAGTATGGAGGGTTATGGTTGATGGTTTATTTTCTTTAGAAGTAGATGTATATTTAGTTTAGAAGATTGGTGGGACACATTTTGGAATGAAGAAGCGCTGATTCAACCTTTTCATCTTGAAGCTTGTTGATTTTCTATTGGGTGCACACGGTCACAATTTTACTTCAGCAAATTTCATTTTTTTTATTCCAGCACTTTAGTTTGTTTAGAAATCATTTTAAAATGGGAAAACGGTTGCTTTAGTTTTAGGATGCCATGGAAGTTGATACCTTTGGATCGTTGAATTTTTATGATGTTATATGCATTTACTCATTTTCATTTAATTGGATTATGCATGTTGAGATTTCAATTTCATTTCCTTGGATTTATCATCGTAGGCTATTTTTCTTTTCTTTTATTTACCAAATTTATGTTTTATTGCCTTAGCTAGAATGTGTTAGATTCTATTCCTTTTGTCTAATGTGTTCGTTTTGTTAATTTAATTGTGATGTTAGCTTAGGTTAGTTGGTTGGTTGTTAACAAAATTATAATGTTTCCTTGAGATTCTGAACTGTAGTTGTGTTTGCCACTCTGACTTGGTTAATGTGAAATCTGTTTTTGCACTTGCAATTGGGTACACGCTTAGTTTCTCAGTTGGTGTTTAGTCTTCGCTTAATTGATGAAACTGCATGGTGTAAATTGGATTTGATGTTAACATTACGTTCGCTTAGTTCGCTTTTATGAAAGCATGTTTAGCCATCACTTAGTTGGTTAACTGTGTTGGATTAGAGGTTAGAGTCGTTGCTTTATTTTGTTGATCTGTGATAGGAAGCATTGTAATTAAGTTAATGACCAACCGTTTCCATTCTGTCTTTGAAACCGTTTTTAGATCTGTGTTTAATTATCAGTTTGTGTCAATGTTTCAATTTAATTCATCTGCATTCACAAACCTTTCACAACCCCCCCTCCCCCGCCCACTTCGTGTTTGACCTAATTCTCGAACCACAGTTTGGTCCTTGAGAGATGACCTAGGAGTCACTTCCTAGTCTATACTGCATTCTTTATGCACATTAAATTTGCATGGGGTGCGACACCCATCACCAGCCTATAGGACCAACCCCATGGAAACAAAAGAAATAGAGAAACAAGTTAATGAATTGTTGAATAAGGGGTGGATCCAAAAGAGTTTAAGTCCTTGTGTTGTTGGTTCCTAAGAAAGATGGATCTTGGAGAATGTGTACAAATTGTAGGGCCATCAACAACATAATTGTCAAATATAGGCATCTCATTCCTAGATTGAATGATATGTTGGATGAATTACATGGAGCAAACATCTTCACCAAAATTGATCTCAAAAGTGGATATCATCAAATAAGAATTCAAGAGGGAGATGAATGGAAAACTGCTTTTAAGACCAAGTTTGGTTTGTATGAATGGTTAGTCATGCCCTTTGGCTTGACCAATGCTCCGAGTACATTCATGAGGTTGATGAAACATGTTCTTAGATAATGCATAGGGATATTTGTAGTGGTCTACTTTGATGACATCTTAATCTATAGTCAAGGTCTTCAAGAGCACCTTAGCCATGTCAAACAAGTCTTGCTTCTTCTTAGAGAACATCATCTCTTTGCCAACTTTGATAAATATACTTTTTGTCAAGAAAGTGTGATTTTCCTTGGAATCAAAGTTGGAAAAGAAGGTGTACATGTTGATCCTGAGAAGATCAAGGCAATACAAGAATGGCCAACCCCAAGAACAGTTGGAGAAGTAAGAAGCTTCCATGGGCTAACTAGTTTTTATAGAAGATTTGTGAAAGACTTTTCCACTATAGTTGCCCCTTTGAATGAATTGGTCAAAAAGGATGTTCCTTTTATTTGGGGTGATAAACAAGCCATATCTTTTGAGACCTTGAAAAATAAATTAACTCATGCACCCATTCTAGTCTTGCCTGACTTCTTCAAAGCCTTTGAACTAGAATGTGATGCATCTGGGGTAGGAATAAGAGTTGTTTTGATTCAAGAAGGTCACCCAGTTGCCTACTTTAGTGAAAAACTTAGGGGACCTACCTTAAACTATCCTACCTATGATAAAGAATTGTATGCCCTCATTAGAGCTTTAAAGACTTGGGAGCATTATTTGGTAACTCGAGAATTCATCATACATACTAACCATGAATCTCTCAAGTATCTTAAAAGGCAAGGAAAGCTAAACAAAAGACATTCCAAGTGGGTGGAATACCTGAAGCAATCTCCCTATGCCATCAAACACAAGAAGGGGAGTACTAATGTTGTTGCGAATGCTTTATCTAGAAGACATGCATTATTAGTAACTCTAGGCTCATAAATATTAGGATTTGATGACATAAGAGAATTATATGAAAATGATGAAACATTTGCATCCACTTATTCATCATGTCTTAAGAAGCCTTTTGATGGATTCTATCTTTCTGAGGGGTATCTTTTAAATAAAGGAAAACTTTATATACCCTAAGGATCCATTAGAAAACTTCTTATAAAAGAGAGTCATGGATGAAAATGATGAAACATTTGCATCCACTTATTCATCATGTCTTAAGAAGTCTTTTGATGGATTCTATCTTTCTGAGGGGTATCTTTTTAATAAAGGAAAACTTTGTATACCCCAAGGATCCATTAGGAAACTTCTTATCAAAGAGATTCATGGAGGAGGACTCATGGGCCATCATGGAGTTGATAAGACTCTAAACATTTTGAAAAGTAAATTCTATTGGTCACACATGAGAGTAGATGTTCAAAGGCATTATTCTAAATGCATAGCTTGTTTACAAGATAAGTAAAAAATTATGCCTCATGGACTCTATACACCTCTTCCCATAGCTAATACCCCTTGGGAGGACATAAGCATGAATTTTGTTCTAGGATTTCCAAGAACTCAAAGGGGGTATGATTCTATATTTGTGGTAGTACATCGTTTTAGCAAAATGGCACATTTTATACCCTACCACAAAATAGATTATGCTAGCTATATTTCTAGACTCTTCTTCAAAGAAATAGTGAGATTGCATGTTTTACCCAAAACTATAGTGTCTGATAGAGATGTGAAGTTCCTAAGCCACATTTGGAAAACTCTATGGGAAAAGCTTGGAACTAAACTTCTATTTTCTACTACATGTCACCCACAGACTGATGGGCAAACTGAAGTAGTAAATAGAACTTTATCCACTTTATTAAGGGTAATATTAAGAGGTAATAACAAATATTAAGATGAACATCTTCCTCATATTGAATTTGCTTATAATAGAGTAGTTCACAAGACTAATAATCTTTCTCCTTTTGAGGTTGTTTATGGTTTTAACCCTATCACACCTCTTGATTTACTACCTCTTCCAGAATCATCTTCTTTTCTTCATAAAGAAGGTGTTTCTATAGCGGAGTTTATCAAGAAATTACATGAGAAGGTTAAAATCCAAATTGAAAAACAAACTCAAAAATATGCAGAATATAACAACAAAGGGAGAAAGAAAATAATTTTTGAAGAAGGAGACCTAGTTTGGCTTTGATGAATCAATATTTTATACCATTCACTTAGTTTCTCACACTGAATTATGTTGATGAATTGTGCTTAATTCTTAATTATTGTGTCATTTTCACCATTTGGGCTTAATTAGACCAATAATTCATATTTTAATTAATTTGAATTATTTGAGCTTAATTATTCCTATTTTTATTTTCAGGGCAATTTTGGAATTATACTTTTGGACTTTTGGAAGGGCACCAAACAATTGAAGAATTTCCATAACTCAATTTAGAATTGGTCAAACTTTAATTTAGTGGTTTAGAAATTGTAGATCAAATTTTGTAATTTGGGCTAATTTTGGTAGCATAGACTAAAGCCCAATTGTAAAAAAGATGTTGACTTGACACCTAGGGTTTTTCAAAGAAAAAGTGGACCCCACCCATTTTTAGAGGGGACACTTGGTCCAAGAAAAGAGTCCAGCCGTCATTCTCTAGGACTTACCTTTGCTGCAGCGGAAACATCCTTGGAGGGCTCTCATTTTGAGACCTTTTTTGGCTGGAACGGTGCAAATTGTTTTTTCTGGAACGTCCAGGGGGCAGCCAACGAAAGGAGAGATATTTATTTATTTTAAGCTGGAGCTGGCACAAACAAAAAGATAGAATCACACGGTGTAGGGTCTAGGGAATATAAAAAAAATGAAGGCTGATTGCAAGTGAAGCTGCCACGTCCTAGAATGAGAAGAAGCTCGTGGATTTCAATTGGAGCAGTGTGGTGTCACGGCCCACAACAGAAAAGTGTGGTTCGATTGTTTGAGGAATATGCATTGAGCTCACATCTAGTGGTGTACGATCTAGTTATTAAAAAAATAGAATTTTATATGGCTACAACGTATTTTAATTCTTGACCTGGAAAGGTTAAGTCCAAGGGGCCCATGGACAAATTATTTTGCAATCCTCCAGCTTCCAGCCCTCTTCAACGGACAGCCTCCATGCTCGCTGCAGCTCATCCATTTCTTGTGTTAGAGAAGTCAAGCAACCAACTTCAACTTCACCTTGCAGCAACGATCAAACGGCCCATATGCCAACTCCACATCCAAGCAGCTGCACATTCTTGAAGAATGACCCTGCAGCCACGGCCCAAAACTTTGAAAGGAATGGCGTCCAACATAAGTCCACCAGCTAATGGAGAAGCTCACGACCCTAAAGGAAAGCTCAAAGTATCATCCAGAATGTTGCATATCCTACTTACTATTTGAGAAGCACGTGACATCCAAGGTCTGACGTTGTTCGCAATAGGAGAAGCAAAGGAAAAACACTCATGGGCTAACTAAAGGGAGAGCAGCTTCTTTCCACATTGGTCTTTGAAGGTGCAGCATGCTTATTCAGCGGTTGAGAGGGAAGCACCGGCCCAGCATCAACTTTTCATCCAACAGCCCATGTGCACTCCACTACTTTGCATGCCACGTCCACGGAGAGGAGCTTTAAAAATCATTTTGGCTGATCCTTTGCAAGCCCAACAACATGCAAAAGAAGGAAGCACACAACTGAGTCCATGAGTGAACACGTCGCAGCCCAGAAGCACATCCACACAGCAGCTGCCATGGGCCACACACCACCTCTTCAAGGACGGCCCACACTTGGTTGGAGGTGACACGGACAATAGCATCCAGCAGCATGTTCATTCCTTTTTGACTAAAGAAGAGTAGCTGCACCCAATGGAAGAAAGTCACGACCCATGCAGCTTGCACACTCCCATCCATCTTTAAACACCCAAGCAGCACACACATATGGGTTGATTCACGTGCAGTTTTCAGCCTTCACGGTCTAGCCAAGCCAGTAGGAGCTTCATCCAGCTACACACGTAAAAAGAAACAAAGGTACAACAACACGTTAAATGAAGAAGGTTGCCACCGCCTGAATGGATTGTGCTTGGAGAGCTGGAATAAAAAAAAAGAAGTGATGCATTGATGTGCTGATCCATCTAGAAGCTTGGTGCTACATCTTCACATACATCACGGCCCAAAGTAGGAGCTGGTAGTTGATTCATTTCCAACCTCCAGCAGCTGAACGTCACGCACACAGCAAGCAGCAACGCAATATCTTTACGTCCGGCCTGGCCCAGCAACACCAGGTGATTCATTTAATGGTGCAGCCAAATGATAATGAGGGGAGGATGATGGGCTTTAGGTGTGCCCTTGGTGAGAATGGAGGTGCAGCAACAATTTTGAAATAGGCCATGGAAGTCTAGTTGCCACCAAGAAGAACAACACGCTGCATCAGTGATTGGATTTTCATTTGAAAGAAGCCCACGGTCCTGCAGGTTAAGGGAGCCACATGTGTGCTTAATAAGGAGGGGTAGCCACCATATAAAAAGACACACAACCCTAGGATGCATGCTATTGTTGCATTGGCTTTGTGCTGTTACAGAGAGCAGCCACCGAGAGAAGCTCACTGACACTAGAAGATGGAGGGTTATTGTTGAGCTGGAGAAAAGGCACACGGTGTGGGATGTCCTGGAATAAAAGAGAACGTGATTTAATTGGAGAGGTGCTTACGGGTTGCCTCATTCAGTCTTTTAGAAGTAACGCGAATTCGTGTTTGCTGAAGAAACATTTTCTTTATTTTAGAAGCTGCACGGTGCTTCATTTTGGAAGTGCAACATTTTCTTTTCTATTAAGCTTTGGTCATTTAACTTTCCAAGTGCTGCCTTATTTCTCTGTTTCATTTAAATGCTTAGTTCAACATTGCATCTTAAATTGGTTGACACACTTTTGCCTTGAATTTAAATTCCAACTGTACGGTTTCTAAGTTATAATGAGGAGGACTTTATTGTATTTAAAAAAAAAGGGTTGACGTTGATTTTGTTTTTTTGGTGTGCACGGTGTGCACCACTTTCCCTTGAGAATGAAGATCAGTTCACGGTGTTTCAATGCTGATGGCAATCTACAATTTATGGAAGTGTTTTCTTTTACTACTTTATTTCCCTGCTCCAATTTCTTTGCTTGAATGCATGCACAAGTTTGTAGCTTGGTTCTCTATTTTAGTGACTTACCCGTTTTTTATCTTAACTTTAACTATCTAGTCTCATTCACTTTAATGTTGTCTAGTATTTTTGGTAGTGATATTTTAATTGTCATGTTAGCTTAGGATAGTTGGTTGGTTATTAATAAAATTACCTTGCTTCCCTGAGACTTTTAAACTTTAATTGCCATACTGCTGCTTTTATTCTGCTGAATATTTAATCTGTTGTCTGCCTACGATTAGGTATACGTTTAGTTGCCTAATCGGTGTCAATTCTTTGCTTAGTTGATTAGACTGTATGGTGGATGACTGATTAAATTTGTGCATTGCAGTCGCTTAGTCTGTAATTTTGAAGACCGAATTAACCTTCGCTTAGTTGGTTGATTCGTGTCGGATTTTGATTAGAGTAGTGTGTACCTGTCATTGATTTGTGATTGGAAGCATAGTGATTGAGTTAATGACCAACTGTTTTTATTCTGTGTTTGATTCTGTGTTTCCATCTCTGTTTGCATCGTTTTGATTTAATTCATCCGCATTCACCACAAACCTTTCACAAACCCCCCACTTTGTGTTTGACCTGATTCTCGAACCACAATTTGGTCCTTGAGAGACGACCTAGGAGTCCCTTCCTAGCACTATACTGCATTCTTTTCTGCACATCAAATTTGTGTCGGGTTGCGACAGCCCATCAAATTTTGGTGCCGTTGCCGGGGACCAACTGTTCGGTTTTAGGTCTTTGTTGTGTTAGTGTGTGTTGTCTTGTCTTGTCTTGTGAGTATGATGTTCTATGTTGTGTGTTCGTCATTGTGTGTTGCATTTAAGTAGCTTTAGTTGCATATTTTCATTGCATTCTTCTTTTCCTCCTTCCTTCTACATGTCTACCTACTTTGATGTTGTGAATACTGTTTCTTCTGCCTATGTCCATGACTATGATTCTCCTTCTGCATCTAACTCTGATATTGCTTCTCATGCATATTCTGCTGACTTTTATGTTGAGAACAATATGACTCATCCTCCCATTCTTGAAAGTGCTTTTAGGGAGCCAATTTAACCTAATGAGGATGATGTTCATTGCGTTCTCACCTCTGGACTGACAGATTTGCTGCCTAGGTTTCATGGTTTTACAGGTGAATGCCCACATAGACATTTGGAGGAGTTCTACACGATTTGATCTTCAATAAAACCTCCTCATGTCCCTGATGATCATATGTTTTTAAGGGCATTTTCGCATTCATTACAAGAAGCAGCAAGGGATTAGCTGTATTGTCTTCCTCCAGGATCCATCACTTCTTGGGAAGATCCTAAGCATATGTTCTTGGATGAATTCTTCCCTCTTTAGTATGGTTACAGTAACGATCTTGGATGGAATGACCCTAGCTTGGGATGGTATGATGCCCCACCGCAACATTAATGTCAAGAACCACCATTCCAGAATACTTGTATGCCTCCACTAGTCCAGGAGCTACAGCAGCTGCAGTCTTGTGAGCCTGCCCAAGCAACTCCTCATCCTTCCACTGCTTCTGAGCCTACATTGGAGGAGTTACTGAGGCAGATGGTTATTCAGAACTTTCAGTTCCAACAAGAGACCATAGCTTCGATTCAGAGTTTGACTTATCAGATGGGGTAGATGGGCACTCAACTCACTGAGGAACAGTCTTATGTTTCAGAGGAATCACCATTTCAGGCTGTTCAGCTTCTAGATGATGTTTGTGCCATCCACATAGGAGATAGGGAGCCGAGTCATGAGCTTACTACTGCACCATCTACTTTCCCACCCTCCTATGTCTTCCCTCTTGCACTTGAGGATGCAGTTGCTCATCAAAGGTTTTGCTTCTATCTACCTGTTCTTCAACATTTTTATCAGATTCACAGTTAATATCAACAATCATAAAGTGGGAAGTTGGTTGTATCACAGAATTGATTTCAACACAAATAGAGCAAGAACCAACTTCACAACTACATTTAAAATTTTCAGAAAACTGTGAAAGATCAAAATGTAATCCAAGGTTTAAAACTTCTTCTGTTTTCACAGTTTCTATATCAAAATCATCACTAACATGTGAATCTGCAGTAGAATCAAGAATATCACCAACATCCTGGGCATCACAATCCTTATCAAAATCCACAACAATATCAACATCATTGTCACATCCCGATTCAAATTCAGATTCAATGCATGGATATAGAGAAGATAGAAAAGAATGTTCTTTCTCATGAAAAGACTCAAACTCATCAACAACAAACTCATCAAGAATGTCAGCCAATGCATCAATCCTAAACACAGAATGGTCCTCAGCTGGAAATTTCATTGCATCAAGGATATTAAAATGAACAACAATATCAGCAACTTCCATAGACAAAGTGCCAGCATACATATCAATCTTGGTTCGGGCAGTTTTCAAAAATAGCCTGCCTAAGATAATGGGAGCGGATTGAATTTGCTTCCAGTTCCAACACATCAATTCCTCTTTCTCGGTTCCAACTTCACAATGAAAAAAAACAAAATATAGGAGCCCTACACTTCAGCCGTAACACTCTTTGCTATTTCCAAAATCAATTAACCATTGTACTAATTCCTAATTGAAACCACATATTCCTTCACGTGGCAGCATTCGAAGGTGTGATGGACGACGCAAACACTCACCAAGCCAAGGAGATGATGAGCACCTTTCAAATGAAAATTAATAATTTCTTCCAGGCCGTGACATAAGCACCCTCTAGCAGTGAAAATCAGCTTCTTCTTTCAATCAAAAGAAATAAAACTCAATTCGCCCTTTTCATTCAATAAAGAAAATTCAAGAGAGAAAGAAAACGGTACAGGCAATCAAACAAATGGTAAAAGGAAAAACTTTTCTTCATTCAATCATAACAGTTAACCCCTGGGTGACTCATTTTTCCAGCAAAGAGAGACCTTCCCATAGAAAATTCAAACATGAAAATCTTCCCCCAATCCTCTGCCCAGTGACAGCTGTTCTCTAAACCTAGGACCAAGTGTCACTAAAAACTAGGGTGGGGTCCACCCAAAACCCTAGGGACATGTCATTTTTTCTATTGGGCTTTTGTCTACTCTACAAAATTGGCCCAATTATTACAAAACTTAGTTTAAAAAGCCCAATTATTATGACTAATCTTAAAGTGTCTTTGTGGAGAGTCTTCACTTAATTGGTGCCCTTCCAAAAATCTCACAGTGTGATTCCAAAATTTTCCTGAAAAATAAAAATAGGAATAATTAAGCTCAATTAATTCAAATTAATTAAAATCAGAATTATTGGTCTAATTAAGCCCAAATGGTGAAAATGACACAATAACTAAGAATTAAGCGCAAATCATCAACACAATTCGGCGCGAAAAACTAAGTTAATGGTATACAATATCGACTCATCACCCTGCTTGATCAAATATGGAGACTGAAGCAATTCCTCCTCAAGACTTCTTTGTTGGATCCGGTGGTGGAAGAGATCCCCCTGAAAGTCCAAAATTGGCAACTGCCACTATGATCAGGGGAGTTTCCTTTTCCCTTCTCCTCCCTTTCTCGCTTTTAATGCACTTGTCCATGATCTGTAGACTGTGCTGATTTTTTATTTGATGATTGTGACACACTGAGGAAATTGTGTAGTTTAAGTGTGGTCTATTGGGGGAGACTCTGATTTTTTCTTTGATTAGTTTTTGTTTTCTGCGTTAAATTTTTTCTTTTCTAGGTAGTTTATGTTGTGTCTTGTGTACAGTTTTGCATGTCTCTCTTAATTAATGGAATTTGTTTAGGTTGTTGATGTATCTTTCACTTCATTGGTACTCTGATTGGTTGGAAATCCTTGCTTTTCTTTGTTTGGGAAGATGATTATGATGTTTGAGAGAGTGGTTTGATTGTGACAATTACCCTGTGTGAGATTTGAGCCACTTGATATTCTTTCTTGTGTGATATATCTCTTGATTGCTTGCACATATGCCTTGGGTTGACTCTGTTGATGATTCTTGATTGATATGCATGTTTGGAAGTGATACAGGCAGTTTTGTTGTTGAGCCTCTCTAGCCAGATGAGCCTACCCTATTTTGATCCTTTGATAGCCCCTTTGAGCCTATACTTTTCCCCATTTCTTTGTTTTGAAGCTCATACACTAGCCCTAAGTGAAAAACCATGATTACCTTAACCTTAGGGAATTTTGGAGCTTTGGAATTGTTTTGGGAATAAGTGTGGTCTCTTGGGAGACTTGGATGATTTGGTTAGTTGGCTCCTCTTCTTGTGTTGTTTTTTTTTTGTAATTATGTTGTGAATCTTGTCTCTTATAGTTGTGTTTTGGAAAGAAAGAAAAGAAAAGATACTAGATGACAAAAAAAGAAAAAAACATACAGAAAAATGAGAAAAATTAAAAAAAAATGTGTGAATAATGGAGTCAAGAAGAGGATTGAATTAGAGGTTTTGGGGTGTGTTTGAATGTGTTTACACTTGTTCCCCATTGCTCCTCTTTTCCTTTTGGTTTGTAGCTTCTGATCCATATTATATCCTCCCTTTTCCTTGACCCCACTGCATCCATAAAAGACCTTTTGATTTGAACATGCATATGTTTTGAGTGTTGATATTAGAGGCTTGCCAAGTCTATTTGTGTTTGCTTTCTTGAATGCATTGAGTTGAAATTGTTTACCCTAGACTCTTGAGAGAAAAACTGATAGTGTGCATCTGTGAGGTTCTGTTGCTTTTGATTCACCTCTTGAGCTGATTGATCATATTGTCATGCTTTGAACTGCTTGGATGATTTCATGAGTATTTGCTTTCTCTGATTCTGTGTTGGATGCTGTCTATTCCTATCTCTGTCCAAATTTCTCGAGAATTGTGCAACTCTCTTTCTTTTCTTGTGAGTCTTTGTTTTCTGTGTGTTGAGTGATAACGGTTGAAAAACTATTATTTTCATATGCTAATTTGGACTAAATTACGCCCTTTATTTCTTAGAATGAGCTTGAAATGAAACCAAACTCAATAAATGAGTCAATCGAGAGTCAAAAGTTGTTTTTAGCGATTTTATGCTTGTTTTGCAGCAAAGTTGATAGAAGTGAAGATTGGGAATAAGATGAAGGTCATAGACTCAAGAAAAGCGAGAAAATCAAAGAAAAGAAGAGTCTAGGTACCGCCCAGCGGTAGACCCCTGGCGCCGGGCGGTCAAACGGGAGGAAGCATTGGACGCCGGGCGGCAGATCCCTGACGCCGGCGGTTTTTCGGCACGAGGGAAACCACTGGGCGGTAGACCCCTACCGTCGGGCGGTGGTTGGATTTAAGGCCCACCGCTGGGCGGCAAAGTGTGACGTCGGGCGGTGGTTAGTTGGGCTTGGGCCTATTTTTCTGCTGTGCTTCTCGCCTATAAATAGCCCTGTGACGAATTCCAATTCATTCTTTTGACAGAGGAGGGCGGCCAGACCTACTTTGCACTCTTTGGAGAGGTCTCTTGGATGCTTAGGCTCCTTTGCATCTTTTCTAGGGTTTGCTTTCCATATCTTCCATTATTTTCATCTTGGTTCACCATGACAATGGTGAACTAAACCCTTTTGTTGTTGGGGGAACAATGTAATGTTTTGATACTCTCTTTTATTGAAACTCTTGCTTGAATTATATGATTTTCATATGCGTTTATTATCAATTGTTGGATTCTCATACTGTGCTTAATGCCTTTATCGTTTAACTCATTCGGTAATTGATCTTTGACTTTATTGATACGGGGACGTACAATAATGGCACGATATGGTGAGAAATTCCTTGGTTAAGCAATACCACCTAGGGATAGGGGAGTAGGACGATCGATTATATTTGCTTCTGTTTGTAATGTGTTGCTAGTTGCTAGGGGAGGCTAGGGATAGCAAGCTGGTAATTAGTAATAGGCCCTTTTCGCCGAGGGATCGGGTTAAGGGGAGGCCAAGAAAGTTTGCAGGCAATTAGATAATAACGCTATTTAAAAAGGAGGAGTAAATAAAACAGAGAGGATTAGATGAAATTGTAAACCCCCAACAACTCCACTCATCCATTGCCTAAACCTTGTCAATTGAATTACACATTGCATATTTATTTTATGTCATTGCATCCACCACAATTATTGAATTTTTCTCCGCAAGTCTTACGATTTTGATTCACGCGAACGATAAGGCCTTTCGAGTCTCATGGGAAGAATAATAATGGGTTTTAACATTTTTATTACTTGACACGATATGGTACACTTGCCATTTCGCTAACACTGAATCTGTGTCTCTTCCCTGATGTCCTCATAACTGTTCCCTGATTTGCGTCTTGATTTTGCCCAGGAGTGCAAAAGACTAAGTGTGCTCTATTATGATGAATCAATATTTTATAGCATTCACTTAGTTTCTCACACCGAATTATGTTGATGAATTGTGCTTAATTCTTAATTATTGTGTCATTTTCACCATTTGGGCTTAATTAGACCAAGAATTCATATTTTAATTAATTTGAATTATTTGAATTCCTATTTTTATTTTCAGGGCAATTTTGGAATTATACTCTGGGACTTTTGGAAGGGCACTAAACAATTGAAGAATTTCCATAACTCATTTTAGAATTAGTCAAACTTTAATTTAGTGGTTTAGAATTTGTAGACCAAATTTTGTAATTTGGGCTAATTTTGGTAGAATAGACTAAAGCCCAATTGTAAAAAAGATGTTGACTTGGCACCTAGGGTTTTTCAAAGAAAAAGTGGACCCCACCCATTTTTAGAGGGGACATTTGGTCCTAGAAAAGAGTCTAGTCATCATTCTCTAGGACTTACCTTTGCTGCAGCGGAAACATCCTTGGAGGGCTCTCATTTTGAGACATTTGAGAAAGGAAAGATTTCCTTCTTAGTGGAAGTCGAAACTTAGTCCAAGAGGAGATGGTCCATTCAAGGTGGTCAAAAGAATAAATGATAATGCATACATAGTAGACCTTCCTTAAAGTTATGGTGTTAGTCCTACTTTTAACAACTGCGATTTAATTCCTTTCACAAGAGATAACCAACAGGATGAAGCAGATATGAGGACATATCCTTTTCAAGAGGAAGGGTCTAATGGAAGACTATCAAGGTGTTGAGATTGTTGACAACACAAAACTCTATCAAACTGGTTTTTGATGATGACAACACATTGCTTAATAACAATACATAAGTTCCAGTATTACATGTTCAGCTGATATGCTATACTGTTTTGAACACTGATTTTGTTGAACATGTTTTGTTGTTTTGCATGTATGTTCCCTTGATTGATTATGTGTTATATGTTTGGAACATGCTTGTATTGGAATGTGTGATAAAATAATTTTGATTATCTTCTGAACATTTCTAAAGAAAAGCTCACAAGCACTTTTATGAACTTATATTTGTTGTGACAAAGATCTGGTTCAGTCGAATACACTGGTATTGGATTCGACTAAGCTAAATTCTTAGTACAGATTTTGTCAACATGTGGTTGATGAGATTTTGAGTTGAAAAGAATTTCAAAGTGTTTTTTCAAGTTTCACTCGACATGGTGGAACACCTATTCGACTGTGTTGTTGTTATTTTTGGAATTTTGTTACACCTACTTGCTCCAACTGCTAGTTTTTCAAAAGTTAGTTAAGATTGACTGACTAAGTCAACTGTCATGAATGTGTACTGAATTGGTTGACTTAGGAGCCTCTATGTTGATTGTTAGTTATAACTGTTTTAATACAGTCGACTGGATTAGTAGGGTATTCGACTGAGAATGACAGGAAACCTATAAATAGAATAGAGCACGATTTGTTTTGAGAGGAGAAAAGAATTTTGTGATCTAACATTTTCATTGTCCTGTTTCAGAGTTATTTCTCAGTTTTGGAAGCTCCAAGCATTCTCCAAGAAGACGGTGGTGATCTTTCTTGAGAGAGACTCAGATTGAGGAGCAAATTGCGCTTGCTGTTTGATCAACATCTGCACAGAGAAGGTGCTTCTGTTTTGAACTTGAAGGCTTGGCATCCTGTAAAGACTGCTGCATTTGATTGAAGGCTTGGCAACCTGGGAAGTGTGTTGTGATAGGCTTGGCAACCTGTTAAGCATGCTGTTATAGGCTTGGCATCCTGTGAAGAGTGTTGGTGACACGTTGAGGATTGTTCAACGTGGGTGCAGATTGCAGAAGAGGGGATTCTTGCTGCAATTCTGGTTTTGTGTGCAGCTATATTTGGTTTTGGGTTAGAGAGGAGATTTATATTTTTGCGTGGTGCTTCTATAAATTCCTTGTTGTAAAAACCGCAACCATTATAGTGCATTTGCTTCCAAGGTTGGAAGGACACTAAATGTAGGCATTGTTGGCCGAACCAGTATAAAAACCAGTGTTTGATTTTCTCTATCCCTGCACTCTTTATTTCAATCGACTTTATATTTAGAGCAGTTAACTACGTTTTTCCGCTGCATTAAAATTTTCATTACTTGCATTTTAAGGAAAGATCAAAAGCTTTGAATTTTCATACCAAGATTGCGAAAAGATTTTGTTTTTCAACTAACACCAATTCACCCCCCCCCCCCTCTTGGTGTAAATTGAAGCCAACCTGTTTCCTAACACAAGGGCTCATATTGGACCTCTTACTAGAGCTATGGCAAAGAGAATTCAAGAAGAAGAAAGATCGCCTAACATTTTACTTCTATGAAAGGTCAATTATAATCCTTCTTCTCTTTATTAAAACAAATTATGTTGTTGTTTTGTAGGGTCCAATAAGGCTAGAAAATTATGGACTTTTCAGCCAAATACCCATTGGATTAAAGAAAATAAAAGTGCAAAAAGAAGGCATATGAGTGGTTGACTTATGGATTGGAAAAGTGAGCATTTTTGGTGTCCGGATAGCTCACCCCCATGGATCCAGCAGATGCAAAAATGGCTTCTTCCATGTGAGTAGATGACGTGGATTGCAGCATGTGAATTGCCTCTTCTGTAAGAGCCAATTCTACAGGAAATAAATTGGGTTTTGGAGGTAAAATGGGTAAGACCTTGAGACCTCCTATACTATAAATAGAGGTGCTTGGTCTTTGTACTTTTTCACTTTGGATCCTTATTGAAATGTTGTAGAATTTTCATTCCATCCTTAATGCTCTTGAGTCAAATATTTTTTTCACTTTCTCTGCCCTTTCCTCTAGCTTCCTTCTATAGTAGGAAGGCTTTCTGAGCAAGAGGTTCAATCACACACTCCTTCCATCACCGAAACACCACAACTCCCTGCATCTTCATCCATTTCCGCTGCACTCCTCTGCAACTCTGGTTGCTTCTTGTTTGGAGCTATATCTCACGATTTCCAGACTATAGCAGGCTTCCATCATTACCCTACACCAGCAAACATAGCAGTAGTCAAAGAATTCT
The DNA here is from genome assembly GCA_036885675.1 of Vigna mungo. Taxonomy (NCBI): domain Eukaryota; kingdom Viridiplantae; phylum Streptophyta; class Magnoliopsida; order Fabales; family Fabaceae; genus Vigna; species Vigna mungo. The sequence goes on along the minus strand of CP144692.1, from coordinate 25,426,499 downwards.
ACACCAATGCAAGGGCATTTGGCAACACTCATAAAGAGGATTACATGAGCTATGTGACAGGAGGGAGTAGATTTTGATGATATAGAGAGGACACTATTGTTCAGATTTTTGACAACACAATATCTATATACTCTAGTTTTTTATGATGACAACACATCTTTAATAACACACATATGTTGTTGTTATGTTACATGTTGGTATGCTTATTGTTTGATATATTGTTGAACATGTTTATGTGTTATACTGTTGTGTGAATGCATACTTGTTGAGCTTGTACATGTTACATCATATTTGGTTGCATTACACATGTTTTAAAGGATGAAAACCACATGCACTCTTGTGAACTTAAAAGTTGTGTGACAAAGCTGCAGTAAAGTCGACTCTAGTATTAATTGATTTGACTATACTAAAGTCTTTGTACAGATTTTCAGAAACAATGCTATGTGAGATTTTGTGAAGAAAAGAATTTCAAAATGCTCTGACATGTCGAAGTTGACTGTGTGCGCTATACATTCCACTGTTTAGTTGTTTGCTTTGAAATTCTGTTATGCTCATGAACAGTAACAACTATATTTTTTAAAGTTAGTTGAGCATTGAATATAACTCAAATATAATGAATGATAATTTTTTTTTTTACTGTATGCTACTGGTTTGACTAATATGTTATAACTGTCATAACCTAGTCGATTGAATTAGTAACATATTTGACTGAGGGAGCGTCTGATTAACAGAAATCTATAAATAGATGTTATCTGAAATTATTCAGAGACTTTTGGACATTTGTTGATCTAGCATTTGCAGATTTTGTTTTAGATAGTTTCTCAGAGATTATAGAGCTTCAAGAATTCTCCAAGAAGACAGTGGTGATCTTTCGTTAAGGAGATTCAGAGGGAGACTGACTGCGTGCTCATTGCTTGATCACATATGTGCACATTGAGGTGTTTTCTGGTTGATCAAGATTCTTGTTGGCATCCATTGGTGATTTCTGTTGTGACCTGTTGTGATTACAGGGGATAGACTCATGGAGTCTGGTTAACTTTGAGGATTGTTCAAACTGGTTGGCAGATTGCAGGAGAGGGGACATCTTGTTGCAAGTCTTGTTGTGTGTGTTTGCCTATATTTTGGTTAAAGGGTTAAAGAAGTGTTTTATATTTTTTACGTTGAGGTCTACTATAAAAGCCTTGTTGTAAAAACCTTGACCATTATAGTGCATTTTCTTCTGGGTACAGGAAGGACACTGGATGTAGGCATTGAGGCCGAACCAGTATAAAAACCAGTGTTTGATTTTCTCTATCCATGCACTTTTAATTACAATCGACTTTATTATATGCGCAGTGATGAGTGAATATTTTCATGATTTCACTTAGTTTATTATACTAGAATTAATCAGGGAATTGTGCTTAAATGTCCGATATTTTCCCGTTTTTCATAATTATGCTTAATTTGACCGGAAATTCTAATTTTAATTAATTTGAATATTCTGAGCTAATTATTTTCATTTTTAATTGCAGGGATAATTTTGGAAATATATTTTGGAGCATTGGGATGGAGACAAATTAATTCAAGACTCTCCAATTAGACATTTTAAATTTTAGTTATATTGTAATTTAATTACTTAAACTTTTTGGACAAACTTTTGCACATTGGGCCATTAAAAATATGAGGGGCCCAAAGATTGTAAGACACTTGGCAACTTTAGAGTTTTAGGGTGGACCCCACCCATTTTTATTAGGACACATGGTCCTAGGGAGAAGCAATCAGCCACCAACCGTCACTCACTTGGATGACTCTCGGCATTTGTTAAAAAGCAAGCAGTCGTCACACTTTAGGATTCATTCAAGTGCCGTAACGTTTTTTTTCTAGAGAGCCTTGAACAATGTTTGAGCTATTGGGTATTGGATGAATGAAAAACCATTTTCCTATTTTCATTTTATTATGCAATGTTGTTGGAGGAAATTAGTAGCACGGTGCATTTATTTCTTCTCCTTTTAATTTTGTGCACAGCTAGAATGTTTTTTTTTCCTTTTAATTTCTCATTGAATGATTTAGCCTTTGCATTGGAATGTTGCATCACGTCTTTTAATGTGTCACTTGGAGAATTTATTTTCATTTGGAAGTAAGAGAGGGTTGCATCACGTTGGCAGCAAGTTCTTTCTTTTCTTCTTGAAGTCATGATTCATTTATGTTTGGATGAAGATGACCATGCGCTGACTACATTGTCGGAACAAGTGTTTTCTTTAATTTAATTTGCATTGAATTGTGGTGTACGGTGCTGCCTGGGAGAAGAGGCTCTCACGGGATTAAATGATCTTGGGAGATAGGAGTGCTGCTATCACTTTAGCTTTGAGAATGAAATGGGGTTGGTGTGCGGTGTCTTGGGAAGGGAAGCAGCACGCAGAGGTATATGTAGTAATGTCCAGCGCAAGAAGATGTAATTTTTCATTTTGCTTTCTTGGACAAAAGCACACGCGACACTCATTTTAATTGAAGAATATGGCATTTTAATTCTTTTTCCTTAAGCAGTGCAGTGCACACACGGGTCACGACAGAGTTTTTAATTTTCTTTATATTATGTTAATGGTTGAACGAGAGGAATGTTTCTTACAAATTTTCATGCATTTAACTTCTTTTTTTTAACTCAAGCATTATATTTTAATAGTTTTAGTTGTGTTTGGATATTTACCTATTTATTTAGTGTTTTTGTTCACTTTAATGTTGTCTAATCTGTCTGATTGTGTTAATTCTACTGTCATGTTAGCTTAGGTTAGTTGGTTGGTCATTAGCATATTGCATTGTTTCGTTGAGATTTTAGCACTTTAATTGTCATATTGCTACTCTCATTCGGCTCAATATTTAATCTGTTGTCTGCCTGCGATTAGGTATACTCTTAGCTGCCTAATCGGTGTTTAATCTTCGCTTAGTTGGGTGATTCGTGTTGGCTTTGGATTAAAGTAGTGTGTACTTGTTGCTAATCTGGGATAGGAAGCATAGTAATTAAGCTAATGACCAACCGTTTTTAGTCTGTCTTTGAAACCGTTTTTAGATCTGAGTTTGCGTCAGTGTTTTAATTTTAATTCATCCGCATTCACAAACCTTTCACAAACCCCCCTACTTCGTGTCTGACCTAATTCTCGAACCACAGTTTGGTCCTTGAGAGACGACCTAGGAGTCACTTCCTAGCTATACTACATTTCTAAATTGCACATGAAATTTGTGTGGGTTGCGACAGCCCACCACGCAGTCAACTACATTTTTTCGTTGTACACAATTTTCATTACTTGGAATTCAAGAAAGTTTGTAAACTTTTATACTTTGATTTAAATATTGCTAAAAGAGTCTGATTTTGAAAACCCACCAATTCACCCCAATCTTGGCGTAAAAATAAGCATACATGTTTTCAAGCAATTGACACCAGATCTGGTTTTCATAAGATATTTGAAAATCTAGTCGATTCTGTTTTTCATTGATTCAACTATAAACCTGGGGATGACTTCTATTTCGCAATCTAAAAGGATATGCGAATTCAAGATTGATTTCATATCTGCACCCTATAATTATAAGTCATAGTCTGTCACTAATGGTTTTTATGAATCTTTTGAAACAGGAAACTTGCAACACAAGGCAGTTCAAGATAGATAACTTTATCCTGAAGCGCAAAGATCAAATTTGACTGACAATAGATTTACAAGGTTTTTGAGCAAAAAGGACAAACATATTAATCAGTATAATATCAGGAAAGCCAAGAATAAAGAAGAACTGATAATGATGGCGAAATCTAAAGTTATCAAGGCTGATCTAAAACAATAGTCGAAAGGTTCTACATGGTATCTTGATAGTGACTGCTTGAGACACGTGACTGGAGATCCCACAAAGTTCTCAAATATCTCTTATAAAGCTACTGGTCATGTCACATATGGTGATAATAACAAAGGGAGAATCATTTGCATAGGTAAAATAAAAATTCCTTCATCCTATGAAATCAAGAATGTTCTACTTGTTGAAGGGTTAAACCACAATTTGCTTAGCATCAGTCAGTTGTGTGACAAAGGCCTTAAGGTTACATTTGAGCCCAAATATTGTTTGATAAGTAACGGGACAACATATGAGCTGCTACTCGTGGGTAAACGATTTAACAACATTTATGTAATCGACTTCATGGATAACTCTTTCGACTCGGTTGTATGTCTGATGACTAAAGAAGAAGATGCGTGGCTGGTGGCACAAGAGACTCGCTCACATCAATATGAATCAACTAAAAAATTGGTCTCAAAGAATCTCGTAAATGGATTGCCCAAAATTCGTTATACATCAGACAGATTGTGTGATGCGTGTCAGAAAGGAAAGCAAACTAGGTAGTCGTTCAAAAATAAGAGAGAAATGTCAGCCATGAGACCTCTGCAGTTACTTCACATGGACCTGTTTGGACCTTCAAGAATAAAGAGTCTCGGAGGAAATTCATATGGACTAGTCATTGTTGATGACTATTCACGGTACACATGGACTTACTTCATTGCATCCAAGAATGACACTTTCAAACTTTTTAGAACATTTGTTGTTGTTGTTCAAAATAATATGGACCTTAAGATCAAGGCTATTAAAAGTGACCATGGAGGAGAATTTCAGAACAAGGAGTTTGATGATTATCTAGCTGAAATGGGAATATCACACAACTTCTCAGCACCTAGAACTCCACAACAAAATGGAGTTGTTGAAAGGAAAAACAAAGCCCTTGAAGAACTTACAAGATCAATGTTGAATGATAGAAACATGCCAAAATATTTTTGGGCAGATGCTGTTAGTACCGTCTGCTGATAATGGTTCAAAAACCATTATTTTTATACTTAATTTTGATATCAAATGCACCTTTGTTGACTTAGAAACTTGCTTTAACTCATGATTTTGCTTTAGTTTTGTGAATAAGAGACTTGAGGATATGCTTTATGATTTTATCACTAAATTCCCTTGATTTTGTAGGTCTTCGGATTGATTTGAAAGAAGGGTTGAAGCATCAAGGAGTTGTAGTGCAGAAAAGTCAAACAGAATGCAGAAAAGTCAACCAGTCAAGTAGAAAAGTCAACCAGTTGACCATAATGCTGAAAAGTTGACCAGAGTACAGTTTTGCGCCGCAGGGAGCGTCAGGCGGTGGACTGGAACCAGTTTTTCACTGTTTTTCGCCTGGACAGCGTTGGGGGGCCATTCTGGGTGCCGCACGCATCGCCGCGCAGTGTACTGTTGGACTTGGGCCAGTTTTTTTGTTATTTTTATGATCTGTTTTGGGCCTGAACCCGTTTTCTGTTATTTTTCTACCCTATTTAAAGACTAGAACGTCTTAGAGAATGTATCTTTTGATGGCTTAAGCACATACAAATATTTTTCACCCCTTTGGGGGCAGATTTAGGGAATTGACAACTCTCCTTTTCTCTTTCTAGGTTTTATCTTCTTCCATTCCATTGTACACCTAGATTCTCCATGACGATGGAGAACTAATCTCATATGTTATTGGGGAATGATGTAACCTCTAAACTCTCTTGTATTTGACTTGTTCTTGAATATATATTTTTACATTCATTATTTGTTAGGGTTTTTGCTCTGTACTCTATGCATTATTTGTTTAATTTATTCAAATGCATGATCATTGATTTTGTCAATATGGACCCATACAGGGAAATCTAGACTTGAGGGAATTCTCGTGATACTAATATTACCTAGACATAGGAATAGGATGATCAATTGCTTTAAGCTTCTGTACACTGAAATGCATGACTAATTGCTAGGGAGACTAGACATAGTAAACTAGTAATTGGGAGTAGGCTCTCATCGCCGAGACATCATGTTTAGGGTAATTTGGAAAGTGGCATTAACATTAATGAAGAAGATGAATTTGTTTATTCATGAGAGTGATTAGGTGAAATTTAAAACCTAACAACATATTCATCTCATATTATCAACATCATCCATTCACTTTTGTGTTTAGCCTCAATTGATCAAATTGCATTCATATTTAATTTTCCACATTTTGCATTCAAAAACCCCAAAATATTGTTCTTATAAGTCTTAATTGGTTAAGAAAAAGGACAACTATTTAGTGCCTTGAGTCTCTTGGAAAAATGATACTCGGACTTACCGTTTATTATTACTTGATATGATCTGGTACACTTGCCAGGGTGTTAACACTTGCTATGTGCTGAACAGAACCATCATAAGATCATTATTGAAGCTAACTCCTTATGAACTACTAAAGGGACGAAAGCCAAACATCTCGCATTTGAGAACTTTTGGGAGCAAATGCTTTCTGTTAAACAATGGTAAAGAGAATCTCGGCAAGTTTGAGTCCAAGGCAGATGAACTACTTTCATAGGATATTCTTTAATAGCAAAGCTTATCGGGTGTACAACAAAAGAACTACGAATGTTGAGGAATCTATTCATGTTGCATTTGATGAGTATATCATGGCTCCTAATATATCGGAACATGTCAAGGACTTAACTGAAGTATATGAGAATTCAGCTGGAGAAGAGGAAGTGCTTGAAGAAATGACTGACAAAGAGAACAACAATGAAAAAGTCGACTCTCCCAGAACGGAATCGACTAAAGAGTGAAAAGTACCAAAATGTTTCCACTAACAATATTATTGGTGACATCTCAAGAGAAGTGTGCACAAGAAGGCAGTTATATCAATTCTCCATGAATGTTACCTATGTATCAAAAATTGAGCCAAAGAAAGTAGAAGATGCACTGAATGATGAAAATTGAGCAATGACTATGTAAGAAGAGTTGAATCAGTTAAGAAGAAACAATGTTTGGGAACTTATACCCAAAACACCAGACTTACAAGTGATAGGTGTTGAGATTGTTGACAACACAATTTCTATATCAATTTGGTTTTTGATGATGACAACATATTGCTTAATAACAAGCATATGTTGTTGTTGCATTACATGTTCTTATGTTGATTAATTGTGATATCTATTGAGCATGTTTATGTGATGTGTTACATGTTTCTATGTTGATTGATTGATATATATCTGGAATGTGTTTACATGCTTTATGTGTTATGTGCTATGCATCATTTCATATGTTTTTACTGCACATGTTTTAAAGCTGAAAATCACGAGCACTTTTATGAACTTATTCTTGTGCGACAAAGTGATAGTATAGTCGACTACATTACTAATGGGTTCGACTTTGCTAAAACCTTTGTACAGACTTTGAGAATTAGTGCTGTGTTATTTTGAGAAGAAAATAATTTCAAAGTGTTTTACATGTTGATAGTTGAATATGTGAGTTACACATTCGACTATATCTGTTGTTTTTTTTGGAAGTCTGTATGCTCTTGCACTATAGTGGCTATATTTTTGACATAGAGGTCTTCTATAAATTCCTTGTTGTAAAAACCGCAACCACTATACTGCATTTGCTTCCTAGGTTGGAAGGACACTGGATGTAGGCATTGTTGGCCGAACCAGTATAAAAACCTGTGTTTGCATTTCTCTATCCCTTATCCTTTACATTACAGTCGACTTTGTTCATTACGCAGTCAACTACGTATTTTCCGCTGCATACATATTCTGATTGTTTGCATTTCAAGAAAGTTTAAAATGCTTTAGACTTTGTTTACAAGATTGCAAAAAGAACTTATTTTTGAAACAACACCAATTCACCCCCCTCTTGGTGAAGAAAGAAGCCAACCTGTTTTCCAATAATAGGTACAAAGTGGGTTTTTCGAAACAAAATGGATGACTCTGGTGTTAACAGTGTTTTCTAGGACTTTGTGTCTAGCTTATGCAGGATACAGTTAGGACTAGAAGCAACAAAAGTTCAGAACCTCTTCTTAAAGGACTTGAGACTAGCAGGAGGCCGAGAAGAAATAGATTATCTAAAGAACCTTCTCTAGAGAAAATTTCAAAGGTCTCCCAATCTGATTTCGAAAGCATGGAGAACAACGGTGGTAAGCGCACTTTGATTGATTATGCAACAATTGTTGGCCCTCAACATCTTAACAGAATTGCAAAGCTGAGGGTCAATGCCGCAAATATGGCGGTGATGCCTACGCTGATCCATCTGGTGAAGAGCAACCAATTCAATGGACTATCATATGAAAGTCCATATGAGCATCTGACCACTTTTAATTATATCTGCAATACTACAGATGAGGCTATTAGAATGAGCTTGTTTCTTTTCTCACTGGGAGGCACTGCCAAATTGTGGTTGAACTCCTTCCCTGAAAATAGCTTCACTAAGTGGGAAGATGTGGTTGCAAAATTCTTGAATAAATATTTCCCACAATCTAAGATCAACAAAGGGAAGCAGGAGATCTCTTCTTTTAGACAAGGCATGGAGGAAACCTTGGGCCAAGCATGAGATAGGTATAAGAGCTTGTTGAGAAAGATGCCTACTCATGGCTTTGATGAAGCAACAGTAGTCATTCTTTTTCTTGATGGTCTTGTTTCACAAGGAAAATTGATGTTGGATGCCTCGGCTGGGGACATATCAAATGCAAGACCCTAGATGAAGCCTATGAGTTGATTGAAAATATGGCTGCCAATGACAATGAGATGCACAGTGAAAGAGGAGCTCAAGCACCACCTAAAGGAGTTCTGCAATTACAGTCTTATGATGCCTTGCTTGCTTAGAACAAGATCATTACTCAACAATTGGAGGTCCTGACAAAAAGAATGTTGCAGCCACAAAAGGAACTTCAGAATGTTGCACAGGTTCAACAACAACTTTGTGAGTTATGTGGTGATGACTGATAACGGTTGAAAAACTATTATTGTTATACTTAATTTTGATATCAAATGCACCCTTGTTGACTTAGAAACTTGCTTTGAATCATGATTTTTCTTTAGTTTTGGGAATAAAAGAGTTGAGGACATGTTTTATGATTTTATCACTAAATTCCCTTAATTTTGTAGGTTATTGCAATGATTTGAAAGAAGGGTTGAAGTATCAAGGGTTGCAGTGCAGAAAAGCCAAATAGAATGCAGAAAAGTCAACCAGTCAACCAGAAAAGTCAACTAGTCAACCAGAAAAGTCAACCAGTCATCCAGAAAAGTCAACCAGACAACTAGAAAAGTCAACTAGTTGACCATAATGTTGACCAGAGCGCTGAGTGGCAGTTTTGGGTGTTGAGCGCCAACGAGGCACCCCGCTGAGCGCCGTTTTTGAGCGCTGAGTGTTGAGGACGCGGGCTTGGACCTGTTTTCTGTTATTTTTATGATCTGTTTGGGCTTGGACTTGTTTTCTGTTATTTTTATGCCCTATTTAAATGCCAGAACGTCTTAGGGTTGGTATCTTTTGATGGATTAAACATAAAAACACACTTTTCACCCCTTTGTCGGTAGATTTGGAGATGGTAACAGCTCTCCTTTTCTCCTTTTTAGGGTTTCTATCTCTTTCATTCCATTATTCACCTAGTTTATTCATGACGATGAAGAACTAACCTTATTTGTTGCTGGGGAAAGATGCAACCTCTAAACTCTCTTATATTGAAATTATTGTTTTATTCGTATGCTTATATTATCAATTGTTGGATTTCTTATCTATGCTTAATGCTTTTATCGTTTAACTCATTGGGTAAAAAGATATTTGCCTTTGTCGATACGAGGACGTACGGGGAAGTCATGAACTGATAAGAAATTCCTTGATTAAGCAATACTGCCTAGGGATAGGAGTAGGACGATAAATTGTATTTTGCTTCTGTGATATAATGCATTGCTAATAACTTAGGGAGACTAGGGATAGTAAACTAGTGGTTAGTAATAGGCTCTTTTCGCCGAGGGATCAGGTTTAGGGTAGACTAAGAAAGTTTGCATGACAATTAGATAATAAAGTGAATTTAATAAGCAAAGTAGATATATGAGAGTGATTGGGTGAAATTTGAACCCTAGCAACAAATCCATCTCATATTATCAACATCATCCATCCACTTTTGTGTTTAACCTCAATTGATCAAATTGCATTCATGTTTATTTTTCCGTACTTTATATTCAAAAACCCCAAAATATTGTCTTATATTGGTTAAGCAAAAGCACAACAGTTTAGTGCCATGAGTCTCTTGGGAAAACGATACTTGGACTTATCATTTTATTATTACTTGGGAAAGCCAGAGTGTTAACAAGCTTTTGGCGCCGTTGCTGGGGACTCGTGGTATAACTATTCTATTGTATGATTCTTAACCGATTAGATTTTTTATTTTTCTATCTTTCTATCTCTCTTTCTATCTATCTTTCTATCTCTTTATCTTTCTATCTTTCTATCTTTCTTTCTTTCTCTCTATCTTTCTGTTTTTATCTTTCCATTTTTATTTTTATGTCTTTATGAAAAAGGAAGAAAATAAATAAATAATATCTTTTTCTGTTTTTATCTTTTTGTTTTTATTCTTAATCTTTCTAAAAAAAACGAAAAAAGTATAATAAAATATCTTTCTGTTTTTATTTTTCAATCTTTATTTTGAAATAAAAAAACGAATATATATATATATATATATATATATATATATATATATATATATATATATATATATATATATATATATATATATATATATATATATATCTTCTACTGTTTTAATTTTTTTGAAAAAAAAAAATTTTAAAAAATAATATATCTTTTTCTCTTTTTATCTTTCTAAAAAAATAAAAAAAAACAAAAATACTTTTTTCTGTTTTTTTCTTTCTGTTTTTATTCTAAAAAAAATAATAAATAAAAACAAAAAATATCTTTCTGTTTTTATCATTCTGTTTTAATTTTTCTATTGTTTTTAGAAAAATAATATATTTTTTGTTTTTATTTTTTTATTTTTATTTTTCTGTTTTTATAAAAAAAATGAAAATTAAAATAAAATAATATCTTTTACTGTTTTTATTTTTTTGGCTAATTTTGTGTTCTAGTGCAGTGTTCTTTAGTATGTGCAGGATAAAATTTGTACTAGGAGCACAAAATCATCTGGAGGCAATAAGAAAGGAGAATTGGTTCACCAACACCCTGATGTGAAAAGTGAAAAACCCAAACCTGGCACACCAGTGAAATTCAAGAATAGGTTATGGGTTATCAAGACTATCCAAGCAAACAAAGCTCTTGAGATTGAAATCCTTAAAGTTGGTGACAAGGAAATTTCCAATAAGTTGTTGGTGTCATGAAGAATGCCAACAATAGAAATCAACACCTACTAATGGGTGTTTGGGCTTTACCGGGTCAAGCTAATGACGTTAAAAGAGCAGATGCTGGGAGGCAACCCAGTTTCTAACCCAGTTTCTGAATTTTTTATTTGATTTGATTTGATTTGATTTAATTTTATTTTTAGGTCAAATGTTGCTTCTGATGGCAGTGAAGATCAGTGTCTACTGATGGATGACAATGAAGATAAGAAAGATTAGCATCTACTGATGGATATTATATGGTTAAACATCTACTGATGGATGTCATTTAACAACATTTACTGAAGCATACCAGGAAAGTACACCTACTGATGGGTGATGGTAAGGTTTGCACCTACTGATGGGTGCTAGAAAGGTTTGGGTTAGGCTCGTGACCTTAAACATGTGCTACCTGGGAGGCAACCCAATTGATTGATTTGTTTCCTTTGCATGTTCAAATTTTGTTCTAGTTGCATTTAGGGTTTAATTGTTGCATAAGTGATTGGGAATTGCATGAAACTTGAAATTTTAATGTTGAAATTGAGGGTTACAGGGTCAAAGACGTTTGAAGCAAAGCAAAAAGTGGGAAGAAGCCAAATCGCCTACCGTTGGGCGGTGGCGACGCTTAGCGGTCGAAGTGTTTGTAAAGTTGGTATTTGTTTTCTTGGCCCATTGCATGAATTTTATACCCCTTAGGGGCTCGCCCAAACGTTTACTTTAAGATCCCCAACATCTCTTTCACTTTCAAACACTTTTCCAAAGTTTTCCCATCACTTCTCCTTCATCCTCTCTCTTGAAAACCCAATTTTTATTAATTTTTCCATCTAAGTTTGGGGTTTTGTGAGATCATAGTTATTTGGGGTTGATTTCTCCACATTCATTGGAAGAAGTTCTGTGTTTTACTAACGCTTAATGAGATTTCTTGTGGTTTTGTGAATTGTACTTGGTGCAGGGAAGGCCTCCCCCTCATCAGGAAAGAGGATCAAGACTGAGGAACAAGAGGAAGGAATCAGAGTTCGAGCAGCTGAAGCTCCATCTATTGAGGAAGATGTTGATGATGAATTTGAAAAAGGAGATGAGATAGTATTTACTGATGGATGTTATCTGCACTAGAATAGGATTTTCTATCTTTTGTTTTTGTATTTATAGTGTAGAATTGATGTACTTGGTTGGACACCATATCTGATGCAGTAGTTTGATATTGATATTTTTGCATGATGGGTATTTCTTGATGATGCTTTGATATTGATGATGTTGAGAATGTGCACAATATGCTGATATACAAGTGGTGTTCAAAAGCTATGTGAACAGATGCATTGTAGTTTTGTGATTGTGATTATGAGGCTAAGCAGGGTATGTGATTGAATGATTGGAATAAGCTTGTGTGACGTTTTTTAGCTCCAAAGTTCTTATTAATATATTTGCTATCTACTGGAAGCATGAATGATTTTGCATAAATTTCTGTGATTGATTGAATTGCATGTATGTGTCATATGATCAAGGCCATTTTTGAAAAGCCCTTTTCTACCCAAAAATTTCGTCCCATATGAAAAAAGAACATCTTATGTTCTACCCTTTTTGAACCTAAGCCTTAAACAGAATGAGAACCCTTGCTTTGAAAATCTTTTCCTTGAGTTAGGTTGAGAAATATTTTTGGGGTATTGTTAAAGGTTCCAGTTTGGGGTTGTTGGGAGAATTAAAAAAGAAAAGAAAAGTTAGACATTGAGCTTATGTGTTGAAAAGAAAATGCATGAGAAAAGATGAAAAAGATAGAAAAAGAAAAGAATGAAAAGAAAAGCTCAATGTGAAGAAAAGGGAAAGTTGGGAATGAGTGAGATTGGTAAAAAGAGAGTTTGTGCTTGAACTATGAATGTATAGATAACTCTCTTAACTCAAGGGTTTTGTGATCTAGAAAAACCAATTTTCCTTGTTAGCCCAACCACATTATAAGCCTTGAAAAGTCCTTGTGATGACATGTGTATTTGATGATGTTTGATTGTGGCAAATGAAAGGCAACTTTGTTCTATGTGACATGTAGATAGTAGAGGGAAGGAGTGGCCTCTATACACCTTTGAGTGAAACACTTTTGAGTGCTTGAGTATCTGGTGAGGATCGGTTCCATGACTTCATGATTATGTCTATCTTAGCTAATTGATCATTAATGAAAATAGCATCTATTGGAAGAGTATGTGATTGTGTGAACACCATGATGAGTAATTTGAATCAAAGCATGTGCACATCTTGACTAAATTCTATTGATAACTTGATTTGAGTGATTACTTATCTTGAAAGAAAGAGCTTTTGAATGTAATTGAACCATTTTGTTGACTTATGGAAAAATAAGTTTCATCTTGTTTGCTTGAGGACAAACAAAGTTTCAAGTTTGGGGTTGTGATAACGATTGAAAAAACGTTATTTTTATACTTAATTTTGATATCAAATGCACCTTTGTTGACTTAGAAACTTGCTTTGAATCATGATTTCTCTTTAGTTTTGTGAATAAAAGAGTTGAGGAAATGTTTTATGATTTTATCATTAAATTCCCTTGATTTTTTAGGTTTTTGGAATGATTTGAAAGAAGGGTTGAAGTATCAAGGGCTGCAGTGCAGAAAAGTCAAATAGAATACAGAAAAGTCAACCCGTCAACAGAATAGTCAACCAGAAAAGTCAACTACTCAACGAGAAATGTCAACCAGTTGACCAGAATGTTGACAGAGTGTTGAGCAGCAGTTGTGGGCGTTGAGCGCCAGTGAAGCAACCGGTGAGCGCCGTTTTTTAGCGTTAAGCATTGGGGACGCAGGCTTAGACTTGTTTTCTGTTATTTTTACGATTTGTTTGCGATTGGACTTGTTTTCTGTTATTTTTATACCCTATTTAAAGGCCAGAACGTCTTAGGTTGGTATCTTTTGATGGATTAGACACAGAAACACACTTTTCACCCCTTTTGGGGTAGATTTAGAGATGATAACAACTCTCCTTCTCTCATTTTTAGGGTTTCTATCTCTTTCATTCCATTACTCACCTAGTTTCTTCATGACGATGAAGAACTAACCTTATTTGTTGCTGGGGAAAGATGTAACCTCTAAACTCTCTTATATTGGAATTCTTGTTTTATTCATATGCTTGCATATGCATATATTATTAATTTCTTATCTATACTTAATGCTTTTATCGTTTAACTCATTTGGTAAAAAGATATTTTCCTTTGTCGATACGGGGACGTACGGGGAAGTCATGAACTGATAGGAAATTCCTTGATTAAGCAATACTGCCTAGGGATAGGAGTAGGACGATCAATTGTATTTTGCTTCTGTGATATAATGCATTGTTAATCACTTAGGGAGACTAGGGATAGTAAACTAGTGGTTAGTAATGGGCTCTTTTCGCCAAGCGATCAGGTTTAGGGTAGACTAAGAAAGTTCGCATGACAATTAGATAATAAATCGAATTTAATAAGCAAAGTAGATATATGAGAGTGATTGGGTGAAATCTGAACCCTAGCAACAAATCCATCTCATTTTATCAATATCATCCATCTACTTTTGTGTTTAACCTCAATTGATCAAATTGCATTCATGTTTATTTTTTCGTACTTTATATTCAAAAGCCCCAAAATATTGTTCTTGTAGTCTTGATTGGTTAAGCAAAAGCATAACAGTTTAGTGCCATGAGTTTCCTTGGAAAACGATACTTGGACTTACCATTTTATTAGTACTTGATAAGATCTGGTACACTTGCTAGATTGTTAACAATGACCATATTAATGGTCAACGTGCGCTGAATGAAAATCTCAATGACTATGTTAACTACATGAGCAACCAGTTTCGTCCCAATAATTACAACCAAGGGTGGAAATCTCATCCAAGCAATGGACAAGGCCAATTTGGGAAAACTGGTGAACAATTCAACAGACCACCGCAACAACAACAACAGTTGCAACAACAACCCTCTCTAGCTGACAGAACCACAAGGATTGAGGAGACTCTCCAACAATTGATGCAGGAAATTATCTCTACACAGAAAAGCACAAACGCTACTATAAGGAATTTGAAGATGCAGGTTGGTCAGATAGCCAAAACGTTCGAGGACATACCTCTCAAAAGTTGTGGGGCTAATACTGAAGTTAACCCTGAGGAAGAATGCAAAGCTATTGTGAATGTAACAAATGAAAGGGAAAGAGAGAAAGATAAAAAGGAAAAGGAAGAGAGAAAAAGTGAGATTGAAAAAGAAGAGAAAGAAAAAGAGAGAAAAGAAAAAAAGGAGATTGAGGAAAAAGAAAGAAGAGAAAAAGAAGAGAGAAAAAAAGAGGAAGAAGAGGTTGAGAGAAAAAATGGAAAAAATGAAAAAATGAGAAAAATGAAAAAAATGAGAAAATTTTTCACCACCCTAAGGAATGTTCCACAGAAGAAAAAGAGATGCAATCAGGGTGCTTTGATAAGATCTTCAAGAAATTGGGGATAAAAATTCTTGTGACTGAGGCATTGCAACAAATCCCTTAATATGACAAGTTTTTAAAGAAACTCCTCAAAAGAAAGAAATATTTAGAGGAGGACATAATTGAGGTACAAGGGGATTATAGTATGTGATATTGCAGAAGGCACTCCCTCCTAAGGTTAAAGATCCAGGAAGTTTCACTATTCCTTGCACTATTGGGAGCCACAAAATAGTGAAAGCCCTAATGGATTTAGGGTCCAGTATCAATTTAATCTCCTTAACTTTTCTTGAAAGGATTGGTGGCCTGGAAGTCAAGCTGGCAAGGATATCTCTTTTTATGGCAGATGGATCCACCAAAAGGCCCTATGGTGTGGTGGAAGATGTGATGGTGCAAACTAACAACTTGAGATTCCTGGTGAACTTTGTGGTGCTGGAGATGGAGGGAAATTTGGAGATCCCTATTATTCTTGTTAGGCCATTCATGAAGATGACCAAAGTGATCATCAATGTTGATGAGGGTACTATAGCTCTCAAAGACCAAGAAGAAGAGGTGATTTTCAATGTTTTCAATGCTGAGCAACATGTCCAAGTGAAGAAAACTAGTCTCAAAGTTGCATATTAAGATGCACCCGGGACTAGTACCAAATCTGCCAAGCCAAGCAACAAAAGCTAAAAAGGGTTTTGATTTTGCATTACAGTAATGACAGCATCTACTGATGGATGCCAATGAAGATGAGAAAGATTGGTGTCTATTGAGGGATACCAATGAAGATAAGGAATATTAGCATCTACAGATGGATGCTATGATAATGGAGACTGGGTCAAGCTAGTGACGTTAAAGAAGCGTTTGTTGGGAGGCAACCCAGTTTTCTGAACCTTTCTTTTTAAATTGGTTATCTTTTTTTTTAATTGTACTTTGCTTGAATGAATTAAACTACTTTGATTCAATTGTGCTTATTTTATGATGAGTGGTTCTTGGTGAGATTCTGGTGTTTGATTGATGTTGAGATGATGCATGATGTGATAGTATATAGGTGATGGCTCACAATGTGTGAAACAGGTGCTTGAGATAAAATTTGATTGAGATACTGAGCATGGTGTCTTTTTGAATTCTGGGACTTGAGAGTTTACCTATGTGAGAATTGGGCTTCTAATTTTTCTTATGAATAATTGCTATTACTTTGGAAGCATGAATGATTTTGCCCTAATTTTCTGTCATTGAATTACTTGCTTGCAGGTTTCATATGATCAAGGCCATCTTTTGTTATTCCTTATTCTTTTAGCCTTCACATGATTTTTTTTGCCTACTGAAAAGAGAACAATTTGTTTAACCTTTGAACCTTGAACCTTATGCATGTGTTGAAAACCCTTTCTGAAAATCTTTACCTTGAGTTAAGTTGAGAACATTTGATGAGGTATTGATAAAGGTTCAAGTTTGGGATTGCTAGGTAGCAACCACTTTGAAAAACAAGAAAAAGGAAAAAGAAAAGAAAATAAAATCTAAAATGAAAAGAAAAATGAAATGAAAAGAAAAGCTCACTACAAGGGAAAACTGGGAAAAAGAAAGAGAGTTTGTTCTTGAATGATAAATTCATAAATGTCTCTCTTAACTCAAGGAATTTTGCTGACAGAAAAACCAATTTCCTTCTTAGCCTAGTCTAGTTACAAGCCATGAAAAGCCCTTGTGATGAAAACCTGCTTATGAGTATTTTTGATTGTGGTTAAATGAAAGACAAAGTTAATTTGTGTGACATTGTGATAGCAAAGTGAAAGACACAACACCTCACTATACACCTTTGAGTTGAGTGATATACTTTTGAGGGCTTGAGTGAAACACTTTTCTTAGTGAGAAGTAGTTCTCTGAATTTCTGAATGCACCTTTTCTTGGTTAATTGATCATTCTTAATGATAGCACCTATTGAAAGTATATGAGTATCACATTGATCTTGATTAAATTGAAGCATCAACACATCTTGACTCAGATCTTTATGTTGGATTGATAAAAACAATTTCTTGTCTTGGAAAGAAAAGTTTTTGAAAAATGTTGAGATCATTGTAGTGATTGTTCTGAAAAGCTGAGTTATATTTTGTTTACTTGAGGACAAGCAAAGTTCTAAGTTTGGGGTTGCGATAATGGTTAAAAATATCGTTATCTGTGATGTAATTTTGATACTAAAAACACCCTTTTTCACTTAGAAACTAGCTTGGACTCATGTTTTTTCATTAAGTTACGTGAATAAGAGAGTTGAGGTTGATTTCAATGATTTTATGACTAATTCCCCTTGTTTTGACAGAGATTGAAGTAATACTAGAAGCAGAGATGAAAATCCAAGAAGATGGAGCTCAGAAGGGCTTGGAAAAGCACCAAAAGGAGGGACATCATGTAGCTTGGGCTCCTTGTATGAAAGCTCAAGAGTGGAAAATCGATGTCCATTGCCCGGGCGCCCCTCCTTGCCGCCTGCGTGGTGGGATCTCGAAGCCTGGGTGCCCAACTCAAGGTTCAAGCCTTACATGAGGTCTTTTCACCGCCCGGGCGCCCTAAGTGGGGCGCGTGAGTGTGGGGTTTCGTGGATCAGGCCTAGGTTTTGCTCTGTTTTGGCTCTATTGGACCGGGCCCTATTTTTGCTCCTTTTTGAATCTATTTAAAGGACCCTAGGGCTCTAAGTTTTGTATCTTTGGCAGAGAGCAGCATAGCGACACACTCCTTCCCCAATTCTTAGGGATCTCTGTCTCATTCTCTTCCATTATTCATATAGTTTCCCCATGTCTATGGGGAACTAAACTCTATTTATTGTTAGGGGATGATGTAACCTTGTGAACTCTCATGTATTTGAATTGGTTCTCAATAATATGTGCTTTTTCATTAATTGTTAGAGTAATTCCTTTGTTTCAATGCTTGCTTTGTTTAACTCATTCATTAGCATGATTAATGAATTGCATGAGTGCTGGGAGGTTCCTTATAATTCAGGTTCTTGTTGAATTATTCTCAAGAGTAATATTGCTCAGGGATGACGGTATGAGCCTTGGTCATCTTTAAGCTCTTGATCTTCACATCATATTACTAGGAATTCTAGGAATTCCATGAACTGGTAATTTAGGACAAGCTTATTCGCTGAGGGATCGGGTTTAGGGGATTTAGTGAGTGACGTTAACATTAATGCATAAAGAAGAATTCTTACATACATGAGAGGGAACTTGGTGAAATCTAACCTCAACAACATATCCATCTCATATAAATCAACATTCGTTCATCTCTCTCTTACTCTGCTATTGATTCAATTGCATTCATATTTAATTTTCTATTTTTGCATTCAAAACCAATGATGTTTTTTTATTTAAGTCTTAATTAACATTGTTATCACACGACTATCTAGCACCGAGAGTCTTCTGGAATACGATACTTGGTCTTACCATTTTATATTACTTGTACAACTCGGTACACTTGTTGATTTGTCCCAACAATAATCATGCTTTCAAAACCCTAGAATGTAAAATGCATGCACTTACTTGAGTTGAGATGCTTAATGTATGAAGAATGCTCTGTGAATTTTAAGAAATCAACCGCCAATAGCAGTGCTCTCACAAAACCCCAAACTTGAATGGAGAGTTAATGCAAAAATGGGTGGAGAAAGGGTTTTTGTGAAGAGGGATGAGTAGATAAGTGGAGAGAATCCTTTAGAGGGTGCTTAAGAGTGCTTGGGAAGAATTGAGGCTAAAAGTGGCGGCCTAGATGCGCCCTAGGATTTTAAAAATGCTTAATGGGCCAACCCACCCTGAGCCCAACTTTTAAAGCCCAAAAATAAAATCTGCAGGACTCACGCTCAACGCCAAACTGGCGCTAAGCGACAGGCGCGATACCAAATCTCCTTCTTCCTAGCTTGCCCTAAGTGTCCATCACCAATGCCTCTCAACTTCAACTCTCAAATTTTCAAATTTCATGCACTCTCCACTCACTTTATACACTCTCACTTAATAAATACACTTAGTCTCTCTCTCTACTCAAGTCTCTCTTTTTTCTCTTCCACCCCCTCATCAATTGTGCTGACTATGGCTTTACATTCTTCCTTGGGGTTAATCTCAGTATTACCCCCAAATTGCTTTTATGCTTTGTCCTCAATCCTCTTGGCCAGTTGGCCAACCTACATCTCCAAATTTCTCATGGCAGCTTAAGTGCTTTTCTGAGTGGAGGTCGTCACCTGTATAAATTGTTGGAACATCTCTTCCAACTTTGTAGTTCTATCATTCAAAGCATATACCTGTTGCCATATTGATGGTTGCTTCTGTGGTTTATTGAATTGACCTCCTACTTGTCCAACTTGTCCATTCTGACCTTGACCCATGCTTGGGTCAAGTTTCCACCCTTGGTTGAAATTACCTTGACGAAATTGGAATTGATTGCCCATGTAATTTACTTCTTCTTGGGCCTCCATTGGATAAGCACATTGACCATTAATATGGTCACCACCACATAATTCACAGAGTTGTTGTTGCACTTGTGAAACATTCTTCAGCTCCTTTGGCAACTGAGCGAGTGTCTTTGTCAAATTCTCCAGTTGTTGAGTTATCATTTTATTCTGTGCAAGCAAGGCATCTTGAGGTTGAAGTTGTAGAACCTCCTTTGGTTGAAGTGGAGCTCCTCTTTCATTATGGGTCTCATTATCGTCACTAGCCATATTATCAATTAAACCAAAAGCTTCCTCTAGAGTCTTGCACTTGATGTTACCTCCAGCTGAGGCATCTAGCATTAGCTTTATCTGCAAACCAAGACCTCTAAGGAACAAAAGGACTATTGTTGCCTCATCAAAGCCATGTGTGGGCGTCTTTCTTGTTGATAAGGGAATGATGGGTGTCGCAGCCCATGCAAATTTGATGTGCATAAAGAATGTAGTATAAACTAAGAAGTGACTCCTAGGTCGTCTCTCAAGAACCAAATGTGGTTCGAGTCTTAGGTAAAAAATGTAGTGGGGGTTGGGAAAGAGTTTGCGAATACTGATAAACTAAATTAGACAACATAGTGAACGAAAATAGTAAACTAAACGGACAGGAAACGAAAAGAAGCCGAACGACACAATTAGAGACCGAACTGTCTAAATGCAACAAAACCAGAAAATGCAGAATTCATCAAGATTTGAAAACAAAATGCTGGAACAGTAAATGCGCAAAAAATGTAACAGTAGCTTAATTGAATGCACCTTATGAACTTAAACATTAAACGCAACAGTAGAAGCATCAGTAAGAGAAAACCGAGACTGGAACAACACTTGAAAATAAGATGAACAATAAAATGCAATAAATAATAAAAATAAAAACACTTAACTAAAAACAAAATGCAATGCGTGAACCAATTAAAAAAAAGCAATTGATAATTCAGACAAAATATCATTGCGGCAGGAATAAATAAATTGCAACATTCAAGCAAATAATTGAAAACACATTGTAGCTTAGAAACCCGTGCTACTCGAATGTAACTTTAAGATAAAAGTGTGTGAACCAAATTAAAATGGATTGTTAAGCTAAGCATTCAAATGCAGAAAGAGAGATGGGGTAGCACATGAAAAGTTGAATGAGTAAAGCTTAATAATATTAAAAATGTGTTGCACTTCCAAAATGAAGCACCGTGCAACTTCTAAAAGAAAACAAAACCCCTTTTTAAACTCTACAATCCAACTCAACTTGTGCAACCCAATGTAAGCAGCATTGATTCACAAAGAAAAGAAAAAAATGTTCTTCCTGCTTCAACAAATGTATCCAGCGTACAATCATTCAAAGGGCAAAAAGATTCAAAGCAAAACTAACAAGTGGCGGCTGGACACCCTAGCACTGTGTCTCTCTCTAGCAAAGTAAACAAATGAACTTCTAACTAATTCCCAAGCTGTGACGTCCAGCCAAGTGTCTGTGTGCTTCCCATTGAAAACAACGTACAAAGCAAAACCAACATGAGTGTGGCGGCTGACTTCACCTTCCAGCTCCCCTTTTCCTAAACGAAGATGATTCCCTTAAAAATTGAAGCTCCTTTATGTGTACATGGGTTGTGGATGTTCTTTTCCCTTGTTGCCAGCGTGAAGCTGCTGTGTGCGTGGAGTGCAACTGCTGGATGCTTCATGCTCTTGGACATGAGCCCCCTTTCCACGTTGGACCGGGCCCTTCTGTGTTCACCTCCACAAAAGCTGGACTTATTTCCCTAAGCCGTGACAGCAGCTGCTGGAGTCCGTGTGCTTTTCCCAACGTTGGAGTGAATGTGTGTAGGTCGTGCACCCCTCCTGGGCCCAATTGCTTTTGTGGACGTGAGCTGCAGGAAAATCAATTGCCTTCTCCAAAATAAAAGGACATTGAAAGTGCTTCTCAAATGATGAATGTTGCAGCCTCTGACCGTGACACACCACCTCTTTTCATTGCTTTACCCTTTTTTTTTATGTGTGCTGGACGTGATTCTTTCTTCTAGCTCTCCAACACCTTTAATTTGCTAGACATCACTCCCTTTTTCCAATAATGAAACACTCCCTTCACATAAGCCCAAAGAGTAAAATGACTGTAGTACCCTCTTTCTTGTGCACACTTCTTTTGTGGAGAGTTTTGAATTATGTGACAACCCTTTAATGTCCCAAAATATTATCCAACAATTTCCATGCAATTAATTAGCCTCAGATAATTCAAATTAATTAAAATAAGAATTTTCGGTCAAATTATGCACAATTAACAAAAATGGGTAAATACTGGACATTCAAGCACAATTCCCGGATTAAATCCGGTACAATAAGCTAAGTGAAGTCAAGAAAATATTGACTCATCAAAATAGACCACACTTAGCCTTTTGCACTCCTGGGTAAAATCAAGACACAAATCAGGGAACATTTCTGAGGGCATCAGAGGTACGACACAATGATAACGGTTGAAAAACTGTTATTTTCATATGCTATTTTGGACTAAATTACACCCTTTACTGCTTAGAATGAGCTTAGAATCAAGTAAAACTCAATAAATGAGTCAGTCGAGAGTCAAAAGCTGTTTTTAGTGATATTATGCTTGTTTTGCATTATTTTTCAGCAAGTTTGATAGAAGTGAAGATTGGGAATGAAGATGAAGGTCATAGACTCAAGAAAAAGGAAGAAAATTAAGGTAAAGAAGAGTCTAGGGACCGCCCGGCGGTAGACCCCTGGCGCCGGGCGGTCAAATGGGAGGAGAAGACACCAGCAAAAGACGCCGAACGATAGACCCCTGACGCCGGGCGATTTTTCGGCACAAGGGAAACCGCCGGACAGTAGACCCCTACCGCCGGGCGGTAGCGCGATTTAGGGCACACCGCCGGGCGGCAAAGTGTGACGTGGGGCGGTGGTCAGCTGGTCTTGGGCCTATTTTTCTGTTGCACTCCTCACCTATAAATAGCCCTGTTACGAATTCCAACTCATTCTTTTGACATCGGAGGGCGGCCAGACCTATTTTTCACTCTTTGGAGACGATCTCTTGGATGCTTAGGCTCCTTTTCATCTTTTCTAGGGTTTGTTTTCCATTTCTTCCATTATTTTCATCTTGGTTCACCATGACTATGGCGAACTAAACCCTTTTTGTTGTTGGGGAACAATGTAATCTTTTGATACTCTCTTTTATTGAAACTCTTGTTTGAATTATATGATTTTCATATGCGTTTATTATCAATTATTGGATTCTCATACTATGCTTAATGCCTTTATCCTTTAACTCATTCGGTAATTGATTTTTGACTTTATTGATACGGGGACGTACAATAATGACACGAAATGGTGAGAATTTCCTTGGTTAAGCAATACCACCTAGGGATAGGGGAGTAGGACGACCAATTGTATTTGCTTCTATTTGTAATGCGTTGCTAGTTGCTAGGGGAGGCTAGGGATAGCAAGCCGATAATTAGTAATAGGCCATTTTCACCGAGGGATCGGGTTAAGGGGAGGCCAAGAAAGTTTGCATGCAATTAGATAATAATGCTATTTAAACAAGAGGAGTAAATAAGAGAGAGCGGATTAGATGAAATTGTAAACCCCCAACAACTCCATTCATCCATTGCCTAAATCTTGTCAATTGAATCACACATTGCATGTTTATTTTCTGTCTTTGCATCCACCACAATTAATTAATTTTCCTTGACAAGTCTTACGATTTTGATTCACGCGAACGATAAGGCCTTTCGAGTCTCATGGGAAGAACGATAATGGGTTTTACCATTTTTATTGATATGGTACACTTGCGATTCCGCTAACAAGTTTTTGGTGCCGCTGCCGGGGACTCGAGGTTTGACTTACTTAGTAGTGTCAATTGTGATTGAATTTGATTTGTTTGTAATTATTTGTTTATATTTTTCTTTTGTTTGTTTTATTTTATTTTTGTGTAAAAGTGCTTTTAGGGGTATTTTCTCTTGTGTATGCAGGAAGGAGTACACACTAGGAGCAGAAAAGATCAACAACCTCTTCTCGAGGGGCTACCAGACAGGAGAGGGAGGAGAGTTAATTATTCTGAATGTGAGAACTTTCCTTCTCCTGAACCACTTTTGCAATCTTTTGCACAGGACTTAGAGGAGATGGCGGAACAACCTCCTCCGAGACGTACACTGGGGGACTCAGCCAACACTGTGGGTCCCTTGAATTTGAACAGCATAGTCATTCCTGTGGACAATGCAACGAATTTGGTGATGAGCCCCGCACTTATTCAGTTGGTCCAAAGCAACCAATTTCACGGATTGCCGAGTGAGAATCCCTACAAACATTTAACTATTTTTTGCCAAATTTGCAATACTGTTAAGATGGCCAGAGTCTCAGATGAGAGGATCAGACTTAGCCTATTCCCATTCTTTTTGGGAGGAAACACCAAGGATTGGTTGCACTCATTTGCCGAAGGAACATTCAGAAACTGGGATGCCTTGGCGAGACAGTTCGTCACCAGATTTTTTCCGCAAACCAAGATTCATCAAGGGAAGCTCGAAATCTCCTCATTCAAGCAAGGGATGGAGGAAACTCTCGGACAGGCATGGGACAGATTCAAAGGCCTGTTGAGAAAGACTCCAGTCCACGGATTTGACAAGACTGCTTATTTGCTTGCTTTCCTAGGAGGGCTTAATACTCAGTCAAAAATGATGTTGGATGCCTCGGCTGGAGGCAGTATTAATAGGAAGACCGAAGACGAAGCCTATGACTTGATTGAAGACATGGCTCTGAATGAAGCTTCCCAAAGCTAGAGGGGCGCATAGAAAGGAGGATTATTGCATCTTCCTGCTAATGATTTAATGGCTGCGCAGAATCATCTTCTTAACCAAAAATTGGACAAACTAACAAAGGTCCTTTCTGAACTTCCAACAAGGTTAAGAATTATTTCTCAAACACAACAACTTTGAGAGTCATGCGATGGTGACCACATTAATGGTCAATGTGCTTTCACTGAGGAAATGTAGAAGGACGTTAATTACATGGGTGCCTAGTTCCAATACAAACAAGGTAATTTCAACCAAGGTAATTCTAGCCAAGGTTGGAAGAATCACCCCAGTATTGGACAAAATCAGAACAATACTTCTAGGCAAGTAGGAAGCTTCAGGCAGCAACAACCTTCACCATTATGGCAACAAGTAAGTAATTTGACTGAGTCCGTCAGGACCTTAAGTAACCGATTTGATGACTTCTTCAAAAAATATGAGCAGCAGTTGAATAGCACTCAGGCCAGATTTAAATCACTGGAGTCACGGATTGGACAGCTGGCGACAAGAATAGAAATTATAGAGAAAAACCAGTTCAGGGCCAACACTGAGGTGAACCTTAAGAGAGAATGCAAAGTCATTACGAGCCAGGATGGTTGGGAAACAGACTGTGAACCATTCCATTTGGTAGATAGTGAAGAGGAAGAAATGTTGATGGCTGAATTCTTTGAACCCATGAGTAGTGAAGATGAAGAAGGTGAAAGTTACAATGAAGAAGAGGTTGGTGGAGGAAAAGAGGAAATAGGGACTAGAAGCAATCATAATGGGGGATTTAGAGAAATTTTCAACCGAATGACTGTGGTGTCTTTAGGAAATCAGCAGCTCCCTCCCTATTCAGAAAGAATTAAAATCAACCTTGATGATAAAGTTGAGGTGATTGATGAAGAAGAGGATCGTGTTTTTCAACCACAGAAGAGTAATTATCCTCCTAAGGTTAAAGATCCGGGGTGCTTAACATTGTCATGTACTCTGAATGATTTAGATGTGGAAGCTATGATAGATTCTGGATCTAGTATCAATTTAATACCCATGGAACTTTTGAAGGAAATCAGTGGGCTTGTGTTGAAACCATCTAACTTGACTATAGCAATGGCAGACGGCTCTACAAAAGTGCCAGTGGAAATGGTGGAAAATGTTGTTGTACGAGTAGATCGGTTTGAGTTCTTAGCAGAATTCATTGTTATGGACGTGAAAACTGAGGAAGAGTACCCTGTGATTTTGGGGCGACCCTTCATGGCAACATCAAAGATGCTTATTAATGTTCATGAGGGAAGGATAATGATGAGGGATTTGAATTATCTATTTCTCTATACTAGCCGTGAAGGAGATGAGATCAAAACAGTAAAAAGAGACAGATTTGAGAAGCCAGAGATGGGCGAAGAACAAGAAGGGAGCATAGCAGGTACTTATTATTCTGACAGTTGTTACGTCCTGCAGGTACCTGAGGATAAAAGGAGAAGAACCATTCACCAAAAATCAAAAGAAGATCCACTCCACCCAGGGAGTAAAGTGAGATTTAAGAAAAAGGAATGGTTAGTAAAGGAGCTGAAAGAAAAAGGAATGGTGGAAATTAGAAGGCCATATTTCCCTGTTGTTCGCCAGTAGACAGACGAAAGCTGAGATAGTAGGATGATGAAGATTCCAGTGTGAAAAGGAAGAGTTGATTGCTGAGAAGAACATTTTGTACTATAAGACAATTTTTATATTTTTTTTTTGTTTTGTTTAGTTTTTCTTTTGAACATGTAAAATTTGGAACAATTCTTGGGTAGCATCTACTGAGGGATGCTAATTTTTGGTATCTACAAAGGATACCCGGAAGGTACACCTACTGAAGGATGTTGGACGACTGACATTTACTGACAAATGCTAAACAGGTTTGGGTCAGGGTCGCGACGCTAAACAAGCGCTACTAGGAGGCAACCTAGAATTTCTTCTTTCACTTTTGCATTTTAAATTTTTAGAATAGGTTGAATTTTATTTTTCAGTGTGTATGCTTGACTTGAATACTCTTTCTGAAGATGTTTGACTAACTACTTTGCATGATGAGTCTATTTGATGATGATCTGATGTGAATGATTATTGAGTTGTGTTGCATGTTAACATCCTGTGAAACAGATGTGTGATGAAGTATGATTGTGGTCATGATGCTAAGCAGGATGTATGAATGACTGTGCGTGAGAAAGCATGTTGTGTGAGGTATTAAGCCCCAGAGTTTTTATTGTTGTATGTATTGTTCACAGTGAAGCATAAATTTTATTGCCTTAATCTTGATGATTGATTGATTTTTATGTGAATGTCAAATGATCAAGGCCATGTTTGAAAACCCTTTTCTAGCCAAATTTTCACCCAAAATGCTTTAAAGATTATATCCTTTTTGAACCTTAGCCTGAAACATGATGAAACCCTTTGATTTGAAATTACTTATCTTGAGTTGGGTTGAGAATAATTGTATGGAATGAAAAGGTTCAAGTTAGGGGTTGCATGGGGAAAATGGAAAGGCAAAAGAAAAGCATTGAGCTCAAATGTTGAAAAGCAAAATACATAAGTAGAGAAAAGAAAAGAAAAGAGTAAAGCATGAAAATGAGCTCAATGAAAAAGAAAAAGGGAAAAAGCTGGGACTGATTGAAATTGGTGACAAAGAGAGAGTCTAAACTTGAACCTTTCCATTGATGAAATAGTTCTTTTGACTCAAGAATTTTGTGATCCAGAAAAACCAATTTTTCTTGATAGCCCGACCTCATTACAAGCCTTGGAAAAGTCCTGTTGATGGCATTTGCATAGAAAGATGTTGATTATTTAAGATGAATGGCAATTTTATTTCATTTGACTTGTGAGCAATAAAGAGTGGAGTGTTACCCTAAACACTTGAGTGATTGAGTGAAACACTGCTTGGTGAGAACTTCTAAAGTTCATGATTGCATTTTTGTTTAGTGGACTGATAATTCATACTGTGTAGCATCTATTGAGGAAAGCATGAGCTAAATTAAGTTGAGAACAAGCATGCATCTTGATTTAGTTCACTGATTATCTGAAATTGAGTAAGTCTCTTCATGTACTTTAGAAATGTTGAATCATTGGATGAAAGGGTAGAAAGCCAATCTCTGTTTGTTTTATTGTTTTGTTTGTTTTGCTTTAGGACAAGCAATTTCTAAGTTTGGGGTTGTGATAACGGTTGAAAAAACCGTTATTTTCATATGCTATTTTGGACTAAATTACACCCTTTACTGCTTATAATGAGCTTAGAATCAAGTAAAACTCAATAAATGAGTCAGTCGAGAGTCAAAAGCTGTTTTTAGCGATATTATGCTTGTTTTGCATTGTTTTCATCAAATTTGATAGAAGTGAAGATTGGGAATGAAGATGAAGGTCATAGACTCAAGAAAAAGGAAGAAAATTGAAGAAAAGAAGAGTCTAGGGATCGCCCGACGGTAGACCCCTGGCGCCGGGTAGTCAAACGGGGAGAAGACACTAGTAGAGGACGCCGGGCAGTTTTGCGGCACAAGGGAAACCGCCAGGCGTAGACCCCTACCACCGGGCGGTAGCGCGATTTAGGCACACCGCCGGGCGGCAAAGTGTGACGCCGGGCGGTGGTCAGCTGGGATTGGGCCTATTTTTCTATGGCGCTCCTACCTATAAATAGCCCTATTACGAATTCCAACTCATTCTTTTGACAGAGGAGGGCCAGCCCTATTTTTCACATCTGGAGAGGATCTCTTGGATGCTTAGGCTCCTTTTCATCTTTTCTAGGGTTTGTTTTTCATTTCTTCCATTATTTTCATCTTGGTTAACCATGACTATGGTGAACTAAACCCTTTTTGTTGTTGGGGGAACAATGTAATCTTTTGATACTCTCTTTTATTGAAACTCTTGTTTGAATTATATGATTTTCATATGCGTTTATTATCAATAGTTGGATTCTCATACTATACTTAATGCCTTTATCGTTTAACTCATTCGGTAATTGATTTTTGACTTTATTGATACGAGGACGTACATAATGACACAAAATGGTTCGAATTTCCTTGGTTAAGCAATACCACCTAGGTATAGGGGAGTAGGACGACCAATTGTATTTGCTTCTGTTTGTAATGCGTTGCTAGTTGCTACGGAGGCTAGGGATAGCAAGCCGGTAATTAAAAATAGGCCCTTTTGCCGAGGGATCGGGTTAAGGGGAGGCCAAGAAAGTTTGCATGCAATTAGATAATAATGCTATTTAAACAAGAGGAGTAAATAGGGGACA